>JAVGWX010000012.1:68789232-69389232 GCA_036924085.1 Ariolimax columbianus
GCCAGGACAACAAAAATTAGATTTGTACTGGATGACTGGCAGGCAGTTATTGAAGGGTTTATATATCAGGTTGGAGGTCATTGATAAGAATCAAGGTATGTAATCATCAGAAAATGGAGAAAAAAAAATGGTGTCCTAAACTTTTCGCCGAAAATCGCAATATGCAGACGGTTTGTGTGATAGCTTTTTGTTATCAAAGCAATTGTCCTGCAACTTTACACATATGTTCTAAAAAACTATGGCTTAGTTGTGAACTATGTAAATCAAGCGATCTTACAATGTGTAAGAGTTGTTATAATTTGGAGTATCACATTTTAAAACAAAATTGAGTAAATATTTGAATTTTCATAAAAACACAATCGTAAAAGACGTCCTTTGGTTGTAGTCTATAATGAAGGGATGATCTTGATCAACATTATAAGAAAAAATGAAATGTGTATGAGCAATGATATAGGTGAAATTACATGCAGAGTTTTGCAATTTTTTCGAATTTACATTTCAGGTATTAAAAAAAAAAGTTTTAAATTACGATTTTGAATGCTACATTACAATAAATGATATCACGATGTAGGGTGGTCATCTTTATAGCCCCTGTCCAACTTTTTGTATGGATATATCAATTTTGAATAATGTTACAACATTTATAACAAATAATGCCACTCACTAGGTGGTACTCCTTAAAGGACACCTAGTGAACGATGCGTGATCTAATTACATATGAATGTACAGATTCGTGTGATTACGTGAAATGATCCAAGTATTTGTATATGCACATATTGTCTGATGATACATGATTTGATTGTTATTGTGAAAGTCAAGATTGCCTAAGGACAAGATCTGAATGTGTGGAATGAGCAAGACACTTTGAGAACGATGTGTGTTCTGATTATATGTATGCACAGATCTACTGAGTATGTGACCACAAGTGAGAACGTGATCCGACTATAAACGACCTGATCTAATTGCATATGAATGCACAGATTGCCTGAGCATACGTGAACCGATTGAATGTGGATGTACAGATTACAGGATTGAAGGTGATCTGATTGTGTATGAATGCACAGAACGACTGAGTACGTAATCCGATCGCGAGTACGACTTGGTGATTTTATGTTGGGTGTGCAGATAAGTCAATGCTTACAAAGCTCCGTTGTAGTTCAATATTTATATATTATGATTATTTAGTGAAGATACATTTTTTTCTTTTTGTTAAGATTGTTTTTGTTGAAACTCAATGTTATTAAATCATAGCATTTTTGTTGGATAGTGTTTACTGTGTTATTGACTGTGTGAGGTCGTGTTGTGGTTATTTTTGTTGTTGTTGTTGTTGTTGCGTTCGCCTTATTTCTCAAATCCCCAAGGCGGTGTGCATTAAATTGTGGTTTTTATTTTGCGCCTGTCGGCCCAGTGCATCCGACTTCAGCATGCATTTTATGTAAGGGTCTGCTTCCTCCTGCATTTTCTAAGGGTTTGCTTCCCCGGGGTAACGGCCGGTGCTGTGATGGGGATCGAACCAGCACCTTCGGGTTGTGAGCCGTGCCACTTAACCACTAAGCCACACCGTCCCCTGTGTTGTGGTTGTGATACTTATTGTAACTTTTTAGATAAGTAACTACTCAGCTAAAAACGCCTTACGCTGCCACATGTTCTATAAAACGTGTGGTTTTACATTTTCCCAGATTTCTACTATGAAATGCCTAGCTACTTCTTACAGCTCCTAAATCACATGAACTACATTACAGAAATGCATTATGTGGAACCTGATCCTGAAAATCTCATTCAAATTGGAGAGACACCTTTGTCTATAGAAAGTTTTTTTTTTTAATGTACAGTAAATTATTTTCTCAAAGGACACAATTATTACTTTGCTAACAAATATCAAAAGAACTAGCCACTTGAAGAAAATGGCACTACCTGACACAATGTAAATTATTAAATCATTGGGACATTAAAAAGATAAGTTCACGTGCAAATAATCGCGCATATCGATGTAAAGGTTATTCAGATATTAGGCGGCAATTGACGGCAACATTTGTGAAACGGACAATAGTTGACACATGAAAGTTTCGTTATTTAGTCATCGGTCTTTCAAGGGGTTTTTCCCGTTAGTCAATAGGCCTTCTATTACAGTTAGCCATGGCCAGGCCATCTTAGTGATGGAGAAATTACATTTTAATATAGGGTGAATGGTATAAAAATTATTGCACAATTTACTTTAAAGAAAATTCTGTATCTAGGCTAACCTAGAAGCGATTTCATGTTATTAGTTTTACAGGATGCGTTTTATCTGATTGATGATTTTATTGTATTGGTTTTCAGTTCAGTTTAGTTCAGTTCAGCTCATCCCGTAACCCATCAGGTCGTTGGGGCACACATGAAGACATGAAAATCCCACGCCAACCCTCTCTGTCTGTCGCCGCCTGACGTATCTCACCGGGACGAAGGCCTGACCACTCAGTGATGTTGTCCACCCATCTCTTCCTTGGACGCCCTCGCCCTCTCCGTCCCGGTACGGATTCAAAGAGTATCGAGTTGGAAATTCCGTTGGACCTCGCGACGTGCCCGCACCAGGCCATCTTTCGTCTTTTTATAGCTGTGAACAGATCTTCAAAAGAACCAATAGCGTCTTCAACTCTCTGATGGATGTCTACGTTCGTGACACGATCTTTATATGTAACATTTAGGAGTTTTCTATAGCACCGCATTTCCATTGCACGTATCCTGCCCTGGATATCTGCTGTAATAGTCCAGGTCTCGCAGGCATACATAAATATTGACAGCACAAAAGAGCGCAGTAGTCCTACCAGGCCCCGTCTCCTCCAGCTGTGAGGGTCCTACCAGGCCCAATCTCCTCCAGCTGTGAGGGTCCTACCAGGCCCAATCTCCTCCAGCTGTGAAAGTCCTACCAGGCCCAATATCCTCCAGCTGTGAGGGTCCTACCAGGCCCCGTCTCCTCCAGCTGTGAGGGTCCTACCAGGCCCAGTCTCCTCCAGCTGTGAGGGTCCTACCAGGCCCCGTCTCCTCCAGCTGTGAGGGTCCTATCAGGCCCCGTCTCCTCCAGCTGTCAGGGTCCTACCAGGCCCAATCTCCTCCAGCTGTACAATTTAGCAAGTGCACACATTAAAAAGTACAGGAGACAGAGGAGAGCTTTGAGACAGTCTCGGCGCTATAGTTATGATCGCTTACGCCCAGGACCGGCACTTCAGGGCGACGCTTCTTGAGATAAGGACCGTTGCAATCCAGAGGACGATCCAGATGTTAATATTGAGGTCTACTAATAGGTCGATTAGTTTGCCGAAGTTGACCCTGTTGTAGGGATCGTCTAGTTTCCTATTTTGTCTGCAAGCCCTCATATATAATCCAAGATAGCTGAAAGGTGGCCATGTCTCTGCCAGGTCTGTATGCGCCTAGGGTGTCTGCAAGCCCTCATATATAATCCAAGATAGCTGAAAGGTGGCCATGTCTCTACCAGGTCTGTATGCGCCTAGGGTGTCTGCAAGCCCTCATATATAATCCAAGATAGCTGAAATGTGGCCATGTCTCTACCAGGTCTGTATGCGCCTGGGGTGTCTGCAAGCCCTCATATATAATCCAAGATAGCTGAAAGGTGGCCATGTCTCTGCCAGGTCTGTATGCGCCTAGGGTGTCTGCAAGCCCTCATATATAATCCAAGATAGCTGCAAGGTGGCCATGTCTCTACCAGGTCTGTATGCGCCTAGGGTGTCTGCAAGCCCTCATATATAATCCAAGATAGCTGCAAGGTGGCCATGTCTCTGCCAGGTCTGTATGCGCCTAGGGTGTCTGCAAGCCCTCATATATAATCCAAGATAGCTGCAAGGTGGCCATGTCTCTACCAGGTCTGTATGCGCCTAGGTTGTCTGGAAAATGACCTGTGTTTTCCAGCTCACTTGTAACTCGTCTAGCAATGATTCTCTCCAGCACCTTACCGTAAATATTCTGTAGTGTGAATATACGGTAGCCTTTTAAAACAGTAGCATCTTTGCCTGGTTTCGCCAGGGGATAAGATAGCGGTGTAGCCACTCCTCTGGTGCATGTCCTGCCTTAAGACTCTCATTAAAATCATGCTCGAGATGTTCACCTTTATTTTCTTGTTAAGGCTGCTAATATTAACGCAACATCAGCCAGGAATACTATGTTTTCTTGGTGAATATCTTCTTCTTGGCTTGCAAGCTCAGCTTCGGACTTCAGTGTCTTTGAGTATGTTCCCGTGGTTAATACTCGAGTTTTGTCTTCTCCATTCATTAGTCTGTAATAGACCCCTCGGCCTTCATACGGTGTGGCGTTGTTAGGTAAGCCATCTGTATTTACGTCTATGCATGTTTCTGGTGGGTATACTCTCCTAAGATTTTCTTTTGTGATAAATGTCCTTTCTAAATATGTCTGAGTTCCATTTTCCCATATTCCATTTATAATTTCTACCATCTCAGGGGACTTAGGCTTTGTTTTCATTGTGGAATTTGTGATGTTTTTTTAGATCTCAAACCACTGTATGGCTTATGATTTTGTCTGCTCTTGCAAGTTCTTTTGTTCTGTTATATGAAGTGGTTTCTCTTTAATCTCGTTCTTCCCATGCAATTTATTCTGTAAACTGGCATTCGTTTGAACTTCTCCCTCACGCATATAGGCTTTGACTTGTGCCAGTTTATGTCTGGATTTCACCGATAACAATCTCAACATATACCGCATCATCACAATCGGGGTATCTCTAGTGCAACCCAGAACCAGTCGCATACGTTCATTCTGGATGCGTTCCAACCTTTCACATTGTCTTCTTGATAGTGTGAGGATGCCTAGTCCGTAATCGATGACAGACAACACGACCTGTCGAAATAGAATGAACAGGAGGCGTTGTTCCAAGTTGGCAGCAGCCCTGGTCTTGAGTGCTCTTAACCCTCTCTTGCATCTTTGTACGATGTGGTCAACATGACAATTATAGGACAAACTGCGAATCACAAGTCACTCCTAGGTATTTCAACCTGGCACACCTGTCAAAGGTGCAACCATCAAAAGTGATGCCCGGGAGCTCAGCCTTTACTATGGAACTCTTCTTCTTCTTCTTCTTCTTCTTCTTCTTCGTACGCTGTCAGACGACAACTTTAATTTGTTCGAAGAAAGCAGCTGTCAACCTGAGGCTGTCGACACTGCCATAGAGCTTGTCTAGTGTTGCCACTGGTGATGGCCACATGTGCTTTCTCTGGTCCTCGTATGTCGGGCAATTTTGCAGCAGATGTTCAGCGGTCATTTTCCCTGTGCCACAGGTGCATTCGTCAGTGCCACATATCATCAGTTTATTGAATAGATGGTACCTCAGTCTGTTGTGGCCTGTGCGGAGTCTGAAAACCACGACCTGTTCTCTTCTGTTCAGCTGGTAGTATACATCATTTTTTGTGTAGCCAGTATGTTCTGTTTCCCATTTGGCCATGTATCTGGCACTAATAAACCTTTTGGACTCTTCGTAGATCACACTAGAATCTGGTTGTGGTAGTCTTGCACCTGTCTGCCTCCTCGTTGCATTTGGTGTTACAGTGGGATGGAACGGACTGTACCACTACTCTTCTTGGTACGGACTGCTGGCATAGTTGACAGAGTACTGCTCTTAAATCATTAAGTTCAGTATTTTTCTGGCTTGTTAGTGCTGTAACCACGGCCATGGCATCTGTAAACAGGACTATCTGGCTTTCGTTGCTTTCGCCTGTCAGCATTGCTTCTACTGCAGCCTTCAGTGCCTCTGCCTCCGCTCTGAAATTGCTTGAGAATTTTCCAGTTGCCACTGACAGTGTTATTTTTCTACCATTTGGTAGGCTCAGGGATACCCCTTCCCCTCCCTTCTGTGTTGTGTTTGTTACAGAACCGTCGGTGTATGCATGGGTCCAGTTCATGCTGGGGTAGTTGTCCGCTATGTACCTCAGGGTTATGTCTCTCCTTTCTTGTTTATTATGGCTGTACTTGTTTCCAATACCTGGTATATTTTCTACCACCTCTGGAACGATATGCTGCTTCCATGTGGGTTTGCGTACAGTAGGGATGGGCTTTGGTGTTGTTATGGTGTTCATATGGTCTTCGCTCATCTTTGCTTTGGCTATTTCTGCAAAGTTTCTCCGCTTCAGTTTCCCTTTTCCAAATCTATTTAGTCTCTGTTGCATTGGATGGTCTGTCAGTCTTCTTAGTTTCTCTGCTTGCTGCTGGGCTCTGCAGTCTCTTCTGTCGGTCAAGGATTGCAGATTTGTAATCTTTTCAATTTCTACAATTGGCGTTGACTTCATGTCTCCTGTTATAACTCTCATGGCTTGGTTTTGAAGTATGCTAATTTTATCAAAGTTCGCCTTTGCTGCTGTTGCCCATGCCGCAATGCCATACTCGAGAACTGGTCTCACTCTTCCAGTGTACCGTTTCTTGAGTATTCTTCTGTCTGCTTCCCAGCTTGTGCCAGCATTTTTCCTCATGACTGCCATTCTTTGTCTGGCTCTCATTTGGTTTCTCTAGATCTGACTTTTCCATGTCATGCGCTGATCAAATGTGACTCCCAGGTTGTTTGGATTGTCATTTGGTCGCAGATATTTGCCGTTTAGACTTATTTTGGTTTTCTGGGGTTTATTTGAAAGCGAGAATATCGTACATGCTGTTTTTTCTTCATTTATTTTGACCAGCCATGATTTCGCCCACTCCTCCAACGATGTTGCATCCGATTGTTTGCTACGGTGAGATTTTTTTCAGAGGTCCACATAGCCAGGTCGTCTGCAAACATGGAGCTGTGGACTCTTCTTGGTATATTATCTATATGTTGTTTATATACACCAGAAAAAGTGTGGATGAAAGTACTCCCCCTTGGGGTATTCCTTGCTCCAGTGCCACCTTTTTGCTCATATGCCCTTGTAATTGGACTCTGGCTGTTCTGTTTTTAGTTAGTGGCTGATCCATCTGTACATTTTCCCACATACTTTACTTCTTCGTAGCTTGACTTTAAGTCCCTCTTTCCACACCTTGTCAAATGCCTTCTCTAAATCCACCCAAATCGCTACTGTATGCTTTTTCTCCTGGTAAGCATCCTCTATTTCCTAGGCTATGAGAGTGATCTGGTACTGAGTGGATCTGTGCTGTCTAAAACCTGCTTGCTGTGGAATTAGTATGTGTTTTGCTTCCAGGTGCCACATTAGTCTGGTGTTTATCATACACTTCATCAGTTTTCCTACGCAGCTCAGTAGACTGATAGGCCTGTATCCATTTGGATCTGTTCTATCTTTTTCTTTCTTTGGTACTGGTATAAGTACAGCATCTTTCCATGCCTGCGGAACAATTCCCCTGTTCCAGCTTTGGCTTAGGACTGAAAGTAACTTCCTCTATGCTGTTTGGCCCAACCCTATCAGCATTTCGTTTGTTATCTCATCTTTTCCGGGCGATTCCTTTTTCTTTAGAGTTCTCATGGCCTCATCCATTTCGTTCATTGTTTGTTTTGCCATCATGTGCTCCTCTGGTGCCATCTTGATGTTGTCGTTGCTCTTTTGTTCTTCCCGAATGTCTGTATGCCTGTCTTTAGGGACATCAATGTGGTTTGCTCTGGCATAATGTTCTATAAAGGCGTTTGCTGCTTTTTCCCCGGTAAGCATGTTGTCGCCCTGTTTGATGGTAATTTGTTTATTTAATGGCGTTTCGTCGTTCATGGCTCAACTAAATTCCATAGTTTGTTCCCTTCTTTATCTAGATTGAGACGTTCTGTTTTTTTTCCAACTGTCTCTTGTTATTTGGTTCAGTGTTCTTTTGTATTTCGCAGTGATGGCCTTGAGGGTGATATTTGCTTCCATAGATTGCTCTCTCTCTGCCATGTTCCTAGCATTTGAGACTTCATCCTCAGCTTTCTGCAGTTCTTGATTCCAATATGACTTGTAGTTTTTCCTTGGCCCTCTTGGGATGGTCTCGGTAGCTGCTTGCAGCATTGCTTTGCTTAGTCTTTCCACCACAGGTTTCATATTGTTATTTCGTGTGTTGATAGTTTCACATAGTCCATCTGTCAGCATTACAAATATGGGAATTATCCAAAGAGCACCACATCATGCAGGCCTTGTCCGGATTGATCTTGGAGCTTGTGTCACTGCACAACTGTGAGATTGCTTGCAAGGTTTCCTGGATGTTTTTGATAAATAGTATCACACTACAAACCTTCAAGCAAATCCTGAAAAATAATTATAGATAGAAGTGACTAGATCAGTAGGCTACATACCAGATAGGCCGCCGAGTAATTTTTAAAAAATCAAGGAAAACCAGATCCCCAGGACTCAGCTAAGAAATTGAAGAGACCAGAGTTTGATCTTCAAGCTGAGAACAGGCCATGCCCGTCTCAATAAACATATGAATAGATTAGACCCACTACGTGAACCAAACTGAAGATTCTGCCATGACCACGAGGAGTCAGTCGAGGACCTCCTGACTTTGTGCCCAAGGCTGGTCGATCTACGGAACGTGCTATCACCACCACACCGACCATACTCAACACTCTCTACATATCACTACAACAATTGAGGACGTGTGCTTTTGTCCGGGAGGCATTGGGCTGTCAAAAGCTGCCAACTCACAGCTAAGTGGATTACATCATCATCATCTCCTTCATCACCATCTTCTTCATCTCTTTCATCATCATCTTCTTCATCGTCATTCTCTTCTACTTCTCCATCTCCTTCTTTTTGATCTTCTTTTTCTTCTGATTCTTCTTCCTCGTTATCGTCCATCATCTTCACCTCCTGGTTCATACTCATCAATATCATCATCGTCATATTTTGCTTCTACGTTCGTTCTAATAAGAATGTTTTGCTACGATCCATCGTAACATACAACACAGTTGCGATTTCTGTGCCTTCCTATCAGACACGTCCGGTTTCAGCTGAGTATATTTAAGATTGGCCTGAACTCGTCGCTTCGATCCATTCTCTCAGCCAAGTTGGTCCCGTACAGTCTGTTTGGGGGTGAAAAAAACCGACTTCAGCCGTTCTGATAGGTTGACCCTAGCACAAAAAACGAGCTATGAGTTATTGACTGCTGTTATTTCAGTCCTCGTTAATCAGTGATTATTGATTATTGAAATAGCAGGACAGCAAAAGTGCAACCTCACCCCCCCCCCCCCTTTCCACAAACACGCTCGCCCTACATTTTTTAATGAATAGAAACGGATTCAAAAGAGTTTTATTTTCAATTGCAATGATATAACATTCAGTTCTTTTGTAACAAACGTAAAAACCTTTTTATTTCAGTGTGTGTTTTGTTTTTTTTGGGGGGGGAGAGGTTGTACGCAAATGCGAAGACATTTTATGTCTTCGTATTTGTGTGCAAAAAAAACACACACAAAAAACCAACAACAAAACAAAAACCACTTCGTTATGAATAACTTCAAAGGTGGAATCATTTCGGACGAGTTCAGGTTTTATGAAAACGGTCATGCAGAAATATAAGTGTAAAGTACGATATTCAAGGTGAAATGCTTATATAAGATAAGATATAAAAAAGGGTTAAAAACCAGATTACATAATTTACAGGACCCCTTTACGGATAAGACAAATAGTATAAAAGCCAAGACCTTTTACCGTGTGAGTCTATGCTTGATGATACTCGAGTATAATATGTAAGTTATGTATGTGTTTACTTGGCTTCACATTTGTTTTGCTAATTATCATTGTTTTGTTTTTCTAAAGTTAATATCCAAACCACAATCCCTGCTTCTATTGTTGACCGTCTCTACCAGTTCTGTCAACTCCTCAGTATCATCCGCATAACGGATATTGTTAACAATCCTGACTTTGATATTTAATCCTGGCACCCCCCCCCCCCCCCCAACCTGTATAAAAATTTCCTCTGTTCAGATGTGAAATGGGTAACGTGATAACACACACCCTTGCCTCACACCTTTTTTTATATGAAAATTTGCAAAATATTTCTTTGCCGATCATATTGTTACCACCTGTTCCCAACATAGATAACTAATTAGTCTAATGGTATTTCCATCTAGGTCAATCATCTGGAGGCAATCAATTAGTTTGACATGTTAGATTCTGAAATCTATAAAACACATGCAGCGAGGTTGCAATGTCATTTTACGAGACAACAGTATCAGATGTGCTCCCTCAGTAGATTCCGAGAACCCTTTCTAGAGATGAAAGAAAAGGACCACTGCACTGTCATTTATGCCGTACCTGTCCTCTTACCTATTATTATAATATTGTTTCTCTTACCTGAGGTTCACATTGAGGATTTATAGAGCTGAGTAATATATTTCCTGTATGGTTGTCTGTTTATGAATAAATGCTGCTCGAACCTGCAGTTGTCTGGTAGAGACTAGGTTTTTACTTTGCCAGCATTAGAATAAAAGAACTATGTTTCACCGAGCTTTTGAAGGGATAGAAGAGTAAAGGACCTTGCGAAATCACAAAGACTACACATCAAAATGATTGGACTAGATTGAGGCTGAAGATGCTTATGTTTGTGTTGGGCTTCATAATTTCCTCAATGCAGTGAAAAGTGCTCTCGCGTTTGTATTCTTATTTTGACATCTTTATCTGTACCTTCTACTTTGTCTATATTGCTACCAAAGAACATAAATGAGTCCACATCTTGTTGGAGTATTCGCATGTACATTAATTTCAGCAATCGTTGTCTTCAGTTCTTGGACGGTCAAATGTCAATAGGTTAGTATTTTATATCAATTAGTGTGTGGTTTATCAATCATACGACTAGTTGTAAGGTTGTCTGAGGATGACTCTCCATTTGACCCTATCATCTGGCCAAAAGTGACAAACTTGGTACAAGCAGTTTTGCACCCCAAACTCACGTTGGGGTTCGCTAGCATCAACAAACTCAGATGAAATTTGCTAATATCAATCTCTTATATGGCCGGTCCTAAGCCGCGATGAGAAAGGAAGAAGGCTGAGCGTTGGGCCAGCGTTTAAAAAAAATTGCTGAACAAAAACAAAACAACCAAAACAAACTAAAAGCGTCCTTGAATGGAAAGTTCTCCTCAGCAGAGCCTATGACGTGGCTCAGCCAAACCCGAAAGGAAGCCGGACTGACGACTACCTTTCTTTCGACAAGGAAGCCTTCCAGACTCGGCACTTGGAATGTTAGAACCATGTGGGAGGAGGGTAAGACAACGCAGATTGCAAAAGAGATGGAGCGATTAGTATTCTTGGGGTGAGTGAGACTAGATGGACTCAGTCAGGAATGGTACTACTGGCAACAGGTGAGACTGTCAGATACTCAGGACACGAGGAATAGAAAAGCGCACAACACACAGAGGGAGTAGCTCTAATGCTTCTAGTGGAGGAGACAGGGAAGGGTACCATTACCATACTAAAGGGAGCCTTCAACGCAAAAATAAGACATGACAACGAGGGATAGGAGGAGATCGTGGGGAGGGAGGGACTAGGAGTCCTAAACGATAACGGAAAGTGGTTTGCATGTTTTGGTGCAGGAAACAATTGGTCATAGGAGGAAGTATGCTTGCACACAGAGCCATTCATAAGGCAACATGGTTTTCCTCAGGCCAGAAAACGAAGAATCAGATTGACCACATCTACTTAAACTTTAAATTTAGACTATCATTATTAGATGTCAGGGTTTACAGGGGGTGGACATATGTGGCCTCAGACCACTTTTTAGTGATTGCGAAGGTACAACTGAAGTTAAGGATAACAGAAGTAAGCAGGCCTTGGTACTGCATACAATACATGAAAGAAGATGATAAGAAAAACGAGTTTCGTATAACACTAAAGAATAAATATAAATCACTCAGCAGCTAGATGAAGGACCTAGCATTTATGATAAATAGGAACAAGTACGAAGTACATGGAAAACTGCATGCAAATAAGTGCTAGGAATAAAGAAATGGCAGCATAAAGAATGGATTACAGAGTAACAATCACTAAGATCGAGAAGAAATGAAGAGGTGAACTAAGAAAATGGCCTCACTAAATAGTAAAATGAGAGCCACAAAGATCATAGCACAGAAAGAGTAGAGAGCAGCAAGGAGGTGAAAAAGAAGCATCAAGGCGGACAAAAGATGTTGCATTGATGGTCTGGATGAGGAAGTGGAAGAGGCTGCAGGAAAGAGAAATATGAAAGGTCTATATGAGGCTACCAAGGAACTATCGGGGAAGTATCAACAACAAGGTAAACCAATCAAAAACAAACTTGGGGGAAAATAACTAGCCTTGAAGAACAAAAGAAAGGATGCGTAGAATACTTTGAAGAGCTTTTCAACAGACCAGCACCAGACATCTCACCAACAGAGGAGGACCTGCAGATCAACTGTGATAATTCAAGTACAGAAGAGATTAGAAGGGCAATTGCAATTCTAAGGGACGGAATGCAGCAAAACCTGATGAGATACCACCAGAAGCCATTAAAGAGGATGCTGAAACATCTACTAACATGCTCCACAACTTGATATTTTTTGTTTGTTCAAATATATTAAATGTTTCTTTTGATTTACCTGCCTCTATAAATTTTTTTTAATTTTTAGCTCTTCTACATTTAACTACAAATCTCGTCTTCCACTTTTTACACTTGGGGTTTATTTCTCTACATGGAACACATTCCTCGTTTAGCTTTGCTAAAGCTGTTTTAAAACTTCCGCTCATGTTCAACATCTGTTCCTCTGACAATTTTTTTCCAGATTATGTGACTTGCTGCCTCTTTAATCTTTTTAACATCTACCTTAGAGTAGTCGTATGTTCGCGCGTTTATGTTTACTTCTTTCTCTGCTATTAGATCCCAACGGATGATTTGATGGACACTTGAGTCAAACAGCTCCCCAACGGTAACGTTTTCAATCATATTTTCCACTGTAGTTAAAAACTAAGTCGAGTGTGTTTTTGCCTCTGGTGGCTGCTTCTACATGTTGAATTTAAAAAATGTCAATTATGCACTTAACAAAAAGTTTTGACTCTACAAGTGCTTCTGCCATATCCTATTATATTTATGTAAAGCTGAAATCCCCCATTAATAATAATTTCCCTGTACTAAATCATCTTTGATCATTATATTAACTGAATTTGTAGAATATAATAAGTCACCACTTCCCTTAGCCTTGTCTCCAACTACCCTATCTTTCCTTAACATTGTGCATCTTTCTATTTCAAGTACACTATCTGCAATGTCCTCAAATGTCCATGATTTTGTTTATCCTATTTTATCTGGTTTTTCTTCTTCTACATACAATTCTAATTCTTCTTTTCTATTTACTATGCTTCTCACATTTGGATAAAAACATTCTAGTTCATTATTTTGTTGTTTTACCAATTTTTTATTTTTGCCATATCATTTTTATTTTTGCTTTTCCACTACTGATTACACACTTTGCTGACCTCAACTCTCCATTTTGACTGCATTCTCTATAGCACCCTATTTTAGGACTTTCTTTAGTTTGATACTTCATAGACCTTGCCAGTTTAAATTTCTTTACACAATGTTTACCATATACTTAGCTACATCATGCTGTCCTATCTCATTTAAATGTAAATCTCTCTAGTCCAGCATTTTAATTTTGTCCATACCCATGTCTGCACACATCATCTGCAACATAAGATTGATACCTTACTATCATCTGCTCTATCTAAAATACCCAAAACGGTGAACTTCCTGTATTATTTTTCATTGAGTATCTTCATAAGATTCTTGTAAATTTGCATAATTATTTTGGTACCATTTCTCTTTACATGATTTGTTCCTGTCAATACCACAAAATGACTGTTTGCTCTGTCCCCTATCATCTTTATTTTCTCCTCTATTACTTCCATTTTAGCTCACCCCAATATCCATTTTTTCCAACATTTTAAATTGTATTGACAAATGTCTGCCTACCTCCCTCACCATTGAATCCCCTATCAACACTGACCCTCACTTATCTTTGCGTACTTATCTGCAAAGCTTTCTGCCCTGTGTTCGATTACCTCCCTAGAATCTCCCATACTTCCAATTTCTATTACGGTCTCCAACCGACAGTTAACTGACACTGGTTTTACCTTACCAGCTTAACTATCGAACTGCAGCTTCTTTAAAACTTCCTCAATTTTCTCTTGTTTCACCTATTTTGATCTGCCTCTTTTCTATCTCCTCCAATCTCTTCTGTGTCTTAATATCACACTCCATTTGAGCCTGCTTCTCTTCTACTCTACACAACCTACATATAACGTTTACTTCATACTCCAACGTTGTATCTATTCCAACACTAATACTAACATGGCCGCCAAACAAATCACACTCTGACAATCTACTCTTCGCCACATTTCATCTGGTCTTAGCCATACTAATTATGTTATTTATTACAGTTTTACTTCCTAGCCAATAAGTTATAATAATACCTAATATAATATATATTTCTAATAAACACCAAAAATTCCAATGTCGTTGGTATTTACCTCACAATGACTTTCACAAAATACTAGGCCAATACAACATTTATAGTACAGTTATTTCCAAGTTACTATCGCTCACTATACCATGCTATTTAATTGTGTCAAGTCAACTATCTGTTACCGCCAAACCACTATATTTTAAAATACATACAGTAAATTGCAATTACAACTAAGTTATTTTTACACAAATTAATTCTCAACACTTACACTAATCTGAAAATATATAGATATCTGTACTGTCAATTCCAATCCACCACCATATTCAACAACCGGAAGTTTATTGATGCGGGAATTCTAACATCTCTCTTCCTTGTTGCCCCTCTTTTACTCTCTATGGGTGTAGAGGTCAGATTTAAAAAAAAAAATGCTTGCAATTGAGGGTGTAGGTAAGACGGTCCATGACCTGTTGTGCTTTATTTTGCATGATGTAGGGTCCAGCTTCTTCTGACCCCTGTGCAGGATACTATTTGGTAGAAATTTCATTACCTTTATAATTTGAAGAATTGTAGAAAAGTATTGCACTTTAGTATGAAGACAAGGCACTTACCTGGAAATTGATGTGAGCTTTAGTCCTTCTCTATGTATTCATCCTGTGTGGCCATACACTTCTGACATCTTTTCTTCACCTTCCTGTTGACTTGATTGTAGAACTCCTCCGTGGCCTTAGACAACGTTTCCAGTTCAGCAATCGAGTCTTGGACGTCAGAAATAACATCGTCCACGAGGTGGATTCTTCATGTTTTGGAACAGGAAGAAGTCACTAGGTTATAAGTTCTACCCGCACGTTTTTCTGATGTCAAGGACTTGTTTACTGAACTGGAGATGTGATTCTGGAAACAGTCGAAGGAGATCTACAAACAGGACATCAGACAGTAAAGATTAGATGGAAGAAGTGTGCTGCCTTGCAGTGTGAATCTCTAAAGAAGGAATGAAGTCCACACCAATTTCCAGCTGTGCCTCGACTTCTTCCTACTAAAGTGCAAAACTGTTCTATAATTTTTCATATTTCCATGGAAAGCAGGTAACATCCTGCTCTTGTAGATTTTGGACTGTCAATGATTCTTTTATGTACACACCATGTATACTTCTGTACACCATTTACACACCATGTACACTTCCGAGTTTATCGTCCATCTCCAATAAAAATAGGCAGTTCAAGACCAGGGTCGCTTGAATTGTTTTGGATTCGAACATCCTGAGCAGTTCAACAAACTATACACGAAGCATACACAACAACCAAACCAAATTATATGTACATAAATCTACATATTGTCCAAAATGTTGACTTCTTTTCAGAGAAATCTTTTGTCATCCCTGGAGCAGTCGACCGGCTGTTTGAAGGACTCACTTTATCCAAAGTCAACATCAGCATCCCCAAGTTCAAGATTGAGTCCACGTTTCAGCTGAACGCAGGTCTAAAACAGTTGGGTTTGATGATAGTGCTTGAGCACGGCTATGCCAGCTTCTAAGGGATCAGCAGCGCAGGTATATTGTAGAGTAGGATGAAGTGTCGTCAATGGAGCTTCTGATTAACGTAGTGATTGAGCCCTCACTTTACACTGTGATTGTATGAGGTTCAACTCCTGTTACTCGTACACTCCAGTTGACCCAGCTGTAATGGTACCTGGAATACTGTTATAAAAGGAAAGGCAAAGAAGAAGGGAATGTAACCACCCCATCCCATTTAAAAAAGCTGAGGTGTAGAACAATGTGGTCACAAACATTCATTTCTGACAGCAGTTCCTGCTTTGGGATTACAATAGATAGACATTCACATCTGGTTGATGTGGCTACTGTAGGTACTTGATGATACGAATATCATTATTTGATGCTTAGTCCCTCCGATAATGTTTTTTTTAAAGACAGAAGGTTGTGCAGGGGTCTAGCAACCTCATCTATTGCTACGGAAACTGTACTGCAAACAAATGGATCAGAATTCCTTAAACCTGGTTAAGGTAAGCTGGATGAAATGTCGGCCATAATCTCCACCATCTTGACTGACAAGTCAATGACGATGGTGATAGCGATCGTAGATATTAGAGCCCTGACCTCTCATGGTCAATTTACAGGATCAATCTCCTTTATCAATACACTTCAGTCTACTCAGATAAAAATGGGTACCTGGCTCACACAAAAGAAAGAAGAGGAAGAGAAGAAAGGAAATGGTTGATACATGTTTTAACAGCGTTCAAAAGGGAGTAATTATATTTTTTTCTTTTACAAATGCATAACAATGGCTAAAAACATGTTTGCTTTTGATGTTATTGATGATATTGTTGTTGTTGTTTGTTGTTGCTGTTGTTGTTAGTATTGTTTTTATTTGTTGTAATTGGTGGTGCTGTAAGTTTTATTGTCGTTGTTATTGTTGTGGTTGTCATTGTTGTCATTTGTTGTTTCTTTGTTTGTTGTTATTAGCGGTGTTGCTGTTGTCATTGTTGCTGCTTTTGTTGGTGTTCTGTTGTTATTGTGCATTGCTGTGGTTGCTTTTGTTATTACTGTTATTGTTGTTGTTATTATTGTTGTTGCTTTAGGCTACTTGTGAAGAGTTAACTCTTGACGGCATTTTTTGGTAGCCAGTTACAGTGGCTCTTCATTCATTCCGAACTGTACTTGACAATGTGTTCTGGGGGCCTCCTGACTGTTATACAAAGCAAGGCTCCTTTGTAAGTTAGTAACTATGGGATTTCAGTGTCGGTCCCCACTTTGTTGACCAAACTGTTGTGACACAGCCTGTTTCTAGGAACACAAACCAGGGCATGATGTTGACTCTTGATCGCTATGTTGTAATTGACAAAGCTCCACCTGCCGCCAGAAGAAGCATCAATGCTGAAATTGAACGAGAGAAAACATGATAACTACCCTAGAGACCCAATGTTTGGACACCTGGAGCAGATCACAAGACTCAAATCCAGGCATAGTTTTCTTAAATCAATAAAACCCAAACAGTCAAGCCCTGAAAGTTGTTGCACTGATTTATTACACGAAATGATACAGGACCTATGGATCTAGCTTCAGGAGGAACCTGCTCCTGGACATCACTTACTCTACTCACTTTGAAAGACAATAAATAGACTTCGAACTGGCGTATCACGATGTAGTAAGAACATGAAGAGATCTGTTCTCTCAGACGGTGATACACGTGACTGAGAAGCGGTATAACCTACAGGTCGTCTGATGATTCATCCCGACCTTCTCGGATATAATGTGGTGAGAGCGACATGCTGAAGGCGCATGACATGACAATTCAAGTTGCTGAACACTGGATGAACGCTATGACGTAGTGCTTGAACACGGAAAGTAAGTATGACTATGTGACCTTGATTAATTTTTGTTCTAAAAAATATGTTTAAACTGTCATGTTAACGTAGAAACAGAACTGTGACAAACAACATGTACATTTATGAATAACTTACAGTTTGCAGCCCATATGTGTGATGTTATGTTGGTTCAAAAATACTGTAAGAGCGATGAACCACCTGAAAGTGTGTTAAAGCGTCACTATTGAGAATGGATGCATTGGCGAAACAATACACGGTAAAGCAGGATTCGGCGATATGGGTTTTAATGAAATGCTTACAAATGAATGTATAGATAAAGTTACGGAACTGACAATTAATCATCCTTCATGAAAAAATGTGTATGGCTAACAAATACGTCCAGTTTAACATATAGTTTTTGGCAGAAGAGCGAAAGGTGAAGTGCAGCTAGATCCACACCACAGACAATAAAAGCAGAACTAGTTTGACTTTCGAGATCCGATTCTGTATCGCATACAAAGAAGAATGAAGAAATATATTGTCATTTTATATATTCTGTAGATACACAAATTTTGTTATATTTTTTACTCCTCAATGTAAACGTACAAGAAATCATGTGTAAAAATGTATCTGAAATTATTTAACAAACTTTATATTATTTATTCAACCTCAGCCGACGTGTATATCCCCGACATCTTTCACAAAGCTGTAATTGAGGTCAACGAAGCAGGTACAGTAGCTGCAGCAGCATCATCTGTGATAGTAGAGGGCAAAGCAGCGATTGATCCCCTACCTAAAAAGATTGTATTTTGCCTGCCTTTAGTTTTATTCCTTCCAAACAAGATTTTCCTGAACTCCCCGCTTCGATCCACTGTCGCTCATCCATGTTGCATTGGTACAGTTTGTATGAGGGTGAAAAAATGGACTTGGTCAGTTCTGATTGGTTGACTCTAACACAAACAACCAGCTATGAATTGTTGACTGCTGTCAATTCATTTACTGCGTCTCGCCCCCGTACATGTTTTTAAAGAATAAATACGGACTGAAGAGTGTTTTTCAATTGCAATGCTATAACCTTCAGTCCTTTGAAACAAAAATAATAAGTAGTTTTTTAGCTAAGATGTCATCGTATTTGTGTACAAAAAAATAACAACGTTATGATTGATCTGAAAGGTGGAATCATGTTTATTCCGGACGCGTTCAGGTTTTATGAAAACGTTTATGCAAAATTATAAGTGCAAAAGTTCGAATTTCAAGGACAAAGTCAAGATAAGGTAAATAAAAAATGGTTAAAAACCAGGTTAAAATACTTTACAGAAATCATTCTCCGATAACAAAAATAGTATAAAAGCTAAGACTTTTTACCATGCGAGACTCATACTTGATACTCGAGTACACTATGTAAGTTAGAAATGTATATATAACTGTCTGCTATTATCTCTCTCTGTCTCTCACTCATTTTCTCTTTCTTTATTTGTTGTCACTGCGCGAGTGCGTGAGTCAGAGAGAGAAAGAGAGATGTGATTTGTGCATATATCATCATCATGTAGCATGTCAAATATAGAACGTTGCTCTCGGACAGGCGATCTGTAAAACACCCGATCGCTGGCCAGCTCTACTGCCTCTGCCACTATCAACGCCAGAGCGTCTATAATGTCCCTTTGTCTGCCTCTGCCTCTTTTGCCCGGTACCATACCTCCCAGATATCGTTCTGTCTATGAGTGTGTGGCATTCGATGTGGCCAAAGTATATTAATTTCCTAGACGTAATGTTGTTTACTAGCCAGTTTTGTTCCAAATGGAGCTCCTCTCGGATTTCTGCCTTTTCCGCTATCCATGGTATTTTTAGCATCCTTGTGTAATATTTTAGTTCGAAGCATTCAATTTTATTCAGTGACGTTTGAGTTGCTAACCATGTCTCAAATCCTCACGATCCTCTTTTTTGTCATTTTGTTAGTGTTTTGCCACACGTTTTCCATTTTAGCTAACGTCTGTACTGCCAATGCCATTCTTCTCTTTATTTCTTTTTGGTAATCTCCATTGTTGTTTATAGTCGAGCCGATTTATCCATACATCGTGACCTTCTGAACTTTTTGCTTCTCTATGATAACTTTAGGTCTGGTTTTCGTCTTGTTGTTGTTATGGATCCAGCAGAATAGCAACAAATCAAAAACAGAGACAACGAATAAGGGCAGAAAGCACACCATACTTCAGATTCATCTGAATGAAACAAAAATAAAGCAGGTTCAATAATTCAGGTATTTGGGAACTGTTTTCACTAAAGATGGTAGACTCGATTGCGAGATAGAGACGAGAATGCAGAAGGCAAACGCTGTTAATTACCAGATGTCTTCACTACTAAAATACCATAAGTTTTCCCTCCAAGCAAAAAGCAGATAATAAATAGTATCTTTATCCCAACCCTGTGCTACCAGTGCCAAACATGGAAATTGAATGAGGTCCTGGGACGAAAGTTAGCCACCTGCGAATTCCGTGCCTACGAACGGTCACATACAACACAAGAAGAGACAGTATCACAAATATGAGTATTCTGGAGAAGGTTGGAACAATTCCCTGCCTGTAGTACATCAAGCAATAGAGAATGATTTAGTTTGGCCGCATTGTGAGAATGCAGCCAGACCACATTGTTAATGCAGCCAGACCACATTGTAAATGCAGCCAGACCACATTGTTAATGCAGCCAGACCACATTGTTAATGCAGCCAGACCACATTGTTAATGCAGCCAGACCACATTGTTAATGCAGCCAGACCACATTGTTAATGAAGCCAGACCACATTGTTAATGAAGCCAGACCACATTGTTAATGCAACCAGACCACATTGTTAATGCAACCAGACCACATTGTTAATGCAACCAGACTACATTGTTAATGCAACCAGACCACATTGTTAATGCAACCAGACCACATTGTTAATGCAACCAGACCACATTGTTAATGCAACCAGACCACATTGTTAAGGCAACCAGACCACATTGTTAATGCAACCAGACCACATTGTTAATGCAACCAGACCACATTGTTAATGCAACCAGACCACATTGTTAATGCAACCAGACCACATTGTTAATGCAACCAGACCACATTGTTAATGCAACCAGACCACATTGTTAATGCAACGAGACCACATTGTTAATGCAGCCAGACCACATTGTTAATGCAGCCAGACCACATTGTTAATGCAGCCAGACCACATTGTTAATGAAGCCAGACCACATTGTTAATGCAACCAGACCACATTGTTAATGCAACCAGACCACATTGTTAATGCAACCAGACCACATTGTTAATGCAACCAGACCACATTGTTAATGCAACCAGACCACATTGTTAATGCAACCAGACCACATTGTTAATGCAACCAGACCACATTGTTAATGCAACCAGACCACATTGTTAATGCAACCAGACCACATTGTTAATGCAACCAGACCACATTGTTAATGCAACCAGACCACATTGTTAATGCAACCAGACCACATTGTTAATGCAACCAGACCACATTGTTAATGCAACCAGACCACATTGTTAATGCAACCAGACCACATTGTTAATGCAGCCAGACCACATTGTTAATGCAGCCAGACCACATTGTTAATGCAACCAGACCACATTGTTAATGCAACCAGACCACATTGTTAATGCAACCTTCTACAGGAGAACATCAATAAGAAGGACGAGAGGTAGACCGATGGACCGATGGATAGACAGCGTAAACGAGACCTGCCATAAAATGGGAACAGTTGTTACTCGGAACACGATAGAGACGAAAGACAAATGCGTAACACGACATATAAAAATTAGATCGAAGGGCAGAGATAAAAGATATGGTGCGGCATGACAAACTGGATGGAAAATAGCAAAGAATATTTGAGGTGCTGAAATGCTTATCGAACACACGATTGTGGGGACAATCAATAGTCAACGTTACGAGGCTGGGCCTAATAACAATGATACTGATAAGCACTATACCTGTATACGACTGGCTGTTACCATGGTCACTAGCTGAGTCCACGTTTTCAAAGTGCAGAAGTCAATGGCAATTTCACTGATAAGATATGTATTTCCAAACAAAGAATCTAAAAACACGAACCACGTATTGAGAACAAACTTGTCACGAGAATAATTACATCTGTGGTTCGACAAAAATGCAGGGCGTGATTAACTCTCTCTCTCTATCTTCTCTCTCTCTCTCTCTCTCTCTCTCTCTCTCTCTCTCTCTCTCTCTCTTTAAATATATATATATATATATATATATATATATATATATATATATATATATATATATATATATATATATATATATATATATATATAAGTCTTAATGGCAAATATCTGCGGCTAAACGACAACCCAAACTATTTGGGCGTCCCATTTGATCGGCGCATGACATGGAAAAGTCAGATCGAGAGAAACCGAATGAGAGCAAGACAAAGAATGGCAGTCATGAGGAAACTTGCTGGGACAAGCTGGAGAGCAGACAAAAGAATACTGAAGAAACTGTACACTGCAAGAGTGAGACCAGTTCTCGAGTATGGCATTGCGGCATGGGCAACATCAGCAAAGGCGAACTTTGATAAAATTAGCAAACTTCAAAACCAAGGCATGAGAGTTATAACAGGAGGCATGAAGTCAACGCCAATTGTAGAACTTGAAAAGATTACAAATCTGCAATCCTTGACCGATAGAAGAGACAGCAGGGCCCAGCAGCTAGCAGAGAAACTCAGAAGACTAACAGACCATCCAATGCATCAGAAACTGAATCGATTAGGAAATGGGAAACTAAAGCGGAGAAACTTTGCAGAAATAGCCAAAGCAAAGATGAGCGAAGACCCTATGAACACCATAACAACACCACAGCCCATCCCTACTGTACGCAAACCTACCTGGAGGCAGCATATCACTGACGAATGCACGTGCGGCACCGGGAAAATGACCGCTGAACATCTGCTGCAAAATTGCCGGACATACGAGGACCAGAGAAAGCACATGTGGCCATCACCAGTGGCAACACTAGACAAGCTCTATGGCAGTGTCGACAGCCCCAGGTTGACAGCTGCTTTCTTCGAACACATTTAAGCAGACGTCTGACAGCGTACGAAGAAGAAGAAGAAGAATATACATACATATACATATATATATATATATATATATATATATATATATATATATATATATATATGTATGTATGTATAAACATATACATATATACACACACAAATAGCGTATACACTACATTATATAGGTCATGTGGAAGCTATAAACTCGAGCATGTTTTATAGGCTGAGAATAGTAAACGAGTAAAAAATGTCAGTGGTGAATTTTTCTTCTTCTTCTTCTTCTTTTTCTTCTTCTTCTTCTTCTTCTTCTTCTTCTGTTATTCATTTTTTTAATTCTTAAATAATGTAATGGGTAATATTTTCCGATCTTTCTTACAAACCCATAAAGCAGCTATACACTTTGCAGGCTTTTGAACAATGGCTTTGAATGACGATGTTTTACGAATATGAGTCATCTGCCATAGTGGGGGTTAGATCTCGCTGTTGTTGTTGTTTCGAATGCCCACAATGGGTAGGTTGACTCTTTTGTGCGCTCTGAAAAAGACGTTCACGCTCCACATAGCAGCCCAACTTGGGCAACATTTGTCAAATAAAATCAAAAGTGTTGTTACCTTCCATCTACAGCACCTGCTATCCATCTTTGGAATTGCACGGAGGAACAGAGTGCCAAATGCAGAAGTGCACTCTCGCACCGGTTTCCCAAGCATGTACACTTTCCTTAGTCAGCGAAGACTACGACGACTTGGCCGTGTTCATGCATGGAAGATGATCGCATCCCTACAGATATTCTCAAGGGACAGTTAGCGTATGGTCAAAGAACAGTCGACCAACCACAGCTGAGATTTTTAAAATGTGTGTAACCGTGATATGAATAAAACTGACATGCGAAATCGAGGCTGCTGACTGATCTAAGTGGAGATGAACCTTTATCAGTTACATCAAACTTGTATCGTCTGCAAGACGGAGTTCATTTAATTTGGTGGCTTCTGGGATTGACTCAAATAGTATTATGTTCATATAAGCTCTTGCAATATATAAAACTAAAACGACAAAGCCACAAGGGAAAAAAAACCAAACTCAGTAGAGTAACCACTCGAAGGTCGCCTCATCCTATAATCATCCTATAATCATCCTATAATCAGTCATGACTTGTTGTTGCAAATGCCCATAATGAGGTGGTTTACTCTTTTGTGCGCCCTGAAAAGGACGTTAAGTGGATAGTTACAGTAGCTTTCATCACATCCTAAGAGTGCTGATGAACGCGGACCGGGTTCCTCCAGGCAGTTGTGCTATGCTTGGCTTCATTTGCGTGTCTCTCACTACTACGGAAAGCACTACGATCTCCCACCTCGTTAGCCAGGCTGCCATGAAAACAGCCCGTTACCAGGGAGGGCTACGAGAAAGTCGAGGTGAGGGTCTTAGCCAGTATATTTTACCTGACCAGGCATTAGTCTTCCTCCCCGTCCTATAATCAGTCATGACTTTGGTCTTAGCCAGTATATTTTGCCTGACCTGGCTTTAGTCTTCTTCCCCGTCCTATAATCAGTCATGACTTAAAGGGGCCATAATAACATTCCATTTGGACCCTAGTATAACTATATTTTTGGTTTGTTGTTAGGGAAGGGAATACAACCTGGATGGGAATTGGCATCCCACTTACGCTGATGACTTGCACAATGAAAACACTTATACTTGATTACTCGACAGCAGTGTATTCTTCAGGACTACTTTTAGAATCCTTCAGGACTACTTTTAGAATCCTTCAGGACTACTTTTAGAATCCTTCAGGACTACTTTTAGAATCCTTCAGGACTACTTTTAGAATCCTTCAGGACTACTTTTAGAATCCTTCAAGACAACTTTTAGAATCCTTCAGGACTACTTTTAGAATCCTTCAGGACTACTTTTAGAATTCTTCAGGACTACTTTTAGAATTCTTCAGGATTACTTTTAGAATCCTTCAGAACTACTTTTAGAATCCTTCAGGACTACGTTTAGAATCCTTCAGGACTACTTTTAGAATTCTTCAGGACTACTTTTAGAATTCTTCAGGACTACTTTTAGAATCCTTAAGGACTACTTTTAGAATCCTTCATGACTACTTTTAGAATCCTTCAGGACTACTTTTAGAATCCTTCATGACTACTTTTAGAATTCTTCAGGACTACTTTTAGAATCCTTCAGGACTACTTTTAGAATCCTTCAGAACTACTTTTAAAATCTTTCAGGACTACTTTTAGAATCCTTCAGGACTACTTTTAGAATCCTTCAGGACTACTTTTATAATCCTTCAGGACTACTTTTATAATCCTTCAGGACTACTTTTAGAATCCTTCATGACTACTTTTAGAATCCTTCAGGACTACTTTTAGAATCCTTCATGACTACTTTTAGAATTCTTCAGGACTACTTTTAGAATCCTTCAGGACTACTTTTAGAATCCTTCAGGACTACTTTTAAAATCTTTCAGGACTACTTTTAGAATCTTTCAGGACTACTTTTAGAATCCTTCAGACTGCTTTCGAAGATGCAGCAGTGAATGAGCTGAAAACAGCCAGTAACTCGCAGCTGACAGCTTGCATATGGGACAATGATCCATAACTAACCGAGACCCTATTCTACCTGCAAGTTGTGGTCCTAGAAACACGCTGCGCTAGTGTAGTGTCACTAAGAAATTATGGATCGAAGTGGGAAGACAAAACCCCGTTCCCGAAAATGCCGTGCTGAAATCGGATGTGTGGATTTCGTAATCCAAAAATATATCATCAGTTAAAATTATGTATTATTATTATTTTATACTGAAAAAAACATTTTCGATGTTTTTTTCTTTTACCATATTAAAAATCCTTTTTTAAAAAATTCATCAGGGTCACTTTCCTTCTGTAAAATGGGGTCGCGACTCGAAAAAGGTTTGGAACCTGTGAATATTTGATTTGATTATGGATGTTTTCTACTGTGGATAGTAGGTTTCCAGTCCAGTCTCTATTCCACGTTATTACCAAATGAAGATAGAAGAAGAAGAAGAAGAAGAAGAAGAAAAAGAGAAAGGCGAAGAAGGAGATTGACAACAGAAGAGCTATTTATTATCGGTTACCAAGAGAACATAACAGATCATCATTACAACACATCCTGTCTTTGACGGTTTTAAGCTAATAACAGAACCTCTCTTTTCTGATAAAGGTCAAACACCTGTGTAGTGGGAAGTAGCCCTTCTTCTGTAATACTTGTGATTGTGTTCAGTTGAATCCAGTTGCCAAAGCAAAGATGCACGAAGATCCCATAAACGCACTAACAACACCAAAATCCATCACTACTGTACGAAAACCTACCTGGAGGCAGGATATATTTCCAGAGGTGGTAGAAAATATACCAGGTATTGGAAACAAAAACTGCCAGACTGAAAAAAAAGGAGAGATACTACCCTAAGCTTCATATCGAAAAGCTACCCACGCATGGACTGGACCCATGCATACACCGACGGTTCTGTAACAAACACTACACAGAACGGAGGGGCAGGAGCATTCCTGAACCTACCAAATGGCAGACAAATAACACTGTCAAGTACACAAGCAATTTCAGAGCGGAGGCAGAGGCACTGAGGGCAGCAGTGGAAGAAATGGTGACACACAATGAAAATGAAAGCCATATAGTCCTGCTTACAGATGCTCTCGCCGTAGTCACAGCGCTAAAAAGCCAGAAAAACACTGAGCTTAATGACTTAAGAGCAGCACTCTGCAAACTGTGCCAGCAGTCCGCACTAAAAAGGGTAATGGTACAGTGGGTCCCATCACACTGCAACATCCAAGGCAACGAGGAGGCAGACAGACTAGCAAAAGAAGGTGCAAAACTACCACAAACAGATACTAGTATGACGTACGAAGAGTCAAAACGGCTTATCAAAGCCAGATACATGACCAAATGGGAAACCGAACATACTGGTTACACCAAAAACGATGCCTATTACCAGTTGAACCGAAGAGAGCAGGTCGTTGTCTTCAGACTTCGCACTGGCCACAATAGACTGAGGTACCACCTATTCAACAAATTTAAGATAGGGTGTACCGACGAATGCCCGTGCGGTACTGGTAAAATGACCGCTGAACATCTGCTGCAGAACTGCCCGACATACGAGGATCAGAGAGAGCAGATGTGGCCATCACCAGTGGAACTGCAAGACAAACTGTATGGCAGTGGCGACAGCCTCAGGATGACCGCCGCTTTTTTCGAAAAAATAATGGTTACTGTCTGACTGCGTACGAAGAAGAAGAAGAAGAAGAATCCAGTTGATGTGGTTTCGGAGGGTCACGTTCATATCAGTGAAAATTTAACGGATCATGATGTCATTATCTACACAGATGGATCCATCATCCGTGGGTTGAGAAGCGCATGGGCCTTCGCGGTTCAGAGGGGTGAGGGAACGATCAAAGAGTGGTCTGGGACTTTTGCCGTGACTACAAGCAGTCTGACCATGGAGATCATGGCTATTACGAAGGCGATGGTCAAGCTTGAAACAAAATGAGTGGCACACATGTGTACATTCTTAGTGATTCAATGCGGATTCTATAGAAGGTGGAATCAGGTTGCGAGCGGCACCAGGGGTTGGTAGGGATGTCAAGATTACAGAGAGTCACCTTCATACTCGTTCCGTTGACATGCAGGTGAAGAAGGGAACGAGAGAGCTGATAGGTTGGCGGGTGCAGCTGTAATGGATGGCAGTAGATCAATTAACCGAGCCGAAATCATAAACGTCGTTAGGGAAAGTGGCTAGATGGACGATTCGGAAGTTGATCCAGAATCTACGTCCTTGGCGCGACTGGTTGAATTGAGATTGAAACAAGGGGAGGCGAGGAAGGAACCCCACACGGGAATCCAAAGACGTCTGGTTAACCAGCACAGGACCGGAACGGTAAGTCACCACGTGCTGGCAGACACACTGAGGATGAGATAAGAGCGAGCGTGGGCTTGTTCCGAGTGCGATGAAGATATTCCGACGACTAACTTTCGAAGCAATACCTGCGATTCTTGTTTTTAAAAGGCAGGTTATGTCCGCTGCTGTGAGGTAGCCGGAGACTATCTGTAATCAGCTCCTAGCTTTTCCGTCGCTCTGGGCAAATATGATTTTTTGCCGCTTTATATACTTAATTACAAATAAATATTTAAAAAAAATTATTTTTTACAGTCAGTGATATTTTATGTGGGTATTGTTGAATAACAAGAGACTTTTGTTTTGTCAAAAATGTATATTAATAAAGAACCACATTAAATTGATAGACATGAACATGGTTATACAAATATATATTTTAAAATGTATTATTGTACATGCTCTAATTTGTTATTGGTTATTATTGATTTTGATTTCCTTTCTCCACCCCCACTCTTTCCCCACCCTTCTGATTGGGCCAGGTCTGTAATATATTCTTGAGGCTAGTAATTTCTGTTTTTCTGAAGACTTTTTTGCCAATGAAATCCTTGTCTTCATTTCTGTCTCATTGCGGGCATCTTCTGTTACGGTTTGCCCTAAATATGTACACTGCTGTACTTGTTCGATTATTTCTCTATTGATGACTATATTTATTTACTTATGTTGTTTGCAAAGCTGAATAACGAGAGTTAACGGATATAGGACTCCTTGTACACTGCGTATATTGGAGATTGCAAAGTAGTAAGTCCATCAGAGATTCTCAGAATTATTAGCTCAAAAATCGGGATTGCATTGACATAGCATATAGGGACACCCAAGAGCTAATCGCTCAGGAAAGCCAATTTTTTTTTTTGTTTTTTTTTTTGTTTTTTTTTTGCGTTCGCCTTAATTTCTCTAATCCCAAAGGCGGTGTGCGTTGCACTGTGGTTTTTATTTTTGCGCCTGTCGGCCCAGTGCATCCGACTTCAGCATGCATTTTATGTAAGGGTCTGCTTCCTCCTGCATTTTCTAAGGGTTTGCTTCCCCGGGGTAACGGCCGGTGCTGTGATGGGGATCGAACCCAGCACCTTCTGGTTGTGAGCCGTGCCACTTAACCACTAGGCCACGCCGTCCCCGGAAAGCCAATTAAAGACAACAGCAACAATCATTGTGTTTTATTTTATTCACAGTTTCGAGAGCATTCATACAAGAATGGGCCCGGTCCTTGCGATTTGCCTTCTGTTGGTTGTAAACCTGGTCAGAGGAGATGACATCGGGCTACTGTCCGCTGCGTCGTCCGATTTCTCTCAGCGTCTCTACCAGAAAATAGCTTCCGACAAATCAAATGCTATATACTCACCTTACAGGTAACTAACGTCAATATCTGCGCTTCTTACAGGTAACTAACATCAACACACGAATTTCAAATCTTATGTGTTTGAACCTTATTATGACCACTGCTATCTTTTCACATATCTAAGCTGACATCACAATAACAAAACAAAAATGAATAAGAAGAAGAAGAAGAAAAAATAAGAAGAAGAAGAAGAGAAGAAGGAGAAGAAGAAGAATTGGGGGAGGAGGAGTACGAAAAAAAACACAAATCGTAGACACAGTCTTTGTGATGTTTTCAATGTCGAGGTAGAAAGTTCACATTGTAGCCAGTTGTTCAGTTGTTCAATTGTCAGTTGGTCAAAGATTCAGTTGTTTAATTTTTAGGTGTTCAACTGCTAGTTGTTCAATTGTCAGTTGTTCAATTGTCAGTTGTTCAACTGTCAGTTGTTTAATTGTCAGTTGTTGAACTGTCATTTGCTCAATTGCCAGTTGTTCAGCTGCCAATTGTTCAATTGTTAGTTGATCAGATGTTCAGTTGTTCAATTGTCAGTTGGTTAGATTTTCAGTTGTTCAATTGTAAGTTGTTCAGTTGTCAGTTGTTTAATTGTCGGTTGTTCAATTATCAGTTGTTCAATTGTCAGTTGGTTAGATGTTCAGTTGTTCGGATGTTCAGTTGTTCAATTGCCAGTTGTTAATTGTCAGTTTTCAAATTAATAGTTGTTCAGATTTTAAGTTGTTCAATCATCATTTGTCAGTTTTCAGTTTTTGAATTGTTTTATTGTCAGCTGTCTGTGGTTCAGTTGTCAATTGTCAATTGTTTACGTATAAGTTTTTCAGTTGCCAGTTGCTCAATTGATAAATTTGTCTGTTGTTCAATTATTCAGCTGTTATATGTTCTGTTGTTCAGTTGTCAGAGTTGTGAAATAGTGAGTTGTTCAATTGTCAGTTTTTCATTTGTTCAGTCTTACAGTTGTCAGTTTTCAAATTGCCAGTTTTTCAGTTCTCATTTTATTCAATAGTCAGTTGTTTGATTGTTAGTTGTTCAAATCTGAATTGCTCGGTTGCCAGTTGCTTAATTTTACGTTGTTCAGTTGTGAATAGTTCAACTGTCAGTTATTTTCTTGTAAGTTTTTTAGTTGTTCAATTGTCAGCTGTTCGTCTGTCAATTGTTCAGTTGTCAATTACTGAGCTTTTTGGTTTTCAATTTTCAGTTATTTGGTTGTCATTTATTCTATTACCAGTTACATAATTGTAAATTATTGAGATGTTCTGTTGTCAATTGGTCAATTATTGTCAATTGTTTTATTGTAAGTTGTTCAGTGTAAATTGTCAAATTATTATTTATCAGTTGTCAGTTCTTCGGTTGTTCAATTGTACCATTTTTATTGTCAGTTGTTCAGTTGTCAGCTGTTCAATTGTCAGTTGTTCAATTGTCAGGTATTCAGTCGTCAGTTGTTCAATTGTTCAAGTCTCAGTTATTTAGTAGTTTAACTGTTCAATTTTTAGATGTCCAGCTGTTCATTTGTCAGTTTTTTCGTTGTCAGTTGTTCGATGTTTAATTGCTCAATTGCTAGTTGTAAATTGCTCAGTTGGAAATTGCTCAGTTGTAGGTTGTTACTGTAAATTGTTCTCTTTTCAATTGTTCAATTTTCTGTTATTTAGTTATAATTAGTTTAGTTGATCAATTATCAGTTGCTCATTTGTTCAGATGTCAGTTATCAAGTTATCAGTTGTTCAATTGTCAGTTGTTCAGATGTGCAATTGTTCAGTTATCAAGCTATCAGTTGCACAATTGTCAGTTGTTCAGTGGCCAGTTGTTGAGTTTTCAGGTGGTCAGTTGTTGAGCTGTCAGGTGGCAATTGTCAGTTGTTCAGTTATCAAGTTATAAAATGCTCAATTGTCAGTTGTTCAGTTATCAGTTGCTCAATTGTCAGTTGTTAAGTTAAAAGTTTCTCAATTGTCAGATGTTTAGGGGTTAGTTGTTGAGCTGTAAGGTGCTCAATTGTCAGTTGTTCAGGGGTCAGTTATTGAGTTGCCAGGTGTTCAGTTGACCTTTCACTTGCGTTTCTAATCTATGTATGATCTTAAGTCGTCTCTATTGGCTCAGGTGTTGCATCTGCCATTGTAAACCGATGTAAATTTACTCTGATACCATCTGTCTGTCAGCAGCGCGGTCTACCTCTTACCTAGTACCTTTTGCATTTTGAGTTTATCTGGCTATATTCTCTTGAGGTGATGAAATCATCTTAATTTCTTTACTTGACTAACTAAGAGTCCAACATCTTTATTAGGGCCAGATACATGGACAAATACAAACAGAGCATTTTGGATATACACACAAATTATGATTATTACCAGTTAAACAGAAAATATCAGGTGGCGTTCTTCAGACTACGTGCAGGGCACAAAAGACTGACATACGATCTGTTCAATAAACTGAAGATAAGTGCTACTGACGAATGCACATGTGATACTGAGAAAATGACCACTGAACATTTGCTGCAGAATTTCCCGACATACGAATACCAGAGAAAGCACACGTGGCCATCACCAGTGCCAACACTAGACACACTTTATGGCAGTGTACACAGCGCCTGGATGACCGCTGCTTTCTTTAAACAAATTCTAATCAACACCTGAAACCGCACAAAGTAGAAGAATAAGACCGGGTTATACAAGTGGATCGTAATAATTAGCCTCTTACAGCCCACGTAGAAGTCTTCAGTACGCTTCTGGTAGCCCTTCAACGTAATTCAGCTTTCAGAACAGTATAGCAGGATAGGAACGACCCAGATTATGTAAATTTGTAAATTTGTTTTTAGTGATAGATTGTTGGTACCATATTTGATGCAGGACGTACATAGAGGCGATCTCGGGCTTTATAATAAATCTAAAGTTCGGGTGTTTCAGCAATGTTGTCAGTTGATAAGTCCCATCAGAGGCCTTCTGATATCTTGTTTTAATTTATATAACGCTCCTCTAATCGCCCGTAGAAATACTTCACAAAAATTTGACAATAATATAAATTCTTTGACATCTGATCCACGCGAAGAGACTGCCATTACGACATCGATTGCATGGGCAGGAAAGATCGGTAAAGAAAAACATAAATCGTTACACTCAAAGAATATCAGGAATGAGCTAAAGAAAAGAATAATCATTACTCACATGAGGCCAATTGCACTTTTCGGGGATCTTCTTCTTCTGCGTTCATTCTCAATCTCCCGCTACCAAACACTGTACAGGGCTTTGCAAGTAGCAGGAAGTAGTCAAGAGACCGAATTGCGTTGTGTCGCTAGTTTACAGTTTGATTGCGATATTTGCATCTTTCTGTCCTCACACATCCGTCTTCGTCAGTTATGGGGCTAAAAACATGGACTCTATCAATATCCACAGTGTAGTTTCCCAGTTTGTTACCAGTAGCACAGCGGGAACGTGATGTATTCTTCTAGTCAGAATAATTCTTCACACACTGACTTAACCTTAGATCCCAGAGGAATATAGCAATACATCGATTTATTTGTTTATACTGTCTGATAACATTGACCAAAAGGACCTTATGATAATGAAAGGAAACAAGGCAATGCCTGACATTAAAATTTGGAGAATTGAGCCTTTATTCCTCAACCATAAATTATATGAGAACCACCCTCCATTTCCCACCCCACTTCTCTTTCTGCACTACATGAAAAAAACGTCGTATTGATCTGAATTTCTCTTTTTTGTTTTGCATTCAAATTGTTTTGTGACCTTGACAGCGTCCACTCGGTTATGACCATGACCTCGCTTGGAGCTCGTGAAGAAACCGCCTCAGAAATGTCCCAGGCTCTCGGTCTGACGACACTGCCAGGCAAGGCGGCACACCAGGCATATCACGACCTTATTGTTCAGGTAACATTTTACAATTCAGTGAAGTTAATCTGTTTTCTGTTTCATTTGGCTTGGCTTGGCTTCGTTTGTTCTCAATCTCCCGCTACCAAACCCTGACACGGGCCTAAGTAGCAGAATGTAGTCCTGAGAACGGAATACGTTGTGTCGTAGTTTACTGCTTGACTACGATATTTCCACATTTCGGTCCAACACATCCGACTTCAACAATCATTTTTTGAGTACCGGGTTAACACTCCCTCTTCGATCCCTTCTCCTTAGCCAGTCTGCTCTGTTGCAGCCTGTTATCCAGGATCACCGCGTGTAGAAGCGTCTTGGCAGCTCTGGTTCGCTGGCCCTGACGCTAGCAGTCAGCTATAGGTCGCTGACCACTGCAGCTCATGCGCTGTTCAGCATCTTGATCTCACTTGAATCATCAAACGACGCGGAGAGGTAAAGTTCACTCTGCTGGTTCAAGTGTGTAGTCCGTGTCACTGTAGGATCACTCAGAAGTCATACGCCCATTTACCACGCGGCCTGTTTAAGCATGAAGACAGAACATTGTTCGTTAAAGCTAACAGCGGGAGTTCATCTTTTTCGTTGTTCGTTTACTTGATTGGATTTAAAAACTGTGCACATCCAATCTATTTTTAAATGCATAAATTGACGCTGCCTCCACTATTTCCTGTGGCAATGTATTCCATGCATTCACTATTCTCTGACTAAAAAAATATTTCCTAATTAATATCTAATTCTGGGCCGTTCCATTAATTAATTTGTAGCTGTGTCCTCTTGTTCTTGTATGCCATCGTATACCAGTAAAGTATGTGCTTTATAAAACTTGTTATAGTCTAATTTATGTTTTCCCTTGATTATCTTATAAACCTGTATTAAATCACCCCAAATTCTCATCTTTCCTAGACACTGTAGGATCGTTATTCTGAGGCCTTCTTCGTGGCAATAATTCCGGAATCCCACTATCAGTTTTATTGCACTTCTTTGTATCCTTTCCAGCATATTTATATCCACCCAAAGATATGGACTCCACACCTGTACACATAACTCCAATCTAGGTCTAACTAATGATTTATACAGTTTGACTATCACTTCCATCCTCTTATGTTTACAATTCACTTTCTTATCATACATAACATTACATTTGTTTTTTTCACTGCTACCTGAACATACTCACTCACTTTACTTGCATGATCTATTATAACTCGTAGATCCCTTTCCTTTTCTATGTTCTAAATATTGTCCCATTCTATAATTATGTCCCATATTGGATCTACCCATGTGGATGACTGTACATTTATCTACATTAAACTCCATTGCCAGCTCACATACCAATCTCCAATTTAATCTAAATCCGACTTCAATATATCCACTTCTGCTTTAGACACTACTGCACAGTTTTGTGTCATTCGCGAAATTTGCAATCATGGACCCAATAGCATTGTCAAAATCGTTTATATACATCAACAACAAAACTGGTCCCAAAATCGAGCCCTGTGGCACTCTACTTTTTACCTCATTCCCCTCGAGCGCTCTCTTTTTCCTTTACTCTCTACCTTCTTCCTGTTAACCAATATTCAATCCATTTGGCAGCTTAGTTCCCCCCCCCCCCCCAGGAGGCAGACAGACTGGCAAAAGAAGGTGCAAGACTACCACAAACAGATACTAGTATGACGTACGAAGAGTCAAAACGGCTTATCAAAGCCAGATACATGACCAAATGGGAAACCGAACATACTGGTTACACCAAAAACGATGCCTATTACCAGTTGAACCGAAGAGAGCAGGTCGTTGTCTTCAGACTTCGCACTGGCCACAACAGACTGAGGTACCACCTATTCAACAAATTGAAGATAGGGTGTACCGACGAATGCCCGTGTGGTACCGAGAAAATGACCGCTGAACATCTGCTGCAGAACTGCCCGACATACGAGGATCAGAGAGAGCAGATGTGGCCATCACCAGTGGAACTGCAAGACAAGCTCTATGGCAGTGGCGACAGCCTCAGGATGACCAACGCTTTTTTTGAAAAAATAATGGTTACTGTCTGACTGCGTACGAAGAAGAAGAAGAAGAAGAAGAACAAGCGATCTCATCTCATCTTTCCAATCCTCTGGAACAATTGCATTTACACGCAAATGAGAACATAATATAGTCAATGGTTTTACTAACACATCCATAATTTCAAACAGTAATTTTTGGAAATACCATCTCGGCCAGGACATTTATCAACTTTCAACCCCTCCAAATGTACACGTGGGCCAATTATAGACCAACACATTTTTTGGGAAACTGTGAGCGCACCAGGTAGCAAGATGCACAAGACACGTGGCTCACACACACACAGAGAGCGATGCCCCCTATGGTCTCTTTTGTTACAGAAAAAAACTAAACAAGGAGAAGAAGAAATATGTTGCAAGCAGATTCTTCGGTCTTCTTCTTCTTCATCGTACGCAGTCAACAGTAACAATTATTTTTTCGAAAAAGACAGCGGTCATCCTGAGGCTGTTGACACTGCCATAGAGCTTGTCTTGTGGTTCCACTGGTGATGGCCACATCTGCTCTCTCTGATCCTCGTATGTCGGGCGGTTTTGCAGCGATCATTTTCTCGGTACCACACGGGCATTCGTCAGTGCCACCTATCTTCAATTTGTTGAATAGGTGGTACCTCAGTCTATTGTGGCCAGTGCGAAGTCTGAAGACCACGACCTGCTCTCTTCTGTTCAACTAGTAAAAGGCATCGTTTTTTGTGTAACCAGTTTTCTGCGGTCTTCTAAACCAGTTTAATGGCGTTAAGTAAAGTTAAGTTTATCAGTAATTCAAGTTGTCCATGTCGATCAGAGCGTCTTTATCGTCTACCCTGACGAATGTAGCAGATCCCACTATTTGCCCTGGGGTTATTCTAACTTAAAACATTATCACACTCATCCACATCATTCATGAACACACATAGCAAATAATATAGCACACAGCACATGGCATATTTATTATATAATACTCATACCAGAAAAATGAGTAGTGAAATTACAAACAGAATATAATACATATCATCTGAACTAAATATTCCTATATTATATATATATATATATATATATATATATATATATATATATATATATATGTGAATATTAATATTAACTAAAACGGAAATTTTAAGCATTAGCTATTAATGGAATTCCCAACTACCAAAAACCCAGTTCTATTGCCGTACACACATCACACACACACATCTAGATCTCAATTAGTCGATCTACGCAATTGCTTAACTCGTCAGGACATATTTCGTTCACAAGGTGTCCTGCGTACAACACACGTTCGGATTATCTATTAATACAACACTCCCACACACACGTATTTGAGCGGCTGGCCCCGACGCAATGGCGTGTGTTCTATCTCCAACACTCGTACAACAGTCTATCAATCGCTCCTCTATCTAAGTCAGTCAGCTAAACAGACTCCTATCTACATTCAGTCAATCTCTGTCCATGCCAGCCTGCTTGAGCTAAACTTTGTCTAGTGTTATATACACTCAAGCAGTAGCAGAGCTTACAAATGGATCTCAGGGGGATGGCTCTATTCAGTCGTTATTGGAACGAATTACTTTGAACACCTGTCATCCATCTATCGCAGCAAGCTCCGCTGCCCTCTCGTCTGTCACTCAACACCAACTACCCAAATTGGAACGCCAGTTGTCAGTTCCTGCCTGTACATTCTTTCCCCAACTCCGATTTCCTTTGTTAAGGCGGTGAGTGACCTTAGCGTAGGGACCAGACAGAGAGTGACCTTGGCACGCATTGATGTTCTCATCACATCACCCCTGCCCTAAACTCTCATGCTCGGGGTGGAACTGTTACATTACCTCTCTAAACTACAGACCGAAACATGGATGGTCATTTTTTCCATCTACCAAATGACCACCATTTTCGTCTGCACTATCCAAAATGTAAACACCACTCCTGTTTACAACTTCACTCACATCGTAAATGCATAAAAGACATGTCATTTGATACATACAAACGTTTTGAAATACATACATAACCAATACAAACAGAAGAAAAACACTGTAACTGGTCGTTTTTACAGCACAAGCAACCACGAACTTATGTGGGTTTATCCTCAGGCTAGTTATTAGTGTCTCCCCTGACACCCATCCCCTCTAAAAAAACGGCAAAATTATTTTTGTTCCCACAAAAACATATTTTTGACAAACATATGTCATAGTCAATATTACATAACAATTTTCACACTCAAAATATTCAGTTTCTGACAAACTTAAGTCTTATCTTTAAAGACTCCCCATACATGTGATAAAATATACACAACAAGTCAGTATCATTTGTTCTGCAACGCCTCCACCTTGGAACAGAGCTCTTTGTCGTAGCATGCCAGTTCTTGTTCTGCAACTCGTGGTAACCTCTGTTTGCGGAGGCCTACAGTCTGGGCGAGCTACACTTCTCTGTAAATCAGTACGTAGATACCTATATAAATACATGTAATCATGCGTAACAACCAGAACAACAGCCAAATAAAAATGAATGTCATACAGTTGTCAACCATACAACCACACATAGTCAAACATATTTGAACGCAAACACGTGACCTTTCACTCAGTGTCACACATTGATACATATGTTAGTACATGTAATCATATATATATATAAAACCAACAAAATATGCAAGACAAACACGATCGACCATAGAACCCAATAAAAATGCAATGCATACATCTTCGACGCAACATTACCTGACGCATCCCGTTACCCTGCCTTTCCTGTCCATTCCCCTGGTCGAAAATGTCCATTGATCTCGGTCAGTCTAGCCTCAGACTGACCGTCTTTTGAGATACGTGGTTCGCTCATTGTCCGGCGTGTACTTCAGACAACGACTTCAAAGGAATTGTTAACATCTGGTCATACCTCAATTCTTAACTACCCGCTACTTATTAAAATCTCCGTTTCCCAAGGATAACGGTAAATAAAACAAATTTATGCAAATGAATACGTTAACTCGAGTTTCTCATGAAAGCCATAAATCTGTCACTACCATGATGTGTGTAAGTGTTACGCGACTCTACCTAATTCCATTTCTGAATTGAGGTAATTTCTCCATGTTTTTGACTAGCGCCATCAAGCCTACTATCAAACGTTCCTTAGCAGTAATGGGTGCTTCAGACGGACTCTGCGGTCCATCGGATGTCTCTAATTGCTAGGCGGTTTCATCCTGTGAAATGCCCATCGCAGTTGTGTGGTCTGCGTGATCTACGGTTATTTGGTTCGTATCCACCGGGTCCCAGTTTGTGTTACGTACACTTACATCGTCCGCTACTTCAACCTTCCGTACATCTGTATTCAATATTTGTGGAAAAGACGTTTCCCACTGTTCGTTTGACCGTTGGCTTATCTCGAACTGGGAAGTTTTCATCTTTGCTTCGATAACTGGTTCGCTGTCCTGGCTGAGGTTAATCTGTCTTCCCCTTTTCTTCGTTTTCCTTAGAAACGCTGTTCCTCTCTTCTTGGCTGCACGAGTGTTCTTGCACGATGCGTCCGTTTCGCATTCTAATTGTGCGCCATTCCGACTTCCTTCCTCGGTGGCCGAAGGGTTATCCCTTTCTTCGGTCTGTTCGACCACTTATCCCGCATGGCTAGGTCCTGGCGTTAATGGGTACAAAACCATAGATGTCCCTGCTACCATTCCTTCTCCTCTCCTTTCCTCTTCATCTGACGAATCTCTGACTGTTTCTTTGCTCGATTCTTCGTTTTCAACTAATGTTCTACCAGGCTTGACCACTAGTTCTTGGTAAACTTGGCCCCTTTCATCAGACCCGACCGTGTTACCTGTCGTAAGACCCTCTTCCTGAATACTCGGGCTATGTTGTCCGATGCTGTTACGTTTCATCTGGACGTCTGAGCGAACGTTTGTCTTGTTTTCATTGCGTAACCTGCCCTCCGTCCCTAACTTTTCTGGATACACAAAACCTGCATCTATTTCTTTCTGTTTTTCTGTCTCGTGCCCAAAGTTTCTTTTATAGTTCGTGCCCTGCCTCTCCATCTGTAATTTTGCAAATGGTCTCTCATTTTGGGCTAACAATCTGCCCGATTCAAACTTCTGCTTAACAATTTTCACACGTATTTGACTTGGCCCCTCTACCTGGGTTAAAGTCCTCCCCTTTTCGCCACCTCTGTCCAGCCGTCCACACACGTCTGCCCTGAGAGTTCCACCTCCGTCCCTCCACGGATAGAAATGTGGAAGTTGGTTGAGCTTCCTACCCCTCTGTCCTTTTCCACAACACTGGGCCGTGTTTACTTAAGTCATTTCTTTATTTCTTCTCTCCTAGCTGGTTTGGACGCTCTGTTTCCAAACTGTTGCAAAAGCTGTCGTAACATACATCGGATGTCTTTTTCATGTCTTTCCAGCAAAATAACTCTGTTTGTTAGTTCTCTTAGCTGGTTTTGCAGTTGTCTATTTTTATCGTATACTCTGTCGTTCGTCATGTGGACTGTAGTTAGTGCAATGAAAGGCTTGCTTCAGATTCCTGCTGTTCTCCGGGGAATGTTAATATTCCGAATTATAGTTGGACAGCCTATAGACAAATGTCCAAAAACTAGACAATGATAACATTGTTTAACATTGTTTAACCTCGACATGTTGAAAAAAACCAGTATGACCCCCCCCCCCACAAATTTTTCACGACTGTCAAGTATGCACCAAATGTCAAGTCTTGTCAGTAATGCAACAAAGGGTAAAATAATGTCACATCATGTCAGATGATTCGAAAAGCTACCTATGGTAAAAAACACTCTAACCACTAGCTACTCCCCTACTCCTAACTACACACACACACTTATATAAAACCGCGGGCGACACTTGTGTTCAACGGGCACCAAATAAAGATATGTAGCTACACACACAACTATATTTATAAAAACTACTACGACAGTCCGTGGTCAACAGGCACCAAATAATAATTTGTAACAGATCCCACTATTTGCCCTGGGGTTATTCTAACTTAAAACATTATCATACTCATCCACATCATTCATGACCACACACAGCAAATAATATGCCACACAGCACATGGCATATTTATTATATAATACTCATACTAGAAAAATGAGTAGTGAAATTACTAAAATAATACAATACATATCATCTGAACTAAATATTCCTATATTATATATATGTGTTAATATAAATATTAACTAAAACGGAAATTTTAAGCATTAGCTATTGATGGAATTCCCAACTACCAAAAACCCAGTTTTATTGTCGTACACACATCACACACACATTTAGATCTCACCTAGTCGATCTACGCACTTGCCTAACTCATCAGGACATACCTCGTTCACAAGGTGTCCTGCGTACAACACACATTCAGATTATCTATCAAAGCAAAACTCCCACACACACGTATTTGAGCGACTGGCCCCGACTCAATGGCATGTGTTCTATCTCCAACATTCGTACAACAGTCTATCAATCGCTTCTCTATCTAATTCGGTGAGCTAAACAGACTCCTATCTACATTCACTCATCCCCTCTCCATGCCAGCCTGCTTGAGCTAAACTTTGTCTAGTGTTATATACACTCAAGCAGTATCAGAGCTTACCAATGGATTTCAGGGGGGTGGCTCTATTCAGTCGTTATTGGAACGAATTACTCCGAACACCTGTCACTCATCTATCGCAGCAAGCTCTGCTGCCCTCCCGCCTGTCACTCACCACCAACTACCCAAATTGGAACGCCAGTTGTCAGTTCCTACCGGTACATTCTTTCCCCATCTCCGATTTCCTTTGTTGAGACGGTGAGTGACCTTGGCGTAGTGACCAGACAGAGAATGACATTGGCACACATTCAGGTACCTTTGTTCTCATCACATCACCCCTGCCCTAAACTCTCATGCTCGGGGTGGAACTGTTACACGAAAAACATTGAAGAAGTATTGTCTTCATTGCCATTAACGTTCCATGAGGCGTTGAAATTGATATCTACTAATGTCGTACTACCTTGAACAAATCTGAACATATCTGTAGGTCAATGAGCCCTTCACTGATGTATTCGTGTCTGGATACACGTTAACCTCTCAGGATACACCAGAAATCCTACACCGGGTGTGGCTCTCTCATGCATGCCACGCGGCTTCATAACTGCAAATCATTGTAATGGGTCAATCTGACCGTCTTTCTTTAGCAGCCAACCGTAGAATTAATATCTAGGTTTTGTCCATAAGGTCGACGCACTCCGTTACATTTGCACCTCACAAACATTTAATGTTGTAATCCGAGCACTTTAAACAACATAACACTAACAGGTCACAATCTTTGAAACACATTTCTTAAATCAAGTTTACGTCTGAGAACCCAACACTTCAATTTAACAAGCACCTGAACAGAATACAGTGTCTAGAAAGAGAAGAATTCGAGGTGACTTAGTACAGGTTTATAAGATATTCAAAGAAAAGGATACATTAGCCTGTAAGAGGTTTTTCAAGATACAGCCACTTACAGGAACAAACGAGCATAGCTACAGATTAAGTAAAGAAAGGTGCAGATTAGATTTTAGGAAATAGTTTGTTTTGTAGTCAGTGAGTGGTGAATGCTTGGAATGCATTGTCCCAGGAAGTAATGGAGGCAGTGACAATTAATGCATTCTAGAATAGATTGGATACGCATATGTTTTATAGCACTGAACAAATAAATGAAATTGGTTGTATACAGACTCGGCAGTCTTCTGAACCAGTATAAAGACGTGAAGTTAGGTGAAATACGTCTTCCTAGCCTACCACTTCCGCTACTAGCTTGATTTATAATATAGTTGATGACTTCACTCGCGTTTCTACCTTTTAAGGAATCCTGATGCGGCATACAGCTAAAAACATTTTTATATTAACTTATCTATTCATATCTTGATTGTATTTTTTCATCTGTAAATCTATGATTTGTTAGCTCATATTTTTCAAAATTGTTTGTTGTCCTTGGCAACTGTTGTTAGGTCGTAATGCAGGTTTCGTTTTTTTTTTTCGTTACAGGGCGATATCTAACAATATCTTGCATGTTTTTTACATTGTACTTGTTATACTAAATGTCACACGAACAATTAATTACTTGTTTCATCTTTTCAGCTAAATAGTGTCACAGACGTGAAATTAAACACAGCCAATGCCATCTTTGTGAATCCAAACATTCCAATAGAAGCACAGTTCATCAGCGATGTTCAGAAAGACTATTTGGCATCAGCTTCCAACTTTGACCTGGCCGCTCCAGAAGGCCCAGAAAAGGTTATCAATGACTACGTTGAATACAACACTAAGGGAATGATAAAAGATATTCTGAGCAGAGGTAAAATAAATAGCTTTCACATAAACGTTCTTAGCAAAAGTAGAGTAAAAAGCTTTCATATAAACATTATAAACAACAAAAAAGTAAAACAAGCTTTCACATAATTGTTCTTAAAACAAAGAAAAATAAAGAGTCTTCACATAAACTCTCACCGAAGGTAAAATAAAGAGCTTTCACAATTTACATTATTAGCATAATTTAAAAAAGAGCTTTCACAATTTACATTCTTAGCAAAGATAATGTAAAGACCTTTTACAATTTACTTTCTTAGCAAAGGTAAAATAAAGAGCTTTCACAATACATTCTAAGCATAAGTAACATAAAGAGCTTTCACAATTTACATTGTTAGCATAAGTAAAATAAAAAGCTTTCACAATTTACATGCTTAGCAAAGGTAAAATAAAAAGCTTTCACAATTTACATTCTTAGCATAAGTAAAATAGATAGCTTTCACAATTTACATTCTTAGCAAATATAAAATAAAGAGTTTTCATAATTTAATAATATTTTAATATATAATTTTTAACTTGAACTGCCTTGTCGTTCGCCTTCATCATGTCGTTCATGTCACATGTTTCAGGGAGGTTGGGGCAGGTCATCAGATGATCTTGGTCCTGAACTGCGCCGCATTCACATGTGTCGACATCTGAGTATTCCCATTTCTTCAAGTTCGCTCTGCATCTTGAGACACCAGTTCGAAGTCTGTTCATTGCCTTCCACACAGTGTAGGGCAGGTGGTGTCCAGGCGCAGCTTCTTCCTTGCGCTCTATCCATGGATCCTGCACTGTTTCGAGCCACCTCTCGATGCGTTTACTTTAAAGTCTATCTCTTGATGTTATCTACCTACTTATAATCGTCTGCCTTTTGAACGTCTGCTGCCTTTTATCCTACCCTCTAGTATTGTCTTCAACAAGGAGGCATGTCTTGTTATAGGGTCAAAATATCTTAATTGTCTAACCTTGATTTCGGTCTATTATTCACTTCCCTGCCCCCCCCCCCCCCCCCCCTTTTTAATATCTCAACATTATTTTTTTCTCTTTCCAACAAATGCGACCAAATCTTCTTTATACTCACATTTCAAAGGCTTCGATACTTTATTATAATATGTTAATCAGGGGACGGAGTGGCCTAGTGGTTAAGTGGCACGGTTCACAATCCGAAGGTGCTGGGTTCGATCCCCATCGCAGCACTGGCCGTTACCCCGGGGAAGCAAACCCTTAAAAAATGCAGGAGGAAGCAGACTCTTACATAAAATGCATGCTGAAGTTGTCAACATCAACGAACTGCAACGCATAGAGCAGAGCATAATGTTCTAACTTAGACAGAAAACATCAGACTTAACAAATACATAAACAAGTTTAGGCATGCATACGATCCTAACTACCGCAAGTGCACCAATGTATTTGAGACAGTGCAACATGCACTGCTCGCTTGCCGTGGAATCGCCATATACAGACCAATTAATATCAAACACTCCAACAATCATCAACACATTATACAGCTCCAATCGCCAGCAACAAAACACTTGCAAATTCGACAGCTTGACATTGACTTAAAAAGAGTGGACAGTCTAGCAGACCTAGTTAATCAACAGCAACACGTCTCAAACACTGCATCCCCGACGGCAATTGTAGTTAAGAAACTTATTTATTTTGTATTCGTTACAAACGTTCATTGAGGAAAACTTGGATCTTTTTTGTTAGAAACGTTCACTTGCCTAATAAAGTCCGTTTTAAAATAAACAAAAACCTGTATTTACGAAGAAATAAAATACGTTATACCAGTGCTCTACGACCTATTTATAACTGGCACCCAATTTTATAATTTTCATGACTGTAAGTTTTCTTTACCACCCGCTAAAATATAAATTGAAGAAAATGTGCTGATTGTTTCTTGAGTCTGTGTATTGTTTATGTTTTTAATCATCATGTAGCATGACCTTTACAGAACTCCGCTTTGATCACTCACAACCCGTCTGAAAGAAACTCGATCTTTTGCCAAATCTTCACCGTGCTCCAGTCATGTCCAAGCATCCCTTGACATTTTGGTGCCATCGCCTTCTTGGTCTACCTTTGCTTCTCTTACCCGGCACCATACCTTCCATTACTTCTCTCTCAAGACCACTGTGTCTTTCGATGTGGTCAAAATACTTTAATTTTCTGTTCATGATGAAATGTATGAACCAGCTCTCCTCTATGCCCAACCCTTGTCGAATGTTTGCATTCTTTTTTTTCCGGTTCATGATATTTGGAAGATGTTTCTATAACATTTCCAGGTAAAGAACTCGATGTTTGGTAACTGTCCATGTTTTTTCTGCTGTATGCTGCCATTGGGAAAACCACAGGTTCTCAAAATTTTCACTTTTGTTTGTTTGCTAGTTTTCTCAGGTTGTGTTTGAATATATCACGTCATTATTCTCATATCGCCGACCCGTAAGCTTAAATCGCCCACTAGATGGCGCTAGCTTTCAGGCGGAGGAGCACAAGTAAATACGTAGAAAGAAAATAGAGAAGTGAACACAACAGTGACGATCATTTAGTTGTTTTTTAAAGAAGCGGAATCTTTTTCAACGACATGTTTCAAAATGTAACAACGAGATATCGCTTGCTTAATTCTATTTGTAGGAAGTATCGATACCACGACAGTTTTGGTTCTGGTCAACACAATCTTCTTCAATGGAACATGGGAGTTCAAATTTGACGCATCGAAGACAAAGAAAGAAGATTTCCTACAGTTGGCTGGAACTAAATCTCAGGTATGAATTCTTGTTGCTGTTCTTGTTCTCTTTCTTCTTCGTCTTTTTGCGGAAGAAAACTAACGTCTGGTCAGGCAAAATATATTCATCAGACATGTTAGTCAGGGTTGGGCAAAACATACTGGCCAAGACCCTCACCTCGGCTTTCTAGTGGCCCTCCCTGGAAACGGGCTGTTTTTATGAAAGCCTGGTTAACGATGTGAGGGATCGACGTGATTCCTGAGGTGGATAGTAACACGCAGATGAAGCCAAGCATAGCACAACTGCCTGGAGGACCCCACTCTACCTTCATCAGCACGATCGGGACGTGAGGAAACTACTGCAACCTGCCACTTAACGTCCTTTTCAGGGCGCACAAAAGAGTAACCTACTCATTGTGGGCATTAGCAAACAACAAACGTCTTCTTCTTCTTCTCCTTCTTCTTCTTCGTCGTCTTCTTTTTCTTCTTCAGAGGTCATCCTGAATATGACGTTTGTGACATTGTGTCGTAGATTACAGCGACGCTGCGGTATGTGCGCCTTTCAGCCCGACACATCCTATTTCAGCAAGGCAATTTTGAGACCGGGTTTGCCTTCCCTTTGTGATCCCGAATCTCTTATACAGGCTGCATGGAGGTGGAATATGGCCTTGCTCAGCTATGAGTCGCTGACTGATCTCAGTCCATTTACTGCTGCATCTTCTCCTGCGAGTATGATTTAAGATTAAAACAAAAATCTCTTGTGTTTAATGTTACTCATGGCGGAATTGATGGACTCGACTTTCGTTTTTGTTGTTGTGGTTGTTTGCAGATGCCCACAATAAGTAGGTTACTATTTTGTGCGCTCTGAAAAGGACGTTAAGTGGCGGTTGCAGTAGCTTCTCTCACATCTCGAGCGCGCTGATGAAAGTGGACCGGGGTTCTCCAGACGATTGTGCTACGCTTGGCTTCATCTGCGTGTCACTTACTACTACAGGGACCACGTCGATTCCTCACCTCGTTTGCCAGGATGTCATGAAAACAGCCCGTTTCCAGTGAGGGATACGAATGGAGCCGAGGTGAGGATCTTGTCCAGTGTATTTTGCCGGACCCTGACATGACTAACATGTCTGACCAGTGTGTTGGCCCTGACCAGGCGTTAGTATTTCTCTCCCAGCAGGACATATATACATGGGAAAGGAAACCTTGAGAAGAAGATGGCGTTCGATAGGGAAGGTCTTGATTTTTCTTTTTAAAGTTTGCCTTCCTTATGTAAATTAACGCCTTTCTTAATCCCATTATGTTGAAATATAGTCTTGATTATATATTTTTAGTGATATACCATATATAAGAGTCAATGGTATTCCTTTCTTACAGTCGTTGTCTCTATGGATTTGAATGTTACACTCTGTTCTGTTTCTAAGAATCGACTTCACTGCACTTCAGGCCTACCCATAGGTGCTCTGTCTCTGTCAGTAAATGGCAAAGAGTGGGGATAACTGATGGTTCCTGTGGTTTGTTGGTTGTACACACTTCCTCTCTCTTACTCCCGAGACCGCTTGAACCTATTTCTATATCAAAGATATGCAGACTCTGAATTGCTGATTCATCTATTGGCGTGTCGTCATCTAACAGGTGGTCATTGATATACTTCAAAATGTCACTCCTATCCATATCTAGTGTACTCGCAATTAATGCATGTGACACCTGGATGTCAGCTCTATTGCTACCCTGAACCTCAGAATGACCAGCGCAGGTTTGATGCCTCTACATCATGCAAACTCATGCCTTAGTCAGCTCTTATGTACCTTCCTCTCTCTACTGCCTTGCGGGATACCTGTTTACGGGAAAGGCTTCGGGAGTAAAACCTGTGGCAAAATCTGCATCCTGTCCTGTCTCCAGTCGTCTCGATTATGTCTTGCTACTGGCCAAAGGTAGCTCATGACAAGAGAGAAAGGCGCTTTTTTTTTCCTCACTGTAATCTAAATCACCGCGGAAGTCATCCATTTCAGCGGACACAGAAAGAGAAAAGATTGGCCACACAGATGAACAAAGAAAGTGGTCTTCATCAGATGTGATGGACGAACACCACCTTCCGAAGTAAGAAATGATAGCTTAACACGATTACTGTCCCGGTTAAAAAGTTCCAAAAAGACATCTCAGAGGTTCAGTCACATCTTTCAGCACCCATTCTCGAACTTGAGACTGCTGTTCTGTGTGACCAACTCTGCTCAGCAACGACCTGCCCTTTCACTCTAGCCGAGACGCCACAAACAGAAATGTCCCCGCGTAACACCGAATGAATATATCTGTCTGCTGTTGTTGATTGTGTTACAGGTAGATATGATGTACGATGAGCGACCCGTCAACATCAAGAGGAACGTCAACGGAGTTGACGTAGCTGAGCTGCCATTCAATGGCGGACGTTTCTCACTCTACATCGCTTTGCCACAGAAAAGCGACGGTATTATCGATCTTGGTAAGAAACATTTGTTTCACTCAGACTGATGGTTGTGCTTTATCTGTGTTTGTTATTTATGTCTGGTCTTTTATTTTGATTCTTTTTAAAAAAATCTGAGTTTTAAGCTCTGCTGTTTACGATTTGCTAGTCATTGATAAATTATTACTTCAACCTTCCAGTGGTCTGCTCAATCTAGCTTGCGGCATCGTCTTCCCTGGCGTTGACCCCGTCGGTTGACGTTCAACAGAATACTCCGACCTACTTGTAGTGTGGACCAGACGGATCTGGCTGTATCATTAAAACAAAGCATTGCATTGGGAGCAAATCAAGTGTTTCAGTCACGCAATACGAAAAGTTTCGGGACCGGCCACTACTTAGCTACAAGGATATATGTAAGCGGGAAACGAATAATGCGGGTTTCGATATGGAATCATGGGAACAGGACGCCATTGATCATGCTGCATGGAGGGGCAAGATTAAGCATGTAATACAGATTTAGGAGATGCTGATTGCGGATAGCCTAAGGACTCAGCGTTTGAAAAGACACGTCACACCAAGCAATGCTGCAAATGGCCCTTACTTTCTTTGCACACACTGTGGAAGACGCTTCTCTGCTCGGATTGAGTCACATGCGCCATCGTCAGAGATAGTAGATGCATCCCTTTTTTTCAAAGAACAATTTCTATCGTCTCACAAGACGGAAAGAATCAATGAATGAATACGAATGCAACCTTCCAGGGCACCCGTACGGGATTATAATGTTGTACGGCGGTCGGACTTACGGAACGGTGGAGGACCGATATAAGGTGGATAAGAAATGCTGAATATATATTAAACCGCAATGAGATATAGACAATGACCGGACGCGCCTGGTCTTAGACAGACACTTGCAGAAACCCGTGTCGCCTCACGACACAGTTGGATAGGACACGAGAGACAGACAGAGAGAGAGAAAGAGAGAGAAAGAGATATTGTTACGGCCGTCACCAGTGATGGCGAAATGTAACTTCCGTGCAGTGATCTGAATGCCAAAGTGAAAAAAATACATTCAAGCGGTTGTAAACTGTCAGTAGCCAGATCAAATGCTTCATCGTCTAATTAGTGCCGTGCATGAATCGGTACGAACCAATGGAATTCAACTGTCAAAGGTTAGTTAAAAATATATGGAAGTTGAAGCAGTTAAACGATCGTAGTTACAAGTGTTCAAAGCGTCATTACAAGGGTGCGGATCTTGGTGTTAGTAACATACATCTCGTAGAATGGTAGCTGCAAGTAGTTGAGACAGCCTTATACTGTAATATTTTATGGACATCAGGCGATCAACATATCCGCTTCCTCTCGCGCTGCCGATCGTCTCTCTCCGGCCTTGCACCAACGCTGAGAAGTTTCATAGTTAGTTACAACACGAACTTGTTTTCTTCAAGCATGTAAGGGGCGACTAGTGAAGGTGTGCATTGGTGTAGCAGCCTCACCATGTAAAGGCAATTGCTAAGTAAACCAAACTGCAAACAAATGGGTTCAGGTTTTTTATAAAAGCTGGATAGAGTAAACCAAATTTAGATTTGGACCCATAGTGACAAAGTGAATTATGAATAATGATTGTAGATGAGCATACATATGTTACAAGTCTCATACAGAATGTCGTTTTAACCTTCCTTATGGGAAACTAAGAGGCTAGTCTGCTCATGCACAAAATACTGACCAGGACGTCGTGTCAGGGTCATGCAAAAAATACTGACGGGAACGTCGTCTCAGGTACAGGCACAAAATACTGACCGGATCGTCGTGTCAGGATCAGGAACGAAATACTGACTGGGACGTCGTGTCAGGATCAGGAAAGAAATACTGACTGGGACGTCGTGTCGCGATCAGGAACGAAATACTGACCGGGACGACGTGTCAGGGTTAGGCATAAAATACTGACCAAGACAGCAATCGCTTTTAATAGTATTCGCTTAGGCGTCTGATGTCCGTTGCGTCGGTCGGCCACATCCATGACCCACAGCTGTGGCGTGGTTCCAAGCCTCGACCAGGGCGGAGATGGAGGTTGCTACTTGCTGGAGCTATACTGTGCGGGGATGGCCTTTTCTGCGCCTCCAGCTGGTCGGGGGAAGACTTTTGGCGCTGAACAACGTCTTGTATAGTATTTTGTGACAGCGGTTTCCTGGTCCAGTCGTACAACATGACCGAACAAAGAAACTCGGCGCTTGTCAAGTGTTTCTGAGATTGGGGGGAGACCTGTTTTAGCAGAAACCTTCACGTTACGGATGTAGTCATGCCATCAGATGTCCAGGATACGCCGGTGGTTGCGTATATATATATAATTTTTTTTGCGTTCGCCTTATTTATCTAATGCCCGCACTGTGATTTTTATTTTGCGCCTGTTGGCCCAGCGCATTCGACTTCGGCATGCATTTTATGTAAGGGTCTGCTTCCTCCTGCATTTTCTAAGGATTTGCTTCCCCGGGGTAACGGCCGGTACTGTGATGGGGATCGAACCCAGCACCTTCTAGTTGTGAGCCGTGTCACTTAACCAATAGCCCACGCCGTCCCCTGGTTGCGTATATGAAAAGCGTCCAGTCTCAACATGTCCTGTTTCAGCAATGTCCAGGTTTCGGAGCGTTAAAGCTGGACAGTGACCACGCAGGACTGGTAGTTGCGGATTTTTGTCCCAAATGAGATATTGCTATTACTTCACACATGTAGGAGGTCGTGCATAGTTGATGCAGCTAGTCCGATATGCCCTGACATATCAAGACCTTTTCGCTCACCGGAGTTAGATGAATTCATTGATGCCCTCCACAGTGTGACCGTGAGTTTCAATTCCAATCACCATGTGACATTTTCATGTGACATTTTCATGTGAGATTTTCTGGAAACAGTCTGTTTTTAAGCCAGTCTGTCTGAGGAGAAGTGGAACCATGAATCATATGATCCCCGTATTTTTGAGCGACACGTAGATGGAGCTAAGCATAGCACAACTGACATTAGAAACGCGCTCCACATTCATTAGCACGCTCGCGATATGAGGAAAGCTACTACAACCCGCAACGTAACGTCCTTTTCAGGGCGCACACAAAAGTTAATATACTCATTGTAAGTATTAAACAACAACAACTTTGTTTATTTTTCAGCTAAATTAAAGTAATAGAACACTTGCATCTCACGGTAAAGGTACTGTGTTCGATCCCCCGTTATTTACAAGACCCAATTGACCCAGTTTTAAATTGTTACATGACTTTCTGTTAAAGAAAGGAATGGTGAAGAGAGAAGGTACTGGTCAAGCCACCTAAAGAATAAGATCAATCAGTCAATCAACCAATCAATCAAAGCCGTCGCTCCTCTCGGTGCATCGACAATATCTCGCCAGAGTGCACGGTCCTGGGCTGCTCTTTCTGTCACTCTACAGTATAATTATTTAATTGTAGCTCCTGCTCGCATTCTTTTCTCCGCATATTTTTGGGTCTGCCTCTCTCTCTCTCTCTCTCTTTTCCCCTGAGTATTCCCCGTAAGAGCCTGTCTGGTTATGTTAGACTGTGTCTTCCGCAGCGTATGTCCTATCCAGCCCCATTTTCTTTGCTTAATTTGTTTTTCCAATGGCCGTTGTTGGCTTCTTTCCCACTCTTCATTCCTCACATAGTCCTGCCACTTTATACTCACTATAGAATAAGAATAAGGTCTCTTCAAGTTTACAATCTCAGCGTTCCCTGGTTCGGAATCATGTCGTGCTCAGTTACAACAGACCATGCATGTCGCTGCTTTATTTCCATGGCATGACTCCATACCTACTTTCCATACTTAAGCATACCTTGCCGAGCTTAGAGAGCTAGCGAGCCCCAATGACTCAAGGAGCTATACCGGCGAGAATTGTATTACTGGCAGGGTCACACAAGTCGGACAGGTCCTTGGAGAGGGGGCAGACACAATGTATGAGTAGCAGGTTGAGCCCTGTAGGTGTAGCTACAGAGCCCACCGGCGAGTGGTACATGCTCTGGGCTGCACCAATCCATCCCCACTTCAAGGGTGAAATGCATTCTAGTTTAGTTTTTTACTTTTTGTCCTCGATCATTAATCCCCATGGAGGACGAAGAGATGCAGGCCAGCGGACCTCTGCCTCTTTGTGACGAGATTCCAATATACCATCCCTACAGATGAGCTGGCGTGACGTGACGATCGTCCAGGTGGCGGGGATTGCGTGACGTGACGAGCGTCCAGGTGGCGGGGATTGCGTGACGTGACGATCGTCTAGATGGCGGGGATTGCGTGACGTGACGAGCGTCCAGGTGGCGGGGATTGCGTGACGTGACGAGCGTCCAAGTGGCGGGGATTGCCACACATACCATCGCTACAGAGGAGATGTTGAAACTCACGGAAGAATGACGAGATAGCAGAACCAGATGAATATGATATGTCCCTGGCAGGACGTGGTTATCCTGTGACACCAACCGAGGATACTAGAAAGATGCAATCATGATGCTTCTAAGACAACAGACTTTATACGAGATTGGACTTCAACAATCGAGGTGGACGTGTTTTTTTGTCCCGGGGGCATTGGGCTGTCAAGAGCTGCCAGCTCACAACTATTGTATATGGGTAGGTGGAAAGTTTTCAGAGCTGCAGATGTAGCTACTGAGTTCGTGCTCTGTCGTCGGCACTGTTATCAATTCAATGGGATGAGCACATGAAGGGTACGCCGAGGAACAAGTAGATCAGTTCTTTGAACCAATTTCCAATTATACCATTCCAACATATTACATTTGTCGTAACCATACAAGCTACTCCTATGGTTCCTATGCTTTCTATTGTGGACTGTCTTCTTGGGTTCGGTCTGTGTGACTCCGATCCCCCTTTAACTGATTCTTTCCACAGAGCCGATGTACCGGCTCACAAACTTGTTTACAATGCTGTAGAGCTGTTTATTGGCTTACCCGTTCGTTATACACAAAAGTTTCTCTGTACTAAGTATTCATACATTTATAAATATGGCCACCCAAAGAAACCATCAACCTCTCGAAAAGGATAGATCAAAACACCATTTCCGACTCTCACTTATCAGATACAACTTAACAATCACATGTGGTCCACCTTCATCAGCACGCTCGGGATGTGAGGAAAGTTACTTTTCAGGGCACACAAAAGAGTAAACTTACTCATTGTGGGCATCAAACAACAACAAGATCATTCCCTTGAACAGGATCCAACAAGAACATTCCCTTGAACAGGATCCAACAAGAACATTCCCTTGAACAGGATCCAACAAGAACATTCCCTTGAACAGGATCCAACAAGAACATTCCCTTGAACAGGATCCAACAAGATCATTCCCTTGAACAGGATCCAACAAGAACATTCCCTTGAACAGGATCCAACAAGAACATTCCCTTGAACAGGATCCAACAAGAACATTCCCTTGAACAGGATCCAACAAGATCATTCCCTTGAACAGGATCCAACAAGAACATTCCCTTGAACAGGATCCAACAAGAACATTCCCTTGAACAGGATCCAACAAGAACATTCCCTTGAACAGGATCCAACAAGATCCTTCCCTTGAACAGGATCCAACAAGATCCTTCCCTTGAACAGGATCCAACAAGAACATTCCCTTGAACAGGATCCAACAAGAACATTCCCTTGAACAGGATCCAACAAGAACATTCCCTTGAACAGGATCCAACAAGATCATTCCCTTGAACAGGATCCAACAAGAACATTCCCTTGAACAGGATCCAACAAGAACATTCCCTTGAACAGGATCCAACAAGATCATTCCCTTGAACAGGATCCAACAAGATCATACTCCAGAGAGCCGGCTGTGCACACATCCATTTACAGCTGTTGAACACAAACTTGTTGAATGTCCTTCGCTTGCCAGCGTTAGGAAAGAGCTTCTTCCTCCGAGACCAGACACATAAAACACTTTGTACAGAAATAAACAACAGTTCACAAACACTTGCATATGCTTCTATATGGCACTGAGTCAAAGGGTAGGAGCCCACATGTCAACCAACCATTAGACCCCAAATATGCTTGTACTTTATAACTATCATTATATTGCAGAAATAAATGTATGCAGACGCCAAAAGTATTTCAGCGTTAATGTTTTTGTTTATTCTATCAGCTATAAATTTCACAGGAAGACTTGTGGAGTTTTGGAGACAACATTAAAATCGGGATCTAATCTTGTATGCTGATCAATGTCTGACATTACGGCGTAATTGTTCTTCTTGAAACATGATGGGTTACCTCAGTGTAGCCATTGAGGTTTGGATCGGCACTACGATCCTCCATACTGATGTCTCTACTAAGGATCCACGCATTACAATACAGCTATAAGGACCTTTGTCCATCGCCTTCAATACGTCTATGTTTATATAAAGAACCGCTCCAACTGGCTATGAAAGAACCACATTATTTTTCGTACGTCTCGGAATATACTGAGAACCACCGAAACCGGCTAAGAAAGAACCGTCGTTAAGAGTGAACAACGCAGCATGATTAGCTTTCATCAATCAATCGATTAATTAATCAATCGATTGATCAAACCCATTAATTTCCTCATGGATTACAGGTCTTCGACACATATTTTTCAAGTCCTGTCCTGGCTTTCCCAATTTACATTTAGGCCTTTTCGAGCTCTCTTCTCCATGTGTGTTTTAGTATCCATCTACTTCTCCTGGGAGTGGTGCGACAGCAGGACGGAAGTAGTGAAACCAACGACCCTGATCACTACTGGCCATCTGATCATGAAAGAGATGACCAAATGACAACACCTGGCGCAACAGCCTAGACCACTCCAGCGCCCATATGACTGCGTGCGGGAGATTCGGGGAGCATGGACATCTCAACGGTCAGTAAGCCACACGTGACACAACTACACGACTGGAATGAAAAACTTGTTGTCTATATATTCTGTACAGTCTTCTAGGAGTCTATATGGTCGAGAGGTCAGACACTTGCCTCTCAAATCGATGAACGGAAATGGTGGAAGATCGAATCCCGTAAGTTGGGCAACTAACTAACTTTTCCTGCTTAGGGGATTCTAGAACAAACACTCTTGTAATGATATCAACTAGTTTTGCTAATATGTATATTATCATGAACAGCTTACAACAACAACACTTTCATATGGAATGTTATATTTGCAGAAAAGTCCTTGACCACTCCTGGAACTGTTGACCAGTTCTTCGAGGGGTTTACACGAATCCGAGTTAAACTCAGCATCCCTAAGTTTAAGATTGAGTCCACTTACTCTCTTACGTCTGCTCTGAAACAGCTGGGAATTGTGAAAGCTTTTGACCCCACTGAAGCGAACTTCCAAGGAATCAGCTCTGTTGGTGAGTTCAACATTGTCTTCTTAAATACATTTACTAATGGACGGAAATTGAAACATCATACGAGCAAAAGAGAGAGAGAGACAGAGAGAGAGAGAGAGCACGTGAGAGGTAGAGTGACACAGAAACAGTCGAAGGTAAGCGAAGTTATTATGTTACATGTCCTTGCAAAACGTCGCCGCCATCACAGCATGTCTGAAAGAAACTCGATTTCTTGCCAAATCCCCAACGTACTCCTGAGTCATGCCCAAACATCTCTTGACATATTGTTGCCATGACCTTCTTTGTCTGCCTCTGCCTCTCGTGCCCGACACCATATCTCCCATTACCGTTCTAGCAAGACCATTGTGTCTTGTGATGTGGCCAAAGTATTTCAATTGTTTGGTCGTGATGGATTTAATGAACCAGTTCTTCTCTTTGCCCAGCTATTGTCGAATGTCTGCATTCTTCTATTTTTCGGTGCAAAGTATTTGGGGACCTTTCTATAATATTTTGACATGGATAGGGACATACCAAGTTAAAAGTAAAACATAGAAACAATATGGCGTAAATAAGTTGTGACAGTGTTACCGGCGCTCGAATTAGGAGCATTGAATAGTAGCACTGTTACATGCCAATCATGCTGTAAGAAGAATCTAAAGAGTGTTTAGCCCGAGTCTGGTTGCCTCATCTTTTGGAAACGTTAAGCTACAAAATCTTCAACTGATAAAGTTAGATTGACCTTTGATGACTTGGCATGTATCTCTTAAAATCATATACTCCACAGGGAGCTGAAAATGTTTTGATTGATTGAAAAAGAAAGATAAAGATAGCGATACAAACGAAGAGACATATGGCGAGAAATAAAGACAGACGCAGAGACATAAATAGAAACAGAAAGAGAGACAGGTAGAGAGAAAGGGATATAAAACGATATAGAGGGAGCAAGAGAGTGAGAGAGAGAGAGAGAGAGAGAGAGAGACAGTAAAGGAAAGAGATAGACCGAAAGAGATATAGCGAAAGAGAGATAGATAGAAAAATATAGTGAATGATAGAGAGAAATAGAAATGTAGAGATGTAGCGGGAAACAGTAGAGATAAAAATATATAGAGAGAGAAATATTGAGAGAGATAACGAGTGAGATATATATATATATATAAGAGAGGGGGAGGGAGATATAGAAAGAGGTAGTTTTAGAGATTAAGAGAGATAAACAGATAGAGAGAGAGACATACACATAGAGAGTGAAGGAGATAAATAAAGAGAAAGAAATTATGAGATAGAAATACAGAGAGAAAAATAAACACAGAGATATAGAAAGACAGAGAGAACAATAGTGGACTAGATAGAGAAATATAAAGATAGAACGATAGAGAGACAGACAGATATACATGGATATGTAAAGCTATAGAACCATACAGATAGAGAGCGAAGAACACTGAAAAGAGATATATAGAAAGAAAGATAGAAAGAGACACAGAAAGAGAAAGATAGATAGAGATGAAGATAAAGATAGAGGGATAAAGAGACAGAGAGATAGAGAAGAATTTTGAGAGAAAGACAGGGAGAGGAAAACAAATGTAACGTTAGAGACATGTAGAGAGAAAGAAACAGATAGAGATTTAGATATGAACATATAGAGATAACAAATATATAGAAAGAGAAGGAAATAGGGTGATGGAGCGATAAATATAGAAGGACATGGAGTGAGAATGATATAGAGGGGGACATATATCTAACAGATCTTAGCTGTGCAGGTTTATTATATTGATATGATTTTAGACATGTTTAAGTTAGAAGGGTTGGGGTGTAAGGTATTTGATAGTCAGTAGCCATTCATTTTCTCATAGGACTGAACTAGATAGATAAGTAAAGAAAAAGGGAGAGATAAACAGATAGAGAGAGATAGTGAGTGACAGAGAGAAATAAGAAGAGTGGTAGGCAGAGGGGCTGGCAGAGATACACCCCCGATGACGTCAAGTGGAGCTGGTCATTGTCGATGTGTTTGACATGTCCATGACACTAGTCTTAACTAGCTACACCTTTGGTATAGAGACTGAGTTTCAATCAATTGGGTCACATACTCCACATTACGGTAGCACTTTAAAAAAAGCATTGTTATTAATTGCCTGATCACCAACGTACTACCATCTTTGCCATCATCACTGACGACACCACCATCCTTTGGCTCACAACGGGCAACGTCTATATCAGTGACGTCATCCAGAAAGCCGTGATTGAGGTCAAGGAGTCGGGCACAGTTGCAGCAGCTGCTACAGTCATTGGGATCAAAACAGCTGCTCTTGTGGAGCCACCTACTGAAGTCTTCAATGCCAACCAACCTTTTGTGTTCGTCCTAAGGGACAAGCTCACTAAACAAGTTCTGTTCCAGGGAAAATTCTCCGGTTAAAACCGAAAACATATGCCAGCTTGGCCGTGAAAAAATCAATAATAATAACAGAAAAAAGTGCATAAAATATTTAAAAAATTATATTTGTGTATCTGCTCTTTTATAACGTTGTCAAATGTTATTGAATTACATTAATTGGTTTAAAAGTTATAAGGGATAACCAAAGGCAGGTAGCGAGGTGGACACACTGTAGAAAATTTTGGAGATCAATGCTCCATCGATGTTGAGAGAATAACTGATCCTATCTGAATTTCTAGTTTTGGGAGACCGATTCTATCCCTGCTTCTCCTGCAGATTATTTGATTAGTGTAATGCTGATGGCAATTTATAAGAAGGCCCATACAGCGTATTCCTGTACATGAATTTTACATATGAGCATTTGTATTGCTGATACCAATGTCATTGCATGATGAAATTGTTAGCCCCATGCTAAACCCTATTCTACTTTTACGTTAAATTTGGCTGTTAGGTAAAATCGCATTGTTTTATGTTCAGGAGCGGACGTTAGTACAAAAATATTGGTCAATCGTCGTTTTTAACATCTGAAGATGATTTCTTTCTTCATCTCTTGCCTTGCTACTTAATAAGACTGTCACGTCTCCCTAGGAATTTGTTCTTCCTTTAACAGACCTTGCATCTAGACTACGCCTTCACATCTCATTGGTATAAACCAAGAACCAATCGTAGCTGCAACTACTTAAATTCTTATCCACCAAAAGACAACTGAAAGAAAAACAGACATTCTAACTTACTCCAGGAGCGTAATTCAAGCCATTTCAAGTCCCGAACAAAATAGACCCTTACATAAAGTTAAATATAACATCGGGTTGTTAAATCCAAAATACAGATTTAATCCTGCAGCGGTTCCCGCCCATTGTGCGATTCTTGGAAACGAAAAGGCAGGTCAGTTCGCAAAAAACCGGAAGTGGTGGCACACAGACTCGCCACCTACAGAGCTGTAAAGAGACAATTACATCCCACAAACGATCCATGAGAAAGGAATGGAGAAAACAACCCCAAAAATACATGCCAGAAAATAAATGATAGCATAGACAAACTTGGTAGAGATGTGCAGAACTCAGAACGGGACATTGGAGACACAAGGCCGACTTCCGCAGAATGGGTCTTAGAGACACAGCTACGTGCGATTGTGGAGCACTTAATCAGCAGCCAGAACATTTGCTGCAGACTGCCCCACTTATGCAGACCAAAGGGGCAGTCTGACCAGGAGAAGCGAATAGCTGTGAGGGACCGACGATGATCTGAAACGCACAATCTTCTTAAACATTTGTACCAGGTGATCAAAGAAGAAGAATAAGAAGAAGAAAAGGAAGAGGACGAAGATGAACTGCAACATCACATCGACAGGAATAATTGTAGCTGGCTGCCATGTTAACTCCATTGAGGATTTAATTTTGCTTGGCAAAAAACAGAAGTTCGATTCACCAATGTGATATGGCATAACACCGGCCCTGGCTAGGTGGTTTGTTAAGAGCATAACAGGCTGCGGGTTAACTTTGCTCTTGTGTTTCAGTCTATTAAGATGGGCTCGCACATTTGATAACCCTCCTCAAAGAAACTGGTTGAATATAGACTCGCAGAGTCTTTGATTCCTGTATAAAGAAGTTGAGTTAAGGTGCCGTGTGCTGCATCCGTGGTCGCCCACGCACCCCCTGATTAGGTCATCGGGGAAAGAAATCATTCTCATTGCAGGCAGCCTTGGACTCAACTTCTCATCGTGATCATGGACGGTTGACGCAATGGGCTTTTGTTGCCTAAGCAGGCTACCTACCTACCTGCCTACTTACCTACCTACCTACCTAATAATGTAATCTAGTCCTATGCGGTATAATGATCTGTACTTGTGACAGAGACGGGAACGGGAATACGAAAATGGCCCCTAATCTCGTGAACAAGTACAGTTTTGTAAAGGCGTCGTCAAAAGTACCAAATGTAAAGATGGTCTCATAATAGATACTGCTGTTGGAGATAACGTGCAAAAAACGTCATTGTACTTGGTCTCTATATTCATTCGGTTGGTTGACCAATTTATATCCCCACTGCATGTCCTTCCAGAACATTGAGCCAGGTACCAATTTACAACTTAACAACTTAAGCGTGGCGATAATAGAGATATAACCCAACACATTTTCCGTTACAAGGGTGAGCTCTACCATTGCTCACTAACTTTACCCTATGGTCTATTATAACCCCTAGGTCCTTGTTTTCAATCTTTCTAATATTACTCTCATATTCTGTAATTATGTTGCATCACATGTACCACATGTAATATCTACCCACGAGGATTACTACATTAAACTCCATTTTGCCGGCGCTCAGACAGTTTCAGAATTTTATCTATTTGTACATCTAGGGAGTCATAAGTGTGTCAATAATAAAGAAATAACCCAGTAAATTTGGTAAACGAATTGAGTTTATATTGTCATCTTCTGCCATGAGTTCAGGATCCGTTAGTCACGCTATATCTGCAGGCCAGTCGCCATTATGAAGTCTGTAGTCTTCACCAGGTCAGAGCGGCTGCCCCACATTTTTTGTCTCAGCTCTACACTGTCTGGCCAGGTCTAGTAGCACATGTGTTCAGCACATGTGTTCAGGAATATGGACTAATTTGTCTAGTAGCACATTCCACTATAAAGTGGTCATTCTTGTAGAATGTGTTCAGGAATATGGTCTAATCTGTCCATAATTTTATCAATTTGTACATCTAGTTCGACATAAGCGTGTCAATAATAGAGAAAGAACCCAGTACCTTTTCCGTGATAAGGGAGAGCTCTACCATTCTACAATTCACTCCTTCATTCATGGCTCTACTACTCAACAACAAGAACAACACACCTTACTTGTAACATCAGCATTTCACTTCCAATCAGTCGCAAATGTTTCACACAATGATCCTGCTATTCCACAGGCGACGCGTACATCAGCCAGATCGTCCACAAAGCAATTATTGAGGTCAAGGAAACTGGCACAGTCGCAGCGGCAGCTGCAGCAGTTATAATCCAACTCCCATCGATTCCCATTCCACCTACAACTTTCTTCAAAGCCGATCATCCATTTGTTTTCTTTATTAGGGATATTCCGAATAAAAACACTTTATTCCAGGGAAAGTTCTCTGGTTGAAGTGAAGAACTGAAATGTTACGTGTTTAACGGAATTGTTCGTGCATCATTTTAAAATCTTAGTCCAGAGATTAGGATGTTGATCAACACATGCGCTGCAGTAGTCAGTGACCCAATTAGCTTACTGCTTGCGTCAGGGCCAGCGAACGAGATCTGCCAAGACCCTTCTACACCTCCGCGCGGTGATCCTGGATAACAGGCTGGAACAGAGAAAACTGGCTAAAGAGAAGGGATCGAAGAGGGAATGCTAACCTGGTACTAAAAAATGCTTGCTGAAGTCGGATGTGTTGGACCGAAAGGTGCAAATATCGCAGTCAAGCTGTAAACTTCGACACAACGCATTACGTTCTCTGGACTACATTCTGCTACTTAGGCCCGTGTCAGGGTTTGGTAGCGGGAGATTGAGAACGAACGAAGCCAAGCCAGGCCAAATCTTAGTCCTTGTCGACATGTACATCTACAAGAGCGACTGCCCTGGTGCTGATCTCTTGAGCGAGTTGATAGTAGCCTGTGACTGCATTTCTTTGCTTTAGCGGGATGGGCTCAAGCAGCATTGTTTTTTATTGTTGTGTGTGGATCCTAGCTAGTTTCTAGTCGATTATGTCTTGGGTATAGGTTGTCCAGTGGATGACTAACGTGTTTGTATCGACAGAGTTGTGCATCTCGAGCGAATCTTGTCACCAAGTGGCGGGTTTACCATGAGGTCTTTTTTTCTGCTGCACCGGTACCACAGCGTGATTACCGTGGTCCTGAATTTGTCTTTCCTTTTCACTACGTCCAGACCAAGGTTTCTTGGAATTATTGACATACTGAAAGACTTCATTGACGCGAGACAATGCCCGGATGTTACTGTTGTATAATCCCATGTGGCGTTGTTGCCTAAATGATAGTCAGCAAAAGATTTGCTGCTCTTAGCTGGTTCTCGGTGTCTTCTCCATGCATTATTAAATGCAGTACAAAATGTAAATTTGGTAAACGAATGAAGTTTATTTTGTCATCTTCTGCGTTGAGTTCAGGATCCGTTAGACAGGATATATTTGCAGGCCAAGACCCCATTCTGCTTCTAAATGGTATCCATGGAGACAAACAGGTTGCACTAGTCATTAGTGCAGTCTGGCTGGGAGATAGTGAACGCAAAGAGGGACGGCAAACTCGGTACAAACAAAAGGAAGCTTATATCGGATGTGTAGTATCGAAATTCACAGATAGCGCAGCCTCGCTGTATACTATAGTACAACGTCACAAAGCCGTTTTGAGGACGAACGCTGAAGAGGAAGAAGAAGAACAAGAGCAAGAATAAAAAGAAGACAAAGTGAAAGAAGAAGAAGAGGAAGACGAAAACGAAGAAGACAAGGTGAAAGAAGAGGATGAAGAAGAAGAATAAAAAGAAGAAGACAAAGTGAAAGAAGAAGAAGAAGCAAAAGAAGAAGAAGAAGTAAAAGAAGAACAATATTTTAAAGACAGAGTTGCCGAGTTCCATATCAGACGTCGAGAGTTGAGAGCAAATCTGGGGTTTCTCTTTTTCTTGACATTTTTGTATGTTTGTTCATCTTTGTTAATGTTACTTTCCAGATGGAGAACACAATGAACTTCGATATAATTTACATATCAGCTATATTGAGAAAACAAAATACCAGTAACTTTAATATTAAACTCCCATTTGTCACAGTAAAATAACAATGTCTGTTAGCTAATTATGTTTCAAATAATTAATCCGCTTTTTTCCCAGGCAACACGTACATCAGTGAAGTCGTTCAAAAAGCAGTTATTGAGGTCAAGGAAACTGGCACAGTCGCAGCTGCAGTAACAGCAGTGATAATGGAAACATTATCTCTGCATCTGCCACCTGCAGAATCATTCAAAGCTGATCACCCTTTTGCCTTCTTCCTTAGGGACAATGAGAATGAAGCCATTTTCTTCCAGGGAAAATACTCTGGTTGAAGTGAATGACTAAAATGTCATATTTGTAAATGAAGTGTTCCCGTTAAACTATTAAATGCAGAAAATAATTACAATGAATAAACGAATTCCTTTTTTATATAGTTTTTAATGTCAAAGTATTCATGTAACAGATAGACATAAATAGATCAAAGATGCAAGCTGGCATACTGGCACATCTTGTGATGGTGGCGAACTTAAACCGCTCATTTTACAATGTCTTGTTTTTTTGTTGTGATTTGTTTGTCGTGTTCGTTCGCTCTGTATCACTGACGAAGGCCTTGTAGGTGACGTTTTGTTTTTGTTCTATTTTGATAAATAAGCCATTACTGATATATTTATTTATTCACGACATGTGACAGAGACTGCCGAATGGTAGCAGAAATTATGGATCATAGATTTCAAAATGTCCGCCCTCCAATTCATCATTTTTGTTGTCTAAAGACAAAATAAAATATTCCATTAAACACTAATATATGCTACTATATAAAAAGATAATTATATAAATCAATCAACTAATCAATCAATCGATCAACCAATCAATAAATCAATCTTAACCCTCCTTTCCATTCCCAAAGAAGCATAGGTCATAAAAAATACACGTCTTTTTCTAACCACACCTTCGCTGTGCTCTTTATATCTCCTTCAAACTGCCTGGTCTATATGTCTGGTCTACCTCTGCCTCCCTATCCTGGACTCTTACGCATTCCAGAACAGAGACTGTCTCGTAATGAGGTTTCAGTAAAGGGACATATCCAACGCCATAGACTGATAATCGCGTTACATTAAGTTGATGTCTGCCCAGTCATTTTCAACAACTAATTTTAATTCCAATGTTATGAAATTAGAGATCAGAATATCATTTCTTAGGAAAACTGTGTTCAAACAGATCTCAAAGAAGCATTGTCAGAGAAACGTTGTAATGCCTAAACAGATCTCAAAGAGATCATAGAAGCATTTGTCAGAGAAACGTTGTGTTCAAACAGATCTCAAAGCGATCAGAGACACATTGTCAGAGAAACGTTGTAATGCCTAAACAGATCTCAAAGAGATCATAGAAGCATTGTCAGAGAAACGTTGTGTTCAAACAGATCTCAAAGATATCAGAGAAGCATTGTCAGAGAAACGTAATGCCTAAACAGATCTCAAAGAGATCATAGAAGCATTGTCAGAGAAACGTTGTGTTCAAACAGATCTCAAAGATATCAGAGAAGCATTGTCAGAGAAACGTTGTAATGCCTAAAGAGATCATAGAAGCATTGTCAGAGAAACGTTGTGTTCAAACAGATCTCAAAGCGATCAGAGACACATTGTCAGAGAAACGTTGTAATGTCTAAACAGATCTCAAATAAATCAGTGAAGCATTGTCAGAGAAACGTTGTAATGCCTAAACAGATCTCAAAGAGATCATAGAAGCATTGTCAGAGAAACGTTGTGTTCAAACAGATCTCAAAGCGATCAGAGACACATTGTCAGAGAAACGTTGTAATGTCTAAACAGATCTCAAATAAATCAGTGAAGCATTGTCAGAGAAACGTTGCCGGAAAAGCATTGTGTCCATACACAGATCTTGAAGAGAACAGTGAAGAGTTGTCAGAAAAAGTATTGTATCTGCTGGTCTCCTATCCAGTAGACTACTGATAGACAGAGGTAAATTTATTATCAATCCACATAAGACGGCAACTTCAGATGACACTTCCAGAAGACGTTGACTATCCAGCAAATGTGAATTCAGAACTGTCTTTCGTTACATATACTGTGTTAGAATAGAAGAAATGCAGACTAGTTAGACAGATGAATAGAACCTGAGCAAAAGCTGTAACATTAAATCATTTGTACAACATGCACGTAATCCCTGAATCGCAGAATTGTATAGTTGTATAATTTTTCATATGCTATCAGATATGCATGTAATAAAACTGTCAATGTATTGTGAAACCGGCGAAGTTGCATTTGAATATGTGGAGCAAGACAATAAAAGAAGGAATGATCCAATAATATTTCCCGATCAGCTTGGCCTACTGGTCAAACGTCGATTTCACAATTCCAAGACACCGGGTGCGAATCCTACTGCGTCCAGTTTGGCATGACACGGGATTATTTCTTGGTTTGATAGTTTCTACACGTACGAAAAGTAATGGCAACGTACCGTACTGTACACGTGCGAAGGAACTTGCAACAACCGAATAGGTTGATAGTTGTTAGAGCGACATTCTACAAAGGACATTCTTCTTACTTATCCATCTATCTATCTTATCTATCTATCCATCCAAAAAATCTATCTATCTATCTATCCATCCAAAAATCCACCCACCTATCTATCCATCCAAAATCCACCCGCCCACCTATTTATCCATCCAAAACCCACCCACCCACCTATTTATCCATCCAAAACCCACCCACCCATCTATCTATCTATCTATCCATCCAAAAATCACTGACCCACCCACCTATTATCTATCTATCTATCCATCCAAAACCCAACCTATCATCTATCTATCTATCTATCCATCCAAAAACCCCCACCTATCTATCTATCTATCCATCCAAAACCCACCTATCATCTATCTATCCATCCAAAACCCACCCACCCACCTATCATCTATCTATCCATCCAAAACCCACCCATCATCTATCTATCCATCTTATCTATCTATCTAATCTAATCTATCTTATCTATCCAATCTATCTTATCTATATATCTATATATCTATATATATCTTTCTATCTATCTATCTATCTTCAGTCCACTAATGTTGTTAGACGTCATAGGGAGGTGCGACCTCTTTTGTTTCATATTTTTTGGCAGGTGAAAACCCATTGTGACTGGTCAGATCAATCCCATCATCTATTAGCCCCTGGAATATACGATCGCCTATTTCTTAGACCGGTGGAGGTGGAAGCATAAATTACAGCAAGGTAGACGCGCAGACTGTCAGGCGGCATCTAAGCCGCTCCGCTAACCACGTAACCAAGACCTGTTGTTATGACCATACAGTCCCCTTTTTTGCGACATATTCTCTGTGGGGCGAGAATCCCTAGAATAATTGGAGTCGATTTTTAACTTGAATTTTGTGAGTTGCGGCCGTTAGGTCTACTCTTTTCTATTACCAACTGCTAAGCTATTTTTATGAGAAACTACAGGTCTGAAAACAAGCCAGTAGATAGCAGACGTGTAAGACAGATGAGTTGGTCCAAGAGATCGAAAACTTTGGGAATAGTTTAGACGAGACGACCATTGGTGTTCAGTTCACCCAAAGTCTCGGGTTATAATTTAGACATATATTAGGTATACGATATGATAATGGTCTTATGCTCTAGTAGACAGGCATGTGAGTTAGAGAGTTTGCTGTGCATAATGAGACATTGATGTGTTGTGTAATTTAATAAAATTGTATGTTGCATGTTCTGGAAACTGGTGTGGTTGTTCTTAAATAAAGCAAAAGTTGTGTGAAGAGTTACTTGCAGAAATAGTCATTTGCAGTAATAGTCTTAGAGAAGAGTGCTCCCCTAGTCTACCACAAGGCTGACTAAGGGGAGGAACTCTAGAGGCCGAAATAGAAATCCACAATCAGAGGTAGGCAATGTACGAATGATGGATGTAGACCGTGTGAGGTGGAGCGTTTAAGATGTCAACATGCGTGACTGTCAATAACATTTTTGTCAGTCACTGATCAAGTCACTAAGATGTGATCTAATCCATTGAGGAAAGAACAATAATCGCATTTTCCAGCCCAGATGTCTGGTTTCAAAAGTCAAGCTTTATCAATATTGCCTCATAAATGGTACATGAATAAATGAGTGAATAGCTCAACTCCCTATCGATTGGAAGAGGAATATGAAAATACGTACATACTTACACATAAACATACATGATGACTACACACTTACACACTTCCCTAGATGATACACACACAAATGTAACCCCATTAAGTTATTTTCAAGAGATCAGATGAATTCAAATGGCATTCCTCAACGAAGGTCGGCAGCAATGAATTTCCCAAGTCCTGTATCGCGTGCATCGATGGTACAGTCTGCCAAGCTTTGCCATCTTCACCCTTTGATGATACACTGTCTGTTACAGGGCTAATTACCTCTGCCACGTTTTAACCATTTTACCTTAACTATTTAATTTCAGCCTCGTTTTCAGCAAGGCGTTAATGTCTTTCGGTGTGACGAAACTATATTAACTGTCTCACAAGTTTTTTTATCAATTATTTATGTACCTTAAATTTCTCCAATACTTCTTTCTTTGTTTCATTTACAAGAATATCTGGGCTCCGTAATTGACAAAAATGGCGACTGCTCAAAAGAAATCAGACGAAAATTAGCCATGACAACGCAGACGCTGAACAGCCTGAAGAAATTATGGCAGAGCACCAACAAGACGACAAAAGTGAAAGTCTTGAGTCTTTTTCCTGTGGCAGCATTTTGGCTGCGAATCATGGACGATTACGAGAACTTGTGGACAAGGAATCAAATACTTCGAGTGAAAATGATACAGGAGGATTCATCAGAATACCATGGTTGGTGAAGAAGACAAATATAGACATTCAACACGAGTTGAACACAGACGAGAACTGGCTTTTCAATTCCATTTTGGCCAGAAAATGTAAATACTTTTGTGACATCAAGAGACACAACGGTCTTGATAGAACAGTAATGTAATGTATGGTGCCAGGCAAAAGAGGCAGGGGTAGACAAAGAAGACGATGGTACCAAGATATCCAGAAATATCTGGGTATGAGTGTGGCGGAGGCTGAAGTTTTGTCAAGGGAAACAATTTCTTTCAGACAGACTGTGATGGGAGCGACGTTATATAAAAGACATGCCACATGATGATGACATGAGATGCACTCAATTGTTCTAAATATCTACATTTCAAAGGCATCAATTCTATTCCCCTACTGTTTGTATATGTTTCCCGTTTCTATACCATACAATGAAGATGCATATTCTTACCGCTAGATAACTTTCATTTTTTTAATGTATGATTTATTTGTTTGTATATCAATATATGAATCTTGGTGCTGAAAATAGGTTTGGATATCCCTATTCTATTCTTGATTTCAATGTCACATCTTCCATCTTAAGTTGTAATTGATATTTCCTAGGCAAGATAAGCTCTTTATCTATTCTAACGTTTGATTGTCCACTGCTATATGTGGGGAAGGTCACGAGTCTCTTTTACTAATTATCTTTACTTTTGTCTTTACTGTGTTAATGCCCAATCCATTTTTGACCGTTTTACTTGGATAATCAATTCTTGTAATTTCTTGTTCACTTCTCACCCAGCATGACTTTGTCATCCACATAATGCGATACTGACTTTCCGTGCCCCAGGCACTATGACATACATCATTCTTTCAGCATTCAGTCACATGGGTTGCCTTGTCGTTTCCATTAAGCACGTCGTCCATGCTGCAATTATCAGGGTAATCAGATCATCAGGTGGGCTTGGTCTTGTATTGCGCCACATGTGCATGTTTTATCTTCCCTGTATCCAAAACTTGTTATGTTTTTCCTGCATCGTAATACGCCAGTTCGAAGTCTATGTAGTGACTACCATGTTGCTTAAGGCAGGTGATGTCCAGCAGCAGGTTCCTCCAGTAACTCGATCCAGGAGACCTACATCAGCTCTTTCCGTCTTTTGACGACGGCGTTTTCCAGGACTAGTCTGTAGGGGCTGAATTGACTGTCGAGTAGGTTTACTCTTGTGTGCGTCCTAAAAAGGACGTTAAGTGGCGGATTGTCGTAGCTTTCCTCACATCCCGAGCGTGCTGATGAAGGTGGACCGGGGTCCTCCAGGCGGTTGTGCTTTGCTTGGCTCCATCTGGGTGTCGCTCACTACTATGGGGTTCACATCAAACCACATCTCGTTAGTCAGACTTTTGTCCTCGATAACAGCGCGTTTCCAGGACGGCCAACGAGGAGGTCAGGTGAGGGTCTTGGCCAGTATATTTCTCCTGGTCCTGGCTAACATTGTCTGATCAGTATGTTGTGCCTGACCAAACGTAAGCCTCATCGTCTCGGGTTGACTAAGAAACCATCATAATGTGATTATTTAATGACACTCCAACGACAATAAGTCATGGTATTTCCTTTACCCATTGACAAATTAAATCAGTGTAACTGTTAAATAGAAAACAGAAGAATGAAGCCAACAAATATAAGTCATGTCACACATTTCATTCCTGTAACATTATAATGTACACTCAAAAAGACAACATTGTTTAGACACATTTAGCCGGAGAATTTTCCTTGGAACAAGATTTGTTCAGTCTGCTTGTCTCGAAGGAAAAAAACGAAAGGGTGGTCAGCGATGAACCGTTCAGATGGGGGCTCAATGACTGATGTGACTCCAACAATAATAGCTGTTGCTGCTGCAGCTACAGTACCTGTTTCCTTGACCTCAATGACAGCTTTGTGAAGGATATCGGTGATGTACACGTCGGCTGTGGTTGGACAAATATTAAGTTCGTTAAATAATTTTATTTACAGTTTTACATATGAAATTTTGTCAAAAACTCTAGTATCTACTCATCGGTTCGCCTGGTACTTGTATCTCACCACAGACACACGTATTGCCGTCTGAAAGACCCCGTTTCTTCGTGTTACTCCATCATGATACGTCAGTTCGAAGTAAATTTATTATATTTTAACGTCAGTTCGAAGTAAATTTATTATATTTTAAAGTGCGTAGGGCAAGTGACGTCCTGGAGCAAGTTTCTCATGTAGCTCAATCCCTGGGCCTGTATCACTTTGTACCATAATTCATTGCGACAACTTTCAGAGTTTGACTGAATAGGCTTTGTTGATTTCAAGAAATACTGTCTGGACTTAAGTCTTGTGGTCTGCTCTTCATATGTCTAGAGTCGTTTTCATGTTTCTCTCATCCAATTTAAGCAGTCACACGTTTTCTGACGGTAGGTGGAGCTATGCCAATTATAAAATAGTGATCAAAAGCCAGCATCCTACCATGGATCGTGCCATTGAAACAGGCTGGGTCATGACAGTTTGGCCAACGAAGTGCGGATCGAAACTGTAATCCTATAGTGACTAGCTTGAAAAGGAGCCTCACTTTGTTTAACAGTTGGGAGGACCCCAGAACATCTTGTCAGGAACACTTTAGTAATGTACGAAGAGCCACTGTAACCGGCTACCAGAAAAATGTGTTTACTGAGCACAAGTATCTTAAAACAACAATAATAACAACAGCAACGCACAATAACAACAAAACACAAACAAAAACTGTGACAATGACAAACACAACAACACTAACAACAACAGCAATAGTAGCAACAAAAAAACCAAAACCAATGACAACCACAACAGCCACAGCAGTGACAACAACACCAACACTAACATCATCAACGATAACAACAAATAAAAGAAATACTAACAACACTATTAACAACAACTAAAACAGCAACTACGTCAGCAACAACAACAGGCATAACAAAAGCAATAACAACATTACACAATAACAACAAAACATCAACAAAGGCAACTACAACAACAACAAAAGTAACAACAACAAAACCACAATGACAACCACAACTAAAGCAAGGTCAACGACAACAGCACTAACATCATCAAAAATTACAACAAATAAAAACAATACCAACAACAATAACAACAATATCAACATCAAACATGTTAGTCGCTGTTATGCATTTGTGAAAGTAAAACACATGGTTACTTGCTTAAGGACGCTCCTATAAGACGGGTTAACCATTTGCTGTCCTCTCTTCATCTTCTTGCTTATGTGTAAGCCATGTAACGATTTACATCTGAGTAGACTGGAGCGTGTCGAGATAGAGAATTGACCCAGGAAATTTGCGATGAGAGGTCAGGCCTCTATGATTACTACCCTCGTCATCATTATTGGTGTGTGAGCCCAGGTGGGGGAGTTTATGTTCAACATGACCTTCAGCTTACCTTAACCAGGTTTAAGGAATTCTGATCCCTTTGTTTGTAGTTCGATTTACTTAGTAATGGTTTTTACGGGGTGAGGTTGTAACCTTATGTAATAAAAAAAAACCATTATCGGAGACGCTCAGTATTAATTAATGAAATTCATATCAACAAGTATCTACAGTAACCACATCAACCATATGTGTATGTCTATCTATCATAATCCCATAGCAGGAACTGCTGTCAGAGATGAATGTTTGTGACTACATTGTTCTACACCTCAGCTCTTTTAAATGGGGTGGGATGGTTACGTTCTCTTCTTTTATATCTTTCCTTTCCTAACAGTATTGTAAGTACCATTCACAGCTGGGTCAACTAGAGTGTACAAGAAACGGAAGTTTAATCACTTACCATCGCCGAGTAAAGCGAGGGCTCAACCACTACGTTAACCAGAAGCTCAATTGAAGACATTTCATCATACTCTTCAACATACCTGCGCTGCTGATCCCTTGGAAGTTGGCAGAGCCAGGCTGGAGCGCTTTCACCAAACCCAACTGTTTTAGAGCTGCGGTCAGCTGGAAAGAGGACTCAATCTTGAACTTGGGGATGCTAAGGATTACTCTGGATAAAACGAGTCCATCAAACAGCTGGTCGACTGCTCCAGGGGTGACAAGAGATTTCTCTGTAAAAAAGTAATCATTTTTCACAATTGGTAGATGTAAGATTTTTTATTACATATTTAAATGTGGTTTCTTGTGTGGCTTGTTTGTCAATGATTTACTGAAATGGCAGAGTGTTCGAATCCCACCTAGATTCAAATACCTTGGTCTCGTGCTACATATTTCTATCGGAGGCTCTGAAGTGTACACGAAGTGTACATACATGAATCATTGGTAATCCAAAATATAGAAGATCAGGATGTTTCTCGCTGTCCATGCAAATACGAAGAATGATAGAACAGTTCTGCACTTCAGTATGACAAAGTCAAGGCACACCTGGAAAATGGTGTGAGCTTCAGTCCTCTAGGTATTCACCCTGCAAGGCGATACACTTCATCTATTATTCACCTTCCTGATGCCCTGTTTGTAGAACACCTAAGTCTAGGACCAGAGCCACGTCTCCATTTTAGTAATCAACTCCTGGACGTCAGAAAAAACGAGCGGGTTGAAATCATGCCCTAATCCACCATACTCACCGGACTTGGTACCTAGTGACTTCTTTTTGTTCCCAAACATGAAGATTTCGCTTCGTGGATCTTGTTTTTCTGATATACATGATTTGATTACTACTGAACTGGACACGTGGTTCCGGTTCTAAACTCAAGAGTTCTACAATAAGTGAAGAATGAATGTAATAAGTATATCGCCTTACATGGTGAATGCATAGAAAAGGATTGAAGTTCCCACCAATTTCTATCTAAGCGTCTTGATATCTTCATACTAAAGTGCAACACTTTTATGCAATCCTTCGTATTATGAAGGTAATATTAACTACCCAGTAGTGGCCTGCATATGTATCAAAAGGAGCAGATCTCTACATCATGCAAAAGAATACAACAAGCGGGTACCTGTTTGTCTGCGCACTCACAATTGCAAGCAATTATTAAAATAACAAACCTCTACACCCCCAGGGGTTAGAAGAAGGGCAGCAATAAAGAAAGATGTCAGAAAAATCATCAATAGCACCTTGCAACCGCCAATGAAACAGTTTGGAAAATTTCAATAAAATGAGTCTTCACAGCTATGACTCACGCAAAAATCAAAGTATAAAGTGTTAACCCTAAAATGTCAGTTGAACTGTCTGCGCTGGAGACGGAAGGAAGCTAAATTATCTTCACATAACTTGTTTGTGACACATACTTCCTATTCGCTGGCAGGACCAGATAATGAAGTGCTATCTAGCGAAAACATGACATATTTATGGACATTTACAAAAAGGATATCTGAAATGGGCTGGCCAACTTATTGGAATGTCATGCGTCAAGTTTAGAAAGAGGCTCGTGTAAAGTTAACTGAGTCACGGAGGGCGATCACAGTGACGCCCAAAAAAAGAGTTTCATGGATGGTCAACAGGAGTTCTGTTAAACAGACATTAACGCCTTGAATAACATGGCTCAAAATCATTCAACCTGGTCGGGTACGGTCAAAAACGGTGTTCCCATCAGCGAGGTCTTCCATGTTCAGGCAGCCCAGGATAGATGCGTACATGTTCAGGCAGCCCAGGATAGATGCGTAGTCAGGAAGTCTAGACCAGAAGGAATACCAGAGGTAACTGCTGACTATGTTTGCCAGTTGTGTCAAATAACTTCCCGCCCTCACATCGGCGTGATCAGTCACAAGCGCAGTCACTTCCTTAAGGATGCAGTACGACATGAGATGATGCTGGCGGTCTTCATCAACGTTTATGGACATTTGATTAAGAGGTAAAAAAAAGTAGTCCAGAGTCAGATTTATACAATTACAAGTTTCTAATTACCAAGGTCTGCCACTCCGTCAACCTTTAGAGGTAGGGCGATGTACAACGAGAATCGGCCGCCAGAAAAAGGAAGCTCGGCCACATCGACTCCATTGACGTTCCTCTTAATGTTCACGTATCTGTCATCGTTCATCATGTCAACCTGGAGATGGACGGTATCGATATATGATATTGTTAAGATTGCTGAAAAATTGGAGACCAAATTTGTCTGAATAATTAAAAATGATTGCAGTAATTAAATTTAATATTAACTTATTCCAAGGTAAGTACCTTGACTCGGTAACAATGACAAGAATAGCACCACTGCCTCACAGAGCATGTCGTAAGAGGCGACTAACTGTGTGGCATGGCATAACACCGCATATGGTTAGGTGGTTTGTTTAAAGCAGCGTAGATGGCGTCTAACAGGCTTCGAGTACTTTGCTCTAAGGTTTGAGTTTATTATAATGGACTCATACATCGGTTAACCACCATCTGTAAGCGTTTGTCCAAACACAGCAAAGTATTAAGCTGCTCAAACCTAGTCCGCTAAGCATGTAACCCGTCTCCTACCTACATCCAGCTCACACCATAGCTTGGACCTGCACAGGGCCATCTGCCAGGTAGAAGTACAGGTCGACTAAGAACGAGCTTCTTTACTCCGAAATATTTAGACATCGAGACAGGCTACATTCTGCAACATAAAACTATTGGGAGAAAGTACAAGTACCGTTATATACTGAGGAAAACCAAGTATTGAGAAACCTTTACATATGTATGCATACTTGTATATTGTTCAAGCCACTATATTAGCTCTACTACTGCACATAAATACAGTTTGTGAGCCGACATATCAGCTAGACGGAGTGAATCAGTTAAGAACAAGTAAATGAAACTGACGCTTCGGCTCATACTGGTTCTTTATCAAGGACTAGACACAATGAAACCAGGACATACAAAAAATCATTCAACTAACTAATCTAAATAAATAGTTGATGATAGCAAACGTGAAAGAGGGTTTATTGGTCAGTAGAGAACTTCAAAGAGATTTTCTTGGTCAGTAGAGAACTTCAAAGAGATTTTCTTGGTCAGTAGAGAACTTCAAAGAGATTTTCTTGGTCAGTAGAGAACTTAGAGAGTTTATTGGTCAGTAGAGAACTTCAAAGAGAGTTTCTTGGTCAGTAGAGAACTCCAAAGAGAGTTTCTTGGTCAGTAGAGAACTTCAAAGAGAGATTGTTGGGCAGTAGAAAACTTCAAAGAGAATTTGTCCGTAGTGGAAAACACTATTCGAAATCTTCTTTGCCCTGCTTATGAAGCACGCATTTGGTAATATCACATAAGAGATTTGCCTTCACACTATATCAGACGGCCGTCTGTTTAATATTGTGAGTCTCAAAGCTAAAACCAAGATAAGGGAAGTTACTGTCATTGAATTGTTATTTGCTGATGCCGCTGCAATTGTCACTTACAGTCTGCATGAACTTCAGAGATTGATAGATCGCTTCGCCCAGGCGTGCAAATATTTCGGCCTCGTAATAAGCCTGAATAAAACAAATATGCTGGGACAAGACGTAAATACCACCCTAACCATAACTATCGATAACTACGAACTGACAACTGTAGACCAGTTCATTTACATTGGTTCTCTAATCAATGTTAAGCTCCCCATAGACCCCGAATTTGGCAATCAGATTGGCAGAGCTGCTACCATATATTCCCGCCTCACAACACCTGTCTGGGAAAACCCCAAACTTACAGACAAGACTAAGGTCATCGTCTTCAATGTATGTATCGTCAGTACGTTACTATATGACAGCGAAACGGGGACAATTTTTGCTAAATGAGAACATAGGTTCAACCCCTTTCACCTATGGCGCATGCGCTCCATCTTTGGCACCTCATGGAGAGACAGGGTGACAAATGCGGAGGTTCATGTGTGTACACTCTCCTACGCCAACAAAGACTGCAATAGTTTGGTAATATTCGTCGCATGGAAAACAGTTGCATCCCCGAATACATGTATATTCTCTTTTTGGTAAAAGAACATGAAAGCTCTGGATATGGATATTACAACTTCGTAAGATTGATCCAAAAGGAGATGTAACCTGATGAGTCACTTCTGACTGGGCGAAAATAAGCTAATTCAACACAGGGAAGTTAAGAGTCAACGCCAAAAGGAAAAGCAAAATAAAAAACTCAGCAGAGAGATACTACTCCAAAGTCGCGTCAACCTATAGTCAGACATGACTGAAAAGGGGGTACTACTACTACTGTATTGTTAAATGAAAGTGAGCAGGAGTTGCGGAACTGGTAGAAACCGTCAACAACAAGTAGCGATTGTGGTTTGGATGTTAACTTCTGTGAAAATAAAAACAATGATAATCAGCAAAATAAACGTGAATATCACAGTAAATAGAGAAATGCTGAAACAAGTAAATAGTGTCTTGTTAGTTATCCATCGCTAACAATGAAGGTGACATCATCAGACGGTTTTGTCTTAATGATGTAACTTGCGCTGTATTTGGATTATTAGTGAAGAAGACGATAAATACAAATATTTTGAAAATATTCAGAGACAAAACGTAATGCTGAAAACAATGCTGAAGGAAAAGTCAGAAGGCCAAGAGGAAGATGGCACTATTACTGGTAGGACAACATTAAAAGATGGACTGACAGCAGAGTGTCAGAGTGTACCATCAATGCAAGCGACAGAGGATGCTGGAGATATATTGCAAGTAATATTCGATTCAGAGATAGCCTTTCCCATCAACATCAATCTCGTTTGTGATTCAGACATTACCATAAATGTTAAGTTAGCACCAACTTTCTTGTCACCAACATTATCAACCCACCTGAGACTTGACTCCACCTAGTTGTTGGAAGTTCTGTTTCTTGGTCTTATAGTCGGAGAACTTGTTTTGCCATGTTCCGTTGAAGAAGATGGTGTTGATCAAAACAGTGACTGTCAAGGCATTGACGCTTCCTGTGTTTTGGGATCACAAAGAGGAGTATACATAAACTACTCACAATAAGTTCACGGTCAGTTATATATTCTCATCGTACTAACAATCCTTAAATATGAGTAGTTGATGATATATATTCAAAGTGTTCTTTCATCATTCGGACAACAGAGTGTGACAGACGCATGAGGGCTGTCCAGCACGCGCTGATTCACTGCCTATTATCATCTACACTACCATCTGCCGGCTCTCTCGCTCGACTCCCCACTGACAGCGCATCTCTGAAGAGTACTACTTGGCTATCTGTGTTTTCACGTCATTAGAACCTCTGCTGCAGTTTTCAAGACCTCTGCCTCTATTCTGGAGTTACTTGAAAAGTTGAAGGCCACCACTGATAGTTTGTAAAAATGTTTTAGACTCAGAATAATACCATCCACCTCTATTATCTGTTGCGTTTGACGCTGATTCATCTGTATTAACATGGCTCTGCTTGTTGCTTGGGTAGTGATGTGTTTTACAGTTAGCGAGCTTTTTTTGTTTCTGTCTGGCTGTTTTTTTTAATGACGGAGGCAATGTTTTTCTATCAGTTTTGGGACACCGTGCTCTTGAGATTTCCAGGAAACTCAAGCTACTTCCTCAAGTAGTGGAAAAGTCACCAGAGATGGCAGTTGAATTTGTATATTACAATTCAACCTTTGTTAGATCTGTAAATATTTGCATGTATATGTCAACACAACTGATACATAACTATAGCATTTATCAATCATGAAATACAATTGTACCTGGAGGAACAATATTTTTGATCAAGCCTTCAGTTTTGTTCTCAACAAAGTCATTGATCGCCTTTTCTGGCCCTCCAACAGCGGCCAGGTCAAAGTTGGAACTTGTGGCCAAATAGTTGGTCTTTGCGTCATTAATGAACTGCGATTCAATGGGGATGTTGGGATTTACAAACAACGCGTTGGCTGTGTTTAGTTTGACGTTTTTGGCATCATTCAGCTGAGGAGAAATATACAATAGATGGTTTGTTATCTGCATTAATAAAACAAGTAAATAAACAAACAAAAACTATGTTTTTATGGTACAAGCCTATTTTCTTCTTTAGTCTCAATCTTTGACTCAATCTTTTCGCAGTCTTTGCTGTTGCTGTGACTACGTTTCTGTATCTTTACGAGCATGGTGCTTTCACAATAGTCTCTCATGCTGCGGTGAAGAACTCAGTGACAAGCTCGGGCGATAAACATATGGGAATTCAACACGGGATCAATGCAACTTGCTTCGGATTTAGATGGTTGAGGCAGATGACAACTTCGTTCACGAAGAATGAGACAAGCCATAGTCTATGGGTGCCTAAGGCCTACACCACTTGAGACATGAAGAATTGTAGCTAATTTCCAAAAGTTCTCCATTGTAATCAGAGTTCATCTAGTTCTCTGTATTATTATTTTATATCTTTATCTGTACCTCCTACTTTGTCTATATTGCTACAAAGAAATATGAATGATTATAGAGTGTCTCCAAACACAATCTTTCGTTAGTTGTATTTATTTTCAAAATCTTCATTTTATTCTCTCATGCATTCCCAGTCCCAGTGTCTGTAACTTCTCATCATAGCCAAAGCTGATCGCGAAGCGATGATGGCCACAACATCAGACTGATTTGTCTTAATAATGTGATGTATTATATTATAGTGATGAAGATTATGCTCTGGTCATCAACCTCACTCTTTTCTATGTTACCTTGGATCAGTGGCAAGACTATCGATCTAGACGACTGGAGGTAACTCAGGATGCAGGCACTCTGGCTTACCTCCCGTGAGACCCTTCTAATCATGCATATTTACTAAGAGACACACTAAATCAAAGACAAACTAAATGAAAGACAAACAAAACATAAAATAAACTAAATATAAAATAAACATAAAATATAAAACAAAAAACATAAGATAAACTACATAAAAGACATAAAAACAAACTAAATATAAAACAAACTAATTGTAAGACAAGCTAAATATAATACAAACTAAATATAAGACAAAGTAAATATAAAAAAAATTAAATATAAAACAAACTAAATGTAAGACAAGCTAAATATAATACAAACTAAATATAAGACAAACTAAATACGAGGCGTGTTCAAATGAAGCCAGACCCAGTGGTTTTACTACAAACAGATGAAAGTGACATCATCTAGTGTGACAGAATTAAATATAGCAATTGTTACGAAGCAAACGTGCCACAGGGTTAGTTAGAAAAAGTTGCCATAGGCATTCAGGCATGCATCCCACTACTTGGGAAGACGACGGAGGCCGTCCAAAAAAGATGGCTTTGGTTGCTCTTTGAACTACGTGTTCATCAAGGCCATGACGTCTGCATCGGAGTCGAATCTTTGTCCTTTCAGAAATTTTTTTATGGGTCCGAACAAATGGAAGTCATAAGGGGACATACCGTGGCTATATAATGGGTGTGGCAGTACTTCCCATCTTTTCTGTGCTAACGCTTTCTGAACAATGTTCGCGACATGTGGACGCGCATTGTTGTGCAACAGAATCACACCAAGGAAAACATGCTGGATCGTTTATTTTTGATTGCAGTATGAAGCTGTTCTAGAATGTCATTGTAGCGGATGGCATTAATGTTCACATCAGGCTCTTTAAAGTCTACCAACAAAAGTCCTCATGGTAAGAGAAACACTGTTAGCATAACCTAACCGGCGGAAATGTGTGACTATAATTTTTTTTGGTTTCTGTGATCCTAGATGTTTCCATTGCATGCTAGCAGTTTTGTTGCTCGACTCATTAGTGGTAAAAACCACGATTCAATATATGCCACTATGAGCAAAAGAAACGAACCGTCCTCCTCTTCGTATCGCAGCAAGTGGTTCAAACTTCATTCCATGTGTTCTTCCGTGTGGGGGTTGGTCAGCAACCGAGGTACCCATTGTTAACACACCTTCCGATACTCAGTTTCTTGCTAACCACCATTTGAACTGTCCCTAGCGACACAGCGAATTCCTCTGCCAGGGAAAGTAAGCTCCGGCGACGGTCCACCCGAATTGCTGCATCCATTTTGGTGATGGCATCTTCTGATGCAACAATATGCGCCTGACCTGGTCTCGGAAAATCTTTCGTTAACGGTCGCGTTCTTCTTTAAACACCGTTGTCCAGTTCTTCACTGTTGTCTTCGACACACTTTTGTCACCATGCCTGCATTCTGCGATGAATTCCAACTGGTCGACATCCTTCAGCTGTGAAAAACCGAATCACCGCTCGTTGATCAACTCTGGACAGATTCCGTATCACACCCGCCATGTTTTCAACGGTCTACTGAGGAAACTACGACGGTTGGTATGTACTGTTTACATCAGAAGTGACATAATCATGCGCAACGTACGTATGTTCACTTGTTGCAGTTTTGTCCGCTTTCATTTGAACACGTCTCGTATAAAACAACATAATTATAAGGCAAAAAACTAAATATGAAACACTTGAAACATAAGATAAGCTAAATACAAGACATACTAAATATAAGACAAACTAAGTACAAGACAAAATAAATACAAGACAAACGAAATACAAGACAAGCTAAAGACAAGACAAACTAAATATAAGACAAACTAAATACAAGAGAAGCTGAAGACAAGACAAACTGAAGACAAGACAAACTACATACAAGACAAGCTAAATACAAGACAAACTAAATATAAGACAAACTAAATATAAGGCAAACTAAATACAAGATACACTAAATACAAGACAAACTAAATAGTACACTTTTCGTTACCTGAACAATGAGGTCACGATATGCTTGATGTGCGGAGGCCCCTGGCAGGGACGTCAGACCCAGAGTCTGGGATATTTCTGTTGCAGTGTCTCCACGAGCACCGAGAGAGGTCATGGAAAGAGCTGAGTGGATGCTGCTCAGAGTTTAAAGGCGTCACCAGAGAATGAAGTGAAGACAATACTTAGGCATTTTTATATTATTTACTATTATTATTGACTATTATTGTTAGCGGAAACTCAGTGGTCTCGTGATTGCGGGTTCAAATCACCGTGAAGACCGGGATTTTTTTACGTGAGTCATCCTGTAAATATTTCCTCTGATCTCTGAGTAGTGAGATCAGACTCTCGTGTCCAATGACGCGCACGTTAAAAATCACGTGGCAGAAATAGAACAGAGTTGACTCAAAGGCCACTGATCGAGCAAAATTCAAGTTAAAAATATACTCAAATTATAAACGGGATTCACGTAACCACAGAGAATATCTCGCAAAAAGGTGACTGTGTTTCTATAACATTAGGTCCTGGTTATGCGATTAGGGGAGCGGCATAAATAGAACCTGACAAGTTGCGGGTCCACCTTACTCTAATTTACGCTTCCCCCACCACCAATTTAAAAAATAGGCAATTGCATATTCCAGAGACTACCAACCTAACGGCTGGTAACAGATACTGGGATTGATCTGGCAAGTCACTAGCGAATTTTCACCTGCTAAAAAATATGAAACAACAAACGTCGCACATCTCCACAACGTCTAACAACACAAATGGACTGAATATATATATATTAGTGTGAGCTGCGGTAGTCAAGTCCAGCGATATAGCTTCACTTCTCAATTGATGTGGATTGTTTTTCGATAGCAAACGGTTTCAGCGTTGATCTAGCCTATACAATTTTGTACCATAATAAGTCCGAGAAGTAAAGGATGGCGAGCGAGAAGCTGATTATATCGTCCATAATGCTCCGTTTGTCAAGAACTTAGGGTCTGACACAATATTCCTAATTAGCTGCACTCGTGAAAATCGGACCTCTATTTTTCGATTATTAATTACTTCTCTCTTGTCATTCTAGATTACGGTTTATCAAATAGGTGTTTTGTTGAACATTAGATTTCTGCGAAAGGTCACTAGAAGTTCTGCGAGAGGTCACTATAATTTCTGGGATAAGCCATTAAGACATCTTAAGTTTCCCACGGAACATAAAAAAGCATAAGGGACTTAGGGGTTATAATAGACCACACAGGTAAGGTGAGTAAGCAGTTCAGATAGCAGTGAAAATGCAGATGCAACGTTAGGTATGATAAAAAGAAATATTAAACTTAGAACTATAGAAGTGATAGTAAAACTGTATATAAAATTAGTTAGACCTAGATTAGAGTACTCTGTACATGTGCGGAGACCTTTTAGTACAGGAGATATGAACATGATTGAAAGGAAACAAAGAAGACAGACACAACTTATAGTGGAATTACAGAATTACAGCTTTAAGGAAAAACTCAGAAGAACCTGCCTACGTTGTCTAGAAAAGAGAAGTATTCGAGGTGACTTGATACAGGTTTATTAGATAATCAACAGAAAGGATAAATTAGACTATAACAAGCGTTTGAAAATACAATCATCTTCAAGAACAAGAGGGCACATCTACAAATTAACTAAAGAGAGGTCAAGATTAGAAATTAGGAAATATTTCTGTAGTCAGAGAGTGGTGAATGGTTGGAATGAGTTGCCACAGAAAGTAGTGGAGGCAGGGACAGTTAATGCATTTAAAAATATATAAGATGCGTATAGTTTCTAGAGCAAGGAAATGTAAATGAAACTGGTTGTATACAGATTCAGCAGAGTCTTCTAAACCAGTATAAAGACGTTAAGTTAAGTTTTAAGTGAAAAGAAAACTAACTCTCTGGAATAAAAATAAATGTTGATGACATTAAATGATTCTGTGGCAGACGTCCGAGTACAACCTTACCTGAAGGGCGAGTAAATAGCATTTGGAGTGGTCACTGCAAGTTGCTGGTAGAGGCGCTGGGAGAAAGCCGATGAAGCGGCGGATAGCAGTTTAACATCATCCCCACTGACCAGACCCACAACGACCAGCAGGCATACGTTGAGAAATGCTGGATTCATGTTTCACAACTCTATAGAACTGTTATTGAAACGAGACATTTCTGTTTACTGTTTAACTGTATAAGCAATTGTCTATATTGATTATCAATTTATTTTCGTTTTAATCATTGTAATAATTGTCATTTTTCGTTATCTCTAATATATTCACCATTTTCATTATCATCTTTATCAGTATTGTAATCATCATCAATATCACGGCTATCTTAATTATCAAAATCATCATGGCTACCTTCAATACGATCACGGCTACCTTCATTACCCGAGTGGTCTGTCTGGGTCTTTGTGTATCACAAGGACAAGAATAGCACCACTGCCTCACTGAGCGCAAGATATAAGAGGCAAGAAACAGTGTGACATGACATAACACCGACATGCTTAGGTGGTTTGTTAAAAGCAGCAAAGATGGCACTTAACAGGCTGCGGGTCTACTTTGTCTTAGTGTTTGAGTCTATTAAGATGAACTCGCACATCGGTTAATCACTCTCCGTAAGCGATTGTCCCAACGCAGTGGAGCATTAAGCTGCTCGAGCCTAGCCCGCTAAGCAGGAAATCCTTCTCCCGGCTACATCCAGCTCATATCACAGCTAGGACATGCACAGGGACATCTGCCACTATAGAAGTACAGGTCGACATGCACAGGGACATCTGCCACTATAGAAGTACAGGTCGACATGCACAGGGACATCTGCCACTATAGAAGTACAGGTCGACATGCACAGGGACATCTGCCACTATAGAAGTACAGGTCGACATGCACAGGGACATCTGCCACTATAGAAGTACAGGTCGACTAAGAACTAAGAACCTTCCTTACAATCATCATGGCTGCCTACATGATCATTATCATCCTGACGGTACATTCATTTTCATCATCATCATGGCTACCTTCAATATCATCACAATCATCATGGCATCTATATTACAATCATCGTCATTCTCATCATTAAGACGATTGTCATTATCGACATCTATTTATTATAATCCTCATCATCACCATCATCATCACCATCACCATCATCACCATCATCATCATCATCATCACCATCATCACCACCATCATCACCATCATCATCACCATCACCATCATCACCACCATCACCACCATCATCACCATCATCACCATCATCACCATCCTCACCATCATCACCATCACCACCATCATCACCATCATCACCATCCTCACCATCATCACCATCACCACCATCATCACCATCATCATCATCCTCACCATCCTCACCATCATCACCATCATCACCATCACCACCATCATCACCATCTTCACCATCACCATCACCATCATCATCACGACTATTACTATCATCATCAACAACACCAATATTATCTTCAACAGGACTACCTTCACTGCTATCATCATCACCAACACCAATATTATCTTCAACAGGACTACCTTCACTGCTATCATCATCACCAACACCAATATTATCTTCAACAGGACTACCTTCACTGCTATCCTCATCAACAACACCAATATCGTCAACATGTCCTCATTACTGCCATTATAACCGTGCATCCCTTCTGATCCTTTAAGAATATACTGCTCATCCCCCCGCCCCCTTCCCTCATTTCGTCAAGATGATATTCGTGTATCCTGATATCTTTGTCACTATGTTTACCATTATCAGGTTGCCGTTTCCACGTACAACTCTCTTTAGTAGCATTTTACTACATACTTGGAATGCTGCGGTAGACCGCGTGTGTGCACATCTGGCCATAACCATCAGCCATGCTGAAATGATGCCCGTTGTACGTGGCAGTAAAGTTTGAAAATGCGTCTTGTTTCGACATGGCACTGAGTGACCCTGTCGATGGGCGTGTCCTTGCTGCCAAGTGGGTCATCTGTTTACCGAGTAAACCCTGAGCATACATCTGCATCCATTGCTAGGTCCAGTGGTCTTGACTACGCCCAAATGAGATATTCGGAAATATTTTTTTAGTCAGAGAATGGTGAATGCTTAGAATGCATTACCACAAGAAATAGTGGGAGTAGGGTCAGTTAATGCATTCAATAATAAAGTGAATGCACATAGTTATTATTAGACCAAGTGGAGCAGAAAAACTTGTTGTACACGGACTCTGCAGTCTTCTAAGCCAGCATAAAGAAGCTAAGTTAAGTGTTACGTCATGCCACCGGATTAAGGCACCAGGCTACAAGAGAGTGGGGCTAACGCAGCGTAAACCTTTTTTTCAATTTAATCTTTCCAAACTAAAGATACAGCATCAGAAGAAAAGCAAATAAATACATTAATAAAATATTTAAATACTTAAAAAAATATGCGAGAAGATGAAGACTTGTATGAATCACACGTCTGATGCTGTCGCCATCTTTGCTTGCAATGGACAACAATATATAATTATTATTATTACCACTAGTATTACTTGTAAATAAACAGCTCTAATATACACTATTGCAGTAAACGAACTGCAATAGGAACAATGCACTAAAGACCTATACATATTATTGTACTCACATGAACCGAATCTGTAAAAGAACGAATAGTAATGACGGCAGTAAATTTATAGTAAGAGTTTGACCTTCATTTATTCAAAGGAATGCACATATAATTTAAACACGCTTCCTGATTAGAATAGTTAAGAACACATTTAATTAGATCATTACCTATCGCTCGTGACAATCACGAAATGCGTAGGCAGTGAGCCTAAGGACAAGTGTTGACTTTGCACTTAAGCGAACACAATTTTCTACATTTCGAGATAAAGATTTTGCTGCGTCATTCTTGCAGCTTGTGGGGAATCTCGTCTAAAGGGAGATGGCAGGTCGTCGCTAAGCAAAGCAGGGCTTACAGAAACACGACTTCCAATATGGGAATGGAGATGAAAGTAGTGACTGCAACTATGAGATGGCTGGCTATCTGGGACCTCTTTAATGTTGTTTAATACCCACTGAGTAAATTTACTTTTTTGGTGCTACCCGAAAACGACGTTAATTTGCGGGTTGTGGTAGATTTGATTATTTCCCGAGCGTGCTGGTGAAAGTAGGTCTCGGTCCTCCAGGCGGTTGTGCTGTGCTTGGCGCCATCTGCGTGACGCTCACTGAAACTGGGATCACGTATATCCCAAATTTGTCAGCCTGACTGTCTTATAAACAGCCTGTTTCCAGGGAATGCTTCTTGGAAGAGATAGTAGTCTTTTTCAATATATTTTGCCTGACCCCAACCCGACGTGTTGGTTAGTAGTTGTGCCTGACCAGGTCTGAGAACTTATTAACTGGGGCGGTCATCCACATTCTTGCTTCAGAAGGTACAGAACGACTGGCAAAGTCATTGAGTGAATCTCAGCTGTTGAAGCATCACACCTACAAGGGCTGATGTGGATCTACTGCCCTGGCCATTCTGGGGTTCAGGACAACTGAAGATATGACATCCCGACTTCACGTACACTAATTACGGGAACACTAGATATAGACATGAATGGCATTTTGAAATATGTTAATGACCGCCTGTTAGATGACACCGCATCATATTTATCATCAATGTACAGTCCGCAGAACGTGGATACAGAACGAGGTTCGAGCGATTTCGTGCACAGGACAGGACTCAGCAGAAGTGTGTACAGTCAACGAGCTGCATGAACCAACATCATTCACACCTTTTGTCATTTAATGAGGGAGATTAAAAACCTGTGGGTATGCCTATAGTGCAGTGAAGTAGATTCTTGGTAACATAATAGAACAGAACAGAACAATTCTTACTGCATTCGGAAAATTTGTATTTAGAACATTTTAAATCCTACTTCACCCCTCCCCCCTCCCTTACTCCCTACCCCTCCTCCCTTGTCCGGTATCATGAAAAGACCCCACAATTGTTATTTCCTCCTCGACGTCCCCTCTCAAAATAATTACACTCAGCGGCCTATCTCAGGCTTATTCCAAAATTCGTTTGGGGAAATTCATGGTGTCACTCTGCTCCTCTTGCGGAGCCAGCTCACCTAAAGAACATGGTCCACTGTTTGACTTCTCCCCATATGGGCACATGTCTGAATGCCAATATTTTGTAATGTGTTGAACAAACGATTTTTCAGTCTGAAGTGACCTGTTCGTCACGTAATCACATATGACTGTAAAGTCCAACCTTGACACGGCAGGATATACAATGCATATAACGATGCAAATAACAATGCCCAGAAAGTATGCAACCATTCTACCAGCCAGTGTCAACGTCGTTCTCTATATGCTAAGATAGGCTGAGAATCTTTTGATCTGCCCAAAATGCAGTGGTGTCGATTACGTGTTAAAAAAAACAACTCAGTACGACGTTTCCCATTGCTGGGGTAGTCGAGGTTCTTTTTAGGCTGAGGACTACAGTGTGCTGGCTATGTTTGTTTATTTCACACCCAACAGAAAAAACGACATATGCCATACCGGGATTCGAACCGCTGCCCTCTTTGTCGGCAGACAGGCCTCGAAATCATTCAGAAACGCTCTCCCTCATGTGTAATAGAACATTACTACATTTCGTGCTTGCTCGTAATATGTTGCCCAGGTTTGGCTGTTATCAAAAATACACAATAGATAAGCCAAAATTGATGACTCACGTAGGAATTCTGGAAATACACTTACTAGGTACATGCTCAAGGCGATCGCGAATTTCACTTTCATAACAGCTGTATTCCATTTCTTTGATCTAATGTTAACGAAATAGCTGGTTTCGAGATGGGAGAAAGAAATGATAACACTGAAACCTACCATCATCATCATGTAGCATGCCATTAGCAGAACGTCGCTCTCCTCACAGCCATTCCATATGAATCTCGACCGTTGCTCATGTTTATGTTTAGGGCGTCCTTCATGTCGTCTTTCTATCTAAGCTTTGGTTGGCCTCTGCATCGTCTTTCTGGAATAATACTCTCCAGAACTACCTACCTTCATCAGTACGTAATGGCACTTGATGTTACCGAAAACCTCAGTTTCCAAGACATAACGTGGTTTATTTGCCAGTTCTCATCGACACTCAGATCTTGCAAGATGGCTTTATTTGTTGTTTTCTTTACCCAAGGTATTTTGAGGATTGTAATGTAGCATTTGGTCTTCTTGCTTAATATGTGTGTGATGGTCCATGTCTCGCATCCGTACATTGCGACCGGGAATACGTATGTTCTGAGGATCTTCAACTGTAATTCTTTGTTAGTATTGCGCCACACATTTTGCATGCTACTCAGCTTCTGCATCGCCATTAACAATCGTATCTTCATTTTCATAGTTTATTATTAAAGAGCCAATGTATTCAATGTAATCCACGTGTTCAATTTCTTAATTACCAATATAGATCTTGGGTTCCGGTTTGTGTGTGCTAAGGGACATTATCTTTGTTTTGTTTTATATTCAGGAAAATATTCTGATCTTCACTGTGTTTCTGAACTGTAACCTAACAGATGTTTCATAATAGGTGACAGGAGTGTGGGGGATGGTATTTGTTCTTCATCCTATAAAAAATTTAAGCCACCAAAATGTAAACACATATTTGACTGGTTTGTGTTTCTTTGAAGACCTATGCTCTACGGGGTGCGGATACAAATTTACTATTTATTTGGATATCTTCTTTTTTTTTAGATCATTGCTAATCATCCGACTTGACGCCGGTTTATTTAATTCTTCTTGCTCGTGTTCTTCTTCTTCTTCTTCCTCTTCTTCTTCTTCTTCTTCTTCTTCTTCTTCTTCTTCTTCTACGATCAGCTGATGACATGCTTATAGTCAGGTGACATTCACGAAGGAGACTGCGTGTCAGGTCTTCGCCGGTCCCCCCCAGCTTATCGAGCTTGGTCGTTGCTCCAGGTCAAACTGCCTCTCTTTGGTCTGTATTAGTGGGGCTGTCCTGCAGGATATGATCTGGTGTTTGCTTGGGTGGTCCGCAATCACATGCAGCTGTGTCTCTAAGACCCATCCTGTGGTGGTGGCCCTTAAGTCTGCATTGTCTGTCGATCTTTGTCTACCCATCTCGGTAAAGTTTATCTATGCTGTCATTTTCTGGTTTGTGTTCCTTGTGCTGGTCTGTCTATTCGTTGTGCTGGTCTCACCATCCTTTGTACTGGTCTCTCTATTCTTTGTGCTGGTCTCTCCATTCTTTGTGCTGGTATCTCCATTATTTGTGCTGGTATCTCCATTCTTTGTGCTGGTCTCTCCCTTCTTTGTGCTGGTCTCTCCATTCTTCGTGCTGGTATTTCCATTCTTCGTGCTGGTCTATCCATTCGTTGTGCTGGTCTCTCCATTCTTTGTGCTGGTCTCTCCATTCTTTGTGCTGGTCTCTCCATTCTTTGTGCTGGTCTCTCCCTTCTTTGTGCTGATATCTCCATTCTTTGTGCTGGTCTCTCCATTCTTTGTGCTGGTCTCTCCATTCTTTGTGCTGGTATATCCATTCTTTGTGCTGGTCTCTCCCTTCTTTGTGCTGATATCTCCATTCTTTGTGCTGGTCTCACCATTTCGCCCTCATGAATCGTTTGATGAGTCCTCGTCCTGCCACTTTAGGTTTTGTGCGAACTCATCTGCTTTCTAGTTTCCATTGATCACACAGTAGGCAAGAATCCACTGTGGGATTAAATCAATTTAATTGGGACAGCAACCCAATGTTCTATTTTATTGCATGTGAGTTTATCTTGTTTGAGGTTTGAGATGACGCGGAGTAAGCTACTGGAGACTGTATTTCATGTAGTTTTCTTTTGGCTGATAAGTTTATCTTGTTTGAGGTTTGAGATGATGCGGAGTAAGCTACTGGAGACTGTATTTCATGTAGTTTTCTTTTAGCTGATAAGTTTATCTTGTTTGAGGTTTGAGATGACGCGGAGTAAGCTACTGGAGACTGTATTTCATGTAGTTTTCTTTTAGCTGATAAGTTTATCTTGTTTGAGGTTTGAGATGACGCGGAGTAAGCTACTGGAGACTGTATTTCATGTAGTTTTCTTTTGGCTGATAAGTTTATCTTGTTTGAGGTTTGAGATGACGCGGAGTAAGCTACTGGAGACTGTATTTCATGTAGTTTTCTTTTGGCTGATAAGTTTATCTTGTTTGAGGTTTGAGATGACGCGGAGTAAGCTACTGGAGACTGTATTTCATGTAGTTTTCTTTTGGCTGATAAGTTTATCTTGTTTAATGTTTGAGATGACGCGGAGTAAGCTACTGGAGACTGTATTTCATGTAGTTTTCTTTTAGCTGATAAGTCTATCTTGTTTGAGGTTTGAGATGACGCGGAGTAAGCTACTGGAGACTGTATTTCATTTAGTTTTCTTTTAGCTGATAAGTTTATCTTGTTTGAGGTTGGAGATGACGCGGAGTAAGCTACTGGAGACTGTATTTCATGTAGTTTTCTTTTGGCTGATAAGTTTATCTTGTTTAATGTTTGAGATGACGCGGAGTAAGCTACTGGAGACTATATTTCATGTAGTTTTCTTTTGGCTGATACGAATCATAATTTTTCAATATCTTCTCCTGTCGTTTTTCAGGGTATCAATATCGCCGTACAGTTCTCCTCGAGGGGAGTCGGCGTGGGCCACATCCCTTTCCTCCCTCTCTCTGCGGGCTTGAGGTAGTTCTGAAATTCATGTACTGCTGCTCGGTATATATATATCCATGCGGGTGCTAATTTTAAAAAACAAAATTCACTTCCAGATTTCGTTTCTGAAGCTCCATGTTTTTTATACTCGTTCTTTGCAACTTCTTACACAACCCTACATCATCCATTTGACGAGATGCAGTTAGTTAGTTAGAGTTAGTTATCTAGTTAGTAAGTTAGTCAATTAGTTGGTTAGTTAGTTAGTTAGTCAGTTAGCTAGCTAGCTTGTTAGTTAGTAAGCTAGCTGGTTAGTTAATTAGTCAGTTATATAGCTGGTTAGTTAGCTGGTTAGTTAGTCAGCTAACTGGTTAGTTAGTTAGTTAGTTAGTCAGGTAGCTGGTTAGTTAGTTAGTCAGGTAGCTGGTTAGTTAGTCAGCTAGCTGGTTGGTTGGTTGGATGATTAGTTAGTTAGCTAGTCAGTTAGTTAGTTAGTCAGTTGTCTGGTTAATTAGTTAGTTAGTTATTTAGTTGGCTGGCTAGTTAGTTAGTGAGCTAGTTGGTTAGTTAGCTGGTTAGTTAGTTAGTCAGTTTGCTGGTTAGTTAGTTAGTTAGCTAGTTAGCTAGTTAGTTAGTTAGTCAGTTGGCTGGTTAGTTAGTTAGTTAGTTAGTTAGCTAGCTGGTTGGTTGGATATTTAGCAGCCCATTTCTTGTATGACTGACAAAAGGATAAATCTCCACATATATCGGTCTGCGGCTTGATCTACCAAGAATGTCGGATGCATGTCCAAGGTCTTCATATCACGCTTACACAGGCCCTTGAACTTCAGCCGCTGTCGGATGAGTGTTCTCTCGTTTTTGCTCCAACTGTCCGTAGAAGATATCTTTATGGATGGTAGCATGCAACGAACATGGTCAAGCCATCGTAGTCTTCGCTGTCTAAAGAGAGAGTGTATGCTTGGGAAATAAGTGCGGTAGTGCACCTATGTATTTGTCACTCTGTCCGTCTATGCATTTCCAAGAATTGATCGCAGATGAAGTACATGGAAGGTGTTATGTCTGTGTTCTTGTTTGGCGGTGATTGCCCACATTTCTCTGGCATATAGAACAATGCTGACGACACGTGCATTGTAAACCATGGCCTTGGTTTTATTTGTATTTTTTGTCATATTTCCAAACACGCATTGGGCGACGAGAAAATATAACAGCGGCTTTGTCAAAGGGACTGATATTTCTGGGTCTAGAGAGAGCTCGTCGTTGAGAAAAGACCTCAGGTATGTAAATTGGTTACAGTGGATTTTCTCACTCATCTTAGATAAGAGAATCAGGGAAATCACACTATAGACTTACAATCAGATCTGACTGCATGAGATACGACCAGTACAACTGCGCACTCATACATGTTGTTAAAGGATTGTGTTGTGACTAGCAATCTCATAGCATAAAATATTTATTTTTAGAAACTACCACTGCGAAAGCAGACAAAGTGCACTGTGGACAGGCTCACATGAGAAGGCCGCATGTAATATGGACTCTATGCCCTAGAAGGCGTGAAAGAAGGCATGGGTAAAATGGAAGTAAACTAAAACTTTAACCGTGTCTGAGGCAAAAGACATAGTGCATTTTATTGCACATAACTCTTTTTGGGACTATAACCAATGCATCTTACATAACAGAGTTATTTAGGGGCTTCTTGGCTACGTACACTAACTTCTGCTAGAAGATCTGGACGCTGTTGATTACGTGGCTCTCCTGACAAACAGTCAACACCAAATACAGAAGAATATCTAAAAATAATATCCCAGCAAGTAGGTCTCGTCATTCCGTTCGTTCTTAATCTCCCTGAAATGGCTGATAGCAGGATGTAGTCCAGAGAACAGAATGCGTTGTGTCGTAGTTTACAGCTTGACTGCGATATTTGCACCTTTCGGTCCAACACATCGGACTTCAGCAAGCATTTTTTGAGTACCGGGTTAGCATTCCCTCTTCGATCCCTTCTCCTTAGCCAGTCTGTCCTGCTGCAGCCTGTTATCCAGGATCACCGCGTGGAGGTGTAGAAGGGTCTTAGCAGCTTTGGTTTGCTGGCCCTGACGCTAGCAGTCAGCTATGGGTCGCTGACCACTGCAGCTCATGCGCTGCTCAACGTCTTGATTCCTTCAAGTAGGTCTAAAGATCAAGGCGCTTTACATAGTCAAATAATTTAGTGTCATCTAGGTAATTCTTCTTCTTTTTCTTCTTTGTTCTCAAACTTCCGCTACCAAGTCCTGAAAAGGCTTCGCAAGTATCAGGATGTAATCCGGAAAACGTAATGCACTGCGTAGTAGTTTACAGCTTTACTGCGATATTTGCACCTTTCTTTCCGACACATCCGACTTCAGCAAGGCATTCTTCAGTACCGTGTTAGCCTTTCCTTTTCCTTATTATTTCTGCCCTGCTGCAGCCTGTTATCCAGGATCACCGCGTGGAGGTGTAGAAGGGTATTAGCAGCTTTATTTCGCCGGCCCTGACGCTAGCAGTCAGCTATGGGTCGCAGACCACTTCAGCTCATACACCGCTCAGCATCTTTGATAACAACATCTCCGAGCCTCCTTAATATCTTGCCGAGGCCCTAAAATGGGTTCGCTCCAGTTTAGAGCCCAGTTTTGCCCCCCAGTGTTGCGTCACCAATATTCAATCAATCAATCAACATTATCGTTCATCTCCGTGGTCATTGAGCACATTTCGCTAGCATACATGGCGCTGGCTACTCTTTCTTTCTCTCTCCAGGTGTAAATATTTAATTGCAATTCCCTCACATTTTCTTTTCTATTTTAGGACTTACGGACGTCTTCTCGTTCATTTCTCTTGAGGATTTCAAGCGAAGCATTTTCAATTTTTTTTGGACCTCTTCATCGTGTGTCCTATCCAACGTCACTTTCTTCTTTGAATGTGTTGTTCCAGTGCCTGTTATTAACTCCTTTCCCACATTTTTTTCATTTTTCGTCATTACCTACCACAACATCCCTATAATCCTTCGTAGGCATCTGCTAACGAAGAACTGGAGTATTTGTTGTGTGACCTTGGTCGTTCTCCATGTTTTCGCTACATACAACAGCACCGACTTGACACCGACTTTTGATATTCTACGTTTGGTGTGAATCTTGATTTCTCCTCAGTATTGTGCCACCGTATTACGGCCAAACGTTGAAACACTTTGTTTTAAAAATATAGTATAAAAATCGTCCACTGACATTTGGGACTAAAAAGTTTCTGCCAACAACTGCGAGCAAAGTCTAAAAATACGATGTACTGACATTTGGGACTAAAAGGTTTCTGCCAACAACTGCGAGCAAAGTCTATCAGTTGCTAAAGACCTTTCTCAGACCACTAGGGTATGACTGACGACTATTTGATAAACACTGATTTATAGTTGCGCCTTGCTCCATAGGGAAGCAACAAAAGAATGTGGGAGTCAGTAAGTGTTTAGTAAGGATGGTTTTCCGTGACGCGACCCAGTTTATCGTTCTTAACTTAACTGTACTCCACGTCTTTGTACTGGTTTGGAAGACTGCAGAGTCTACATGCAACCAGTTTCATTTACATTACCCTGCTCTAAAAGCTATGCCCATCATATCTATTCTTAAATGCATTAATTGTCACTGCCTTCCCTATTTCCTGTGGAAATACATTCCAAGCATTCACCACTCTCTGACTAAAAAAAATATTTTCTAATATCTAATCTTGACCAGAGATGAAAAGAGACATCAGATAACCATGGGAACACGAGCACTGGAGCAGGTCAGCAACTTTAAATATCTAGGAGTGGTAATAGACAGCATGGGAGGAATCAAAGAGGAGTTAACTGCACGAAGGGCAGCAGCAGGTAGACTGTTCCATGCAATAAACAGAGGTTTCCTCAGCAGAAGAGAAATAAGCAGGAAAACAAAGATGGATGTATACCACTCGACCTATGTGCCTGTCCTGACATATGGATGTGAGTCATGGGCAATGACTACAGCTCAAGAAAGGCAATTACAAACTTCAGAAATGAGGTACCCAAGAAAGGCGGTTCAGGTGACCAAAAAGGACAAGATCCGTAACCAGACAATACGTAGCAGTCTTGAAGTTCAACCCCTGCAGACACGAGTGGAGCAGTCCCAACTACAGTGGTTTGGCCATGTCTGTAGAATGGAAGAAGATCGGATACCAAAGAGGTCATGGGAGATCAAAAGTCAAGGACGCAGACCCCGAGGACATCCCAAAGTACGTTGGGAAGACAACATACGACAGTCCCTAAGTGATAGAGGGATGGATTGGAAAGAGGCCAGGAAAAAGACGGCGGATAGAGCAGTGTGGTGTTCTCTTTGGCAAACCTCTACACTTCACGGTAGAAGAGGAGCGACTAAGTAAGTAAGTAAGTCTAATGTATCCGATTCCTTGATTATCTTATATTAAGTCACTTCAATTCTTCTATTCTCTAGACACTGTAGGCCGGTTTTTCTGAGCCTTTCCTTACAACTATAAATCTGGAATCCCATTTTCAGATTTGTCGCTCTTTTTTTAATCCTTTCCAGCATGTTTATATCCCCTCTATGATAAGGGCTCCACACCTGTACACAATACTTTAACTTAGGTCTAACGAATGCTTTATACAGTTTGACTATCACTTCCTTGCTCTTATGTTTAATATTTCTTTTCATCATACCTAACATTGCATTTGCCGTTTTCATTGATACCTGGACCTCCTCACTCACCTTACCTGTATTATCTATTATGACCCCTAGGTCCCTTTTCCTTTTCTATCTTTTTTTTTCTTTTCTATAATTCAAATATTGTTCTCGCGTATTCTGTAATTATGTTCTCTATTGGATCTACGCATGTGGATGACTGTACATTTATCTACATTAAAAACTTATAAAAAACACGTCAAAATAATTACAATAACGCCCACTCATGGTTTATTTGACTGTTTCAAGGTGGTACAATTCTCATGATCTGCAGATTTTTTTGTCTATCTTATCTTCAATTTCTGTGTTTTTTGTTCGTGCCGCTTTAGTGTTGAGACTGTGTATCAATTATCTAAATAGGATAAGCATGTTTTTTTGTTTCTAGTTCTTTTTTGGCGTAATCTAGGAACACGAAAAAATGTTAACTGTCTGCAACACCCAATTATGTGGACCATCAAACGAGGCAATGGTTTCCCAGAGTACCTTATTCATCAAATAAAAACATTTTATTAGGAGTAAAAAGAAATAGTCAGGAATAGCTGACAAAACATCAGAATGATTTGAAGAGCTAAAAGGAGTAACATAAGAATGTATTCTCTTTACTTATGAATCAATATCTAAACAGAAACCAGAATGAGAAATGTCAGAATGGTTTGAAAAACTAAAAGTAGTAAGACAAGGATGCATACTCTTTACTTATCAATCAATATCTATACAGAAACTAAAATTATAAATTTCAGAAACGACCTAAATGAAGAAACGTTCCACCCTCTTACAATCGGTGAAAATGACATAACAGAATTTAGATATACATATGGGATCAAACTGCTAAGCACCGTAAGAGCCGCAATGGTCAACGACCCCTAATTGACTGTTAGCGCCAGGGCTAGCGAACCAGAGCTTCCAGGACTACACCGCCATGCGGTGGTCCTAGATAACAGGCTGCAACTGGGCAGACTGGCTAAGAAGAAGGGATCGAAGAGGGACGGCTAACCCGATACTAAAAAATCCCTGCTGAAGTCAGATGTGTAAAAGAAAGGTACCGAAAGGTACAACTATCGAAGTCAAGCTGTAAACTTTGACACAACGCATTCCGTTCTCTTTACTACATCCTGTTACTTGCAATGTCCTTTTCAAGGTTTGGTAATGGGAGATTTAAAACGAATCAACGAAGAAGAAGAACAGGAAGAAAAAGAAGCAGACGAAGAAGAGGAAGATGTACATATTTTTCTCACGGAGCCAGAGTGACTAAAATAGATGATACTGTCCGTTGAACAACATTAAGAACACAATTTATACCTGAACATCAAGTAGAAGACACCCCCCCCCCCCCCCCCAAACAAAACAAAAAAAACAAAAAAAAACAACAACAAACAAACAAAACAAAAACAAAAATAAGCAAAGAAAACCTAAAGCTACTCTAGAAAATTAAGAAATTGAAAACGTCGCAAGTTTCCAATACCTCGACTCCATTTTCAGCAACAACTAAGACTGTCAAAAAGAAACTTGGCGATTACTGACCGTACAATGCAGAAGTTAAATGAAATGAGAAATGTAGAGCTGATATGAACGAAGTAACAACAATTTAATTCATGTTTTAAGGTTTACGTCTGACAGCGTACGAAGAAGAAGAAGAAGAATTCATGTTTGCTGCAACGTCTGATCATGCAAAACATACTCATCAGACATGTTAGTCGGATTCAGGTACAACATACTTGACAAGATCCACGCATTGGCTTAAGTCATAGAACTTCCTGAAAACGGGATGTTCTCATGGCAGCCTGACTAGCAAGGCGAGGGATAGACGTGATCCCCGTAGTAGTGAGCAACACGCAAATGGAGCCAAGCATAGCACAAACGTCTGGAGGATCCCGGTCCATCTTCATCAACACGCTCGGGATGTGAGGAAAGCTCTGACAACCCGACACTTAACGTCCATTTTAGGGCAGACAAACGAGTAATGCTACTCATTGTGGGCCATGAACAACAACATCTATCTATCTATCTATCTATCTATCTATCTATCTATCTATCTATCTATCTATCTATCTATCTATCTATCTATCTATCTATCTATCTATCTATCTAGCTATCTATCTATCTATCTATCTATCTATCTATCTATCTATCTATCTATATGTCTATCTGTCTGTCTATTTGTCTATCCATCCATCCATCCATCCATCCATCTATCTATCTATATATCTATCTATCTATCTATCTATCTATCTATCTATCTATCTATCTATCTATCTATCTATCTATCTATCTATCTATCTATCTATCTATCTATCTATCTATCTATATGTCTATCTGTCTGTCTATTTGTCTATCTATCCATCCATCTATCCATCTATCTATCTATCTATCTATCTATCTATCTATCTATCTATCTATCTATCTATCTATCTATCTATCTATCTATCTATCTATCTATCTATCTATCTATCTATCTATCTATCTATCTATCTATCTATCTACCTATCTATATATCTTTCTATCTATCTATCTATCTATCTATCTATCTATCTATCTATCTATCTATCTATCTATCTATCTATCTATCTATCTATCTATCTATCTATCTATCTATCTATATATCTATCTATCTACCTATATATCTATCTATCTATCTATCTATCTATATATCTATCTATCTATCTATCTATCTATCTATCTATCTATCTATCTATCTATCTATCTATCTATCTATCTATCTATCTAATCTATCTATCTGTTACTTCTTTAAAGCTAGGTCAGAAATCCCGTCAACTGTCTGATGAGCAGTAAAAATAATCTCCCTAGGGAGAGCAGTTCATCATAATCTGGGTTATGAACTTTTTTCTAAAATGTTAACAAATCGCTAGTCATACAACATATCAACCTGCAAGGATTCCGGATAACAAAAGATATTGTTATTTATAATGTATGCATTGAGCGACAAACGCGGCGCATAAGACAGAAATAATTGGTAAGTTGTGACGGCACCTGTCTAAGTTCGTGTATGTTATTTAGACCCATAACTGAGCCCTGTCCGAATTCTGTTTTGCGGGGAGGCCTTTTTGGCCGTCCTCTCCTTCTACTGCCAACTGAAGCTCACATAACTGCCTCTAATGGGAGTCTGTTCTACATTCCAGGCACTTGGCTTTCCTTGGGTTCATTCGTTCTCAATCTCCCGGTACCAAACACTGAATGGGCTTAAGTAGCATAATGTAGTACAGAGAACGGAATGCGTTGTGTCGTAGTTTACAGCTTGACTGCGATATTTCCACCTTTCGGTCCAACACATCCGACTTCAGCAAACATGTTTTGAGTATCGGGTTAGCATTCCCTCTTCGATTCCTGCTCCTTAACCAGTCTGCCCTGCTGCAGCCTGTTATCCAGGATCACCGCGTAGAGGTGTAGAAGGGTCTTGGCAGCTCTGGTTCGCTGGCCCTGACGCTAGCAGTCACCTATGGGTCGCTGACCAGTGTAGCTCCTGCGCTGCTCAGCATCTTGATCCCTCATTCCAAGCACTTTCCAAATGTATGTCTAACGCTCATTTCCTATGATGGTAGAGATATATTGCTGGTTGGTAATTTCTCTTTAAAGTTTCTTCCCATCTAATGTTCAAAATGCGATTGTTGAACGTATAATTCAGAAGCACATTAATTATTTTATTACACAAATGCAGACATTGAATCTTCAATAGAAAGATGCAATACTGGTACCAGTACCAAAAACAGGAAAGGACAAAACAGATCCAAATGGATACAGGCCCATAAGCCTACTGAGCTGTGTCGGCAAGCTGATGGAACGGATGATAAACACCAGACTGATGTGGCATCTGGAAGAAAAACGAATACTAATTCCACAGCAAGCCGGCTTTAGACAGCACAGATCCACTGAGGACCAGGTCATCCTCATAGCCCAGGAGATAGAAGATGCCTACCAGGCACAGAAACACACAGTAGCTGTTTGGGTGGATCTGGAAAAGGCATTTGACAAAGTCTGGAAGGATGGACTTCGAGTCAAGCTAAGAAGAAGTGATGTCTGTGGGAAGATGTACAAGTGGATCAACCACTACCTCAAACAAAGAACGGCCAGAGTCCAAGTACAAGGGCAGATGAGCAAAAAGGTGACACTCGAGCAGGGAGTACCCCAAGGGGGAGTATTGTCACCCACACTCTTCCTGGTATATATAAACGATATTACAGAGAATATACCAAGAAGAGTCCATAGCTCAATGTTTGCAGACGATCTGGCTATGTGGACCTCTGAAAAGAATCTCACCATAGCAAGAAATCGGATGCAGACGGCCCTAACATCGCTGGAAGAGTGGGCGAACTCATGGCTGGTCAAAAAAACGAGGAGAAAGCCACGTGCACAATATTCTCGCTCTCATTAAAACCCCAAAGTACCAAATTAAGTCTAAATGGCAAAATCCTGCAGCCAAACGACAACCCAACCTATCTGGGAGTCACATTTGATCGGCGCATGACATGGACAAGTCAGATTGAGAGAAACCGAATGAAAGCCAGAGAAAGAATGGCGATCATGAGGAAACTTGCTGGCACAAGCTGGGGAGCAGACGAAGGCATACTAAAGAAACTGTACACTGGAAGAGTGAGACCAGTTCTCGAGTATGGCATTGCGGCATGGACAACAGCAGCGAAGGCGAACTTCGATAAAGTTAACAAACTTCAAAACCAAGCCATGAGAATTATAACAGGTGGCATGAAGTCAACGCCAATTGTAGAACTTGAAAAGATTACAAAACTGCAATCCATGACCGATAGAAGAGACTGCAGAGCCCAGCTGCAGTCAGAGAAACTCCGAAGACTGACGGACCATCCAATGTACCAGAGACTAAACAATTTGGGAAATGGGAAACTAAAGCGGAGAAACTTTGCAGAAATAGCCAAAGCAAAGATGCACGAAGATCCCATAAACGCACTAACACCAAAACCCATCACTACTGTACGAAAACCTACTTGGAGGCAGGATTTATTTCCAGAGGTGGTAGAAAATATTCCAGGTATTGCAAACAAAAACTGCCAGACTGAAAAAGAAAGGAGAGACACTACCCTAAGCTTCATAACGAAAAGCTACCCAAGCATGGACTGGACCCATGCATACACCGACGGTTCTGTAACAAACACTACACAGAACGGAGGGGCAGGAGCATTCCTGAACCTACCAAATGGCAGAAAAATAACACTGTCATTCGCTACTGGTAAGTACACAAACAATTTCAGAGCGGAGGCAGAGGCACTGAGGGCGGCAGTGGAAGAAATGGTAACACACAGTGAGAATGAGAGCCATATAGTCCTGCTGACAGATGCTCTCGCCGTAGTCACAGCGCTAAAAAGCCAGAAAAACACTGAGCTTAATGACTTAAGAGCAGCACTCTGCAAACTGTGCCAGCAGTCCGCACCAAAAAGGGTGGTGGTACAGTGGGTTCCGTCACACTGCAACATCCAAGGCAACGAGGAGGCAGACAGACTGGCAAAAGAAGGTGCAAGGCTACCACAAACAGATATCAGTATGACGTACGAAGAGTCAAAACGGCTTATCAAAGCCAGATACATGACCAAATGGGAAACCGAACATACTGGTTACACCAAAAACGATGCCTATTACCAGTTGAACCGAAGAGAGCAGGTCGTTGTCTTCAGACTCCGCACTGGCCACAACAGACTGAGGTACCACCTATTCAACAAATTGAAGATAGGGTGTACCGACGAATGCCCGTGCGGTACTGGTAAAATGACCACTGAACATCTGCTGCAGAACTGCCCGACATACGAGGATCAGAGAGAGCAGATGTGGCCATTGCCAGTGGAACTGCAAGACAAGCTCTATGGTAGTGGCGAGAGTCTCAGGATGACCGCCGCTTTTTTCGAGAAAACAATGGTTACTGTCTGACTGTGTACGCAGAAGAAGAAGAAGAAGAATCTTCAATAAAGGTACAATTTATTATTACTATTTATAAAACTGTTCGTCAATTTCGACTTATACACCTGCGTCATAGACTATACCAAGGCGTTGGGCTGTGTGCGACACGTAAAGCTATGGATGATCATGATATATCAGGGGTTCACGGAGTAGGTGATTCGTCTGATTGAATCGTTTTATAGTGAACATCAAGCAATAATCAGAATAGTTGGACAGACATCAAACTGGTTGGAAGAGCCCAAGGGAGTACGGCGTGGATGCAAACTCTCTCCTCATCTGTTCAATATCTGTGCAGAAAACGTAATGAGAAAAATCAAGAATGGCAAAGCGTATGAAAAGTTCGACCCTTTCCAGATCGTGGCAATGAAATACCGGATATGCAAATGAAACAGTTGTCCTCTCGAAGAGTCATGCAGTGCTGGAACAGATGACCTTGTCGGACAAACAACACAGCAAATAAAACAATTTATTCATAAACACCGGCAAGGCGAAGACAATGAGCACTGACAAGGCGACAACCAGACACTGAGTTACCATAGAGAAGCAAACAGTTCAGAACATCATGCGTTTTAAACTGAATATCTCGGCTCGACTACAAGCAGCAACGGGGGTGGCCACAAATAAAAACAGAGGTTAATGGTCTTGGCCCTAGAGAAGAGAACTAAAATTAGAAACGTGTGTCAGTAGCAAAATTATGAATATAAAGATTCTGAGAACTTGCATCTCTCCGGTGGTAACGTACGGATGTGAGACAATGCTAATCAAACAAACCCTACGGAAGAGGATTGAGACCATCAACTAAATGCTACAGGGAAGGGAGGAGAGGAAAGGGGGAATTAAATTTCTGCGGATAGAGAAAAAGAAATACGAAGAAATCATACAGAAGCTCGATAGAGGACAAAACTGTCTTGTAAACATTACGTTTAGAAAAGTTACATATTTTGGTCACATGAAACACCATAATGACCTTGAAAGATGTATATGGCAAAAGAGGCAGAGACAGACGGAAAAAAAGGATGGACAAGGGGCTTTACCGGGGCTCTAGGCTTGGCTGTGGCAGAGGCAGGAGATCTGTCCAGGGTTCGAGTGTCACGAGATCGACGTTCAGCAAAAGGCATGCTACATGATGATAATGTTCATCAATGATGTAATTCACACGTCTGTGATAGAGGTCACGAGACAGGAATTGTAGCACGTGTTGCGGCATATTTTATCATCAACACCCCGTTTTTATTCGAGAATCCAAGCGATATCTTCAACGACGACAAAGCTTTTACTTTTTCTAGGAACAAAGGAGATTTAATTCGATATGAAACTAGTCTAACACAAATGATTTCCCGGGTTGTGTCCCTTATTTCATCTTTTGCCCCCAAAACTCCATGTTGTTGTATGCCCATAATGAGTAAGTTTAGTCTTTTGTACGTCATGAAAAGCGGGTTGTAGTGGCTTTCCTAATATCGAGCATGCTGATGAAAGTTGACCGTGGTCGTTAAAGTGCAGTTCTTCTTCCTCGCTCGCTTACAAACGTAAGGATAATGTCTGGAGAAGGGAATGCGTTGTGTCGTTCTTTACAGCTTGTTTGTGATATTTACACCTTTCAGTCCAACACATTCGACTTCAGTGTTCGGTGAACAACTACATCGGACAACAGAAAAGAAAGTGTAGTCAAGGGAAATAAAAAGTCGGCCCATAACCTCCAGAAAACAGATGTGTCTCAATGAGTAAATTAATTAGAAGAATCCTCTAACTAATGTCTCCAATTGCAGCGAGGTTCATCAGTCACTTGGAGATACATCGTGGGAATGAATAATGTCAATCACTCACTTTCTTTATTCGGTGTAAATGTTTTCTAGTGTAAATGTTGTCGCTGCAAATGTTTTCTGTTGTCCTGTGTAAATGTTTTCTATTGTCCTGTGAAAATGTCTTCTGTTGTCCGGTGTAAATGTTTCTGGTGTAAATGTAGTCCAGTGTAAATGTTTTCTGTTGTCCTATGTAAATGTTTCCTGTTGTTCGATGTAAATATTTTCTGTTGTTCTGTGTAAATGTTTTCTGTTGTCCGGTGCAAACGTTTTCTGGTGTAAATTTGGTATGTAATTTGGTGTAAATGTTTTTTAGAGTGCTTCTAATGTACGTGTCCTTGGAGTTGTGACTAGTTTGTTGTAAGAATGAATCTAAACCTTCCTGTCACTTAAGTCTACAACAACAGTTAACATGGTTTTACGAGAAGAGGTAGACCAAGTAATAGATGTATTGATAATGATGTCACAGTAAAGATTGTTGCATCTTCCGACGCCGTGTATACACACAAGCGGACAGATAATTTCTGTTCATTTCCATCAACGTTTCTGCTGGTACTTATAAATACATTTTTAAACAAAGTATTAAATACAAGAAAGCAACTGATAAAAAGTCCTGAATTGGTCTAAAGATCTCGGAAATTGACCATTTGTTTTTTGTATCGCAGTTGTTTACCAGTTTTACTGTACTAAAACCAAATAAATGTGCGAGAGGCGTTCAAGTCAAACCGGGACTTTTATGTAATGAAAAACTTTTTTTTTCTAGTAGTCAAAATCCTAGTTATTTTTCGATATAATATCCTGCAATTTTTATGCATTTATCCTAGCGTTTAAGTAATGCTTGAAAAACTTCAGAGTAGAAACATGTGTCAGTGTGTCTGAACCAACCCAGGACATATTATTTCACTTCGTTATCAGTGCTGAAATGCTGAATTCCCACAACTTTCAGGGATCTATAAAGGTGTAAATCACTTCGAACGAGATCCGGGCTGCAAGGCGGATGTGGCAATAACTCCTAGTCGAGTTGCTGCAGATGGCACAGAGTGCGGTTAGCCGTATTAGGTCGAGCGTTATCTTGCAGGAACAGGACGCTTTATAACCAGAGCGTTTTTCCAGCAGATGGTTGTGCACATCACACAAATGCGTATGTACTGTTCACTGTTGATAGTGGCAACACGTGGTAGAAAATCAAAATGAATGATGCCAACTTTGTCCCAGAAAACACTTGCATCACTGTTTAAGTTGAGAGCCACCACGGCAGGATTTCTTCCTCGCGGATGTACAACCTTCTCTAAAACGTTTACACCATTCGAATGTCTTACTGCCGCTGAGTATTTGTAAATGTCTGCAGGTTTCTCGCCTTCTTTTACAAAAAGGTTTCATGACAACACGCTATTTCATTCAAGCACTAACAGTGTTGTCCGCCATTTTTATTTATCTGTCACTTGTGCATGCAAGTAGGCTATATAGCAGTAATAGGACACAAATGTCCCTAGCTAATTATAGTAGTTCCAGCACGCTATAACCGATTCAGGTAGAACTAGCACAAAATGTCCTAGTTTGATTTGAACGCCCCTCGTATAAATGTTTATCTGTCAAACCTGAAGATCACAATAAAGTCCAGGTATCACTGTATTGCATTCACTATGAGTTCATTTTGTCTTTTATACAGAATAGTAAAGCGTTACCCATTGTCATGTTGAAACACATGTGTAACTCTTATGTCATGTTGAAACACATGTGTAACTCTTATGTCATGTTGAAACACATGTGTAACTCTTATGTCATGTTGAAACACATGTTTAACTCTTATGTCATGTTGAAACACATGTGTAACTCTTATGTCATGTTGAAACACATGTGTAACTCTTATGTCATGTTGAAACACATGTGTAACTCTTAACTGATCAGAATACATACCAAGCTAAGGGTTTTAAATGCTAATATGAAGTCGGTCCTTTTAAACGGATGGAAACATGGGGGATGAATCAACTCAATAGTAAGAGAATGCAAGTATTTTTCAATTTGAACGATTCTGGGCAATAGGTATATATGGTTACATATGAAAGCCTATAGGAGAAAGCGGGGGTCGATGTGGTTAGCTACAAGACATTCGCTATATAAAATCTCAATTTTTCCATCAAAATTAGGTACAAGACTTTTACTATAAAGATTCTTTACTTTTCTATCAAAATTAACTAAAAGACCTTCGGTATACACATTCTCCACTTTTCCATCAGAATTAACTACAAGCCCGTCGTTATAAAAATTATCTACTTTTCCATCAAATTAACTACAAGACCATCGTTAGAAAAATGATCTACTTCCCCATCAAAATTAGCTTCAAGACCGTCACCATCAAGATTAGCTACTTTCCCACAAATATTAGGTACACGACCTTCACAAATCGTCCACATCATAAAGACCTACATAACCTTCGCTGTCAGAACGACCTACACAGATTTTACCATCACAACAAGCTATAAATCGTTCACCTTCAAAACGACCACCACAGTTATCACCATCAAGAAAAGATACAAATTGTTCACTATCAACATGCGTAAAACAAGATCAAATTCTTTGTCTCTATCCAGAAAATTTTCCTTGGAACAAAATCTCTTTCGCCTGATTGTCTCTAAGGAAAAAAACAAAAGGGTGATCGGCCCTGAAAAGCTCAACTGGCGGCTGCATAATATAGTTGGCGTGGATCTCAATGACCGTGACGCCAGATGCAACGGCTCCTATCTCTTTGACCTCAATCTGAGCCTGGTGAAAGACCTGGCTGATATGTAAGTTACCTGTGGAAAAACAAACAAACAATCTTAGTTCTTAGTCGACCTGTACTTCTACAGGGGCAGATGACCCTGTGCAGGTCCCAGCTCTGGTATGAACTGGATATAGCCGTAGAAGGATTTCTTGCTTAGCGGGCTAGGCTTGAACAGCTTAATACTCAGCTGCGTAAGATGGTTAACCGATGTGTGAGTTCATCTTAATCGACTCAAACACTAGAGCAAAGTAGACCTGCAGCCTGTTAGGCGCTATCTATGCTGTTTTAAACAAACCACGTAACCTTGACCGGTTATGCCATGTCACACAGTCGCCTCTTACAACATACACTCTGTGAAGCAGTAGTGCTATTCTTGTCCTTGTCATGCAAAAAGGCCTCCAAACACCACTCGGGTAACAAACAATTAATCATCATCATATGCTCTATCAGTTGGCGTTAGCGATCATGGATCACCACTTCTTCTTTTCACATGTGTCGCTTATCATCTCTGCCGTTGATCGAACCAAATGCCATTCCGTTAAGCTGTCCAATATTTTCTTTGTCTCCCTCGAGCTATCTTCTCTACGATTCTACCCTCTGTCACCGTGTGTTCCAATCTGTCTCTCTGTTGATGTGCCCTACAACGAAAGGATGACTGCCTTGTCCAGATACGCTGTCTTTGTGTCGGTGCCACTGTAAGTGCCACGGTATTATTTTCCATTGTAGTCTATACTATTCTCAGCATTCTTCAAGAATTCTATAAAACGATGTTTCCGTTGCCTCTACTGATCTGCGTGTGTGTGTCTGCTGATTATCCATGATTCGCTTCCGTATTTAAAAAAACACATTTTTTGGCTTACTTCTCTATTCCACATAGCGGTGTGCGTTGCACTACGACTTTTATTTTGCGCCTGTCGACCCAGTGCATCCGACTTCGGCATGAATTTTATGCTAGGGTCTGCTTCCTCCTGTATTTTTCAAGGGTTTGCTTCCCCGGTTTAACGGCCGGTGCTGTGATGGGGATCGAACCCAGTACCTTCGGCTTGTGAGCCGTGTTACTTAACCACTAGCTCACTTCGTCCCCATTCGCTACCGTATGTTCCATTACTGGTTCCTTGTAGCATACAACTATCTTCCTTAAATCCAGTGGAAGGGTTTTGTTGCACAAGATTCCACTCGCACTCCGTAAGACGGACTGTGCCTTGTATATTGTGCTCTTTATTGCATAGTGTATCTCCCATCAGTTGTTTGCTGTGTGGATGCTCAAGTACTGAAAGGACTACTTTTTCAGCTCCATCTCTTTCATCTTTATAAACCATTTTGGAGGTGTGTGCTTCTTAGTTACTACCATTACTTCATATTTCTTTTCTTTTAAGCTGAAGGCTTTATTTTTACTTTGAATAACTACTAAGTTGGCCATTATTTGTAAGTCTGAATAATTCTGTGTTATCAGCACAGGGGAAGAATGGGTCCTCACTGGTGATATAATGATTGATTACTAAAGAGTTATTATAACCATAGGCAAGGAAGGAAGAGAACGGAACAGCTTGAGAGCAGAGCACGAGGTAAATTAGCTGATAACTGAGAACACCCAGGACAGTGACGCTGTCGTATACATTGACGGATCAGTCGTGCGCAGTGGGACATCAGTCTGTGGTTTCTCGGCTAGAATGAGAGGAGAGGTCATTGCTGATCGCAGTAGGGCATACATGTCAAAAACCTCCAGTATGAGAATGGAGACGGAAGCAGTGACATCAGCACTGAAATGGATATCTGAGACTTCTATAACAAGGGCAGTCATCGTGACATACGCGCAAGCCGTACTTCAGAAAGTACAGAAGGGATTGCTTAGATACGAGTGGAAAGCAGCTGTTGAGGCCTCAAACCTCCAGGCGTTAACATGGATCTACTGTCCTGCTCATGCCGGGGTTCAGGGCAATGAAAGAGCTGACATCTTGGCTTCACAAGCTACCACCATTGGGACATTAGTGATGGACAGAAGTGACATTTTGAAATCAATCAATGACCGCCTGCTGGATGAGGACATCGCAATAGATGAAGCAGCAATCCACAGACTGCAAAGTTTCGACATTAAACGAGGTTCGAGTGGAGTGGGGCGTATGAGAGGACGGCGCAGGAGAGTGTACAACCAGCGACCTACAGGGACCGTTAGCATCCATACCTTACGCAATTTGATGAGAGAGACTGAGCACCTATGGGTATGCCCGGAGTGCAATGACGTCGATTCTTATAAACAGAAACAGTCTCATCAGCGTGACGCAAATTGTTTGTGTTCTGTCGACCGACTGATATTACTGGCATTGTATCTGTGTTTTGCAAGATAAATTCGCTGTCTAAAAAATGTGTCGGACTCGAATGAAAGGATGGCTAAGGTGTGGATGCCGGGAAATAAATAGTAGGATAGTTGCAGCCTTCAAAATATGTGGTAAAAGGCCACTAAAGAGTAGGCTAGCAACCTCGTCATGTAAAGGGTGCTGCTACAGAAACCACCACAGCAAAAGTGCAAAAAGCGCTTTATCCAGGCTTTTCACAAGTGCCCAACCACAGTGGAGTGGATTAAAATTAATTTTTAAAAAGAAAAATCGGAAGAAAAATATCTCAGCATTAGAAGTCATCTCGCAGTGGGCAGGCTAGGTTTTAATTTCAACCGTCGTATGTGACCTTCTGAGTGTGGTCAGAGGTTTGAGACACCTGACATACATTTTTCAAATAATAAGTAGAGACATCCCAAATAATAACAGATTTTCTATTAGCGAAAAGAATCCTTATTAAAAATATGTTCACAGTCTAAACGGATTGGGCTAATTCGCCTTGGTTGGCAGTTAATCTAAGAGAAAGTAAACTCTGACTCTAAACCCTGGTAGACGAAGCTTGTTAGCCTGTTCAGGCAGTTCGCCTAGGAGAGGAGGAACTCTGATTTTAAGCCCACAAGTCCCAGAGAGTGCTGGCTAGTCTTGCGACGATGAGAGTATCATTGGATGTCTCGAGTAACTAGCATCTGCAGGCAACGAATCCACTGCCATGTGAAACCTCGAGAGAGGATAGGACTACGGGAGTAAACCTAAACAGAAAATCCGGAGTGGTAGCACCTAAGGCAGATGGTTTCAAAATTGCGAGCTCATTTCGCCAGCTCCTGCAGCTGAGCTGGTGCCAAATTGTAATGCTTTGCATTCCTTTGGATTACACCAGCGAGGTCCAGAGCGGGATTCTGCAGTTTGGACAACAGCCTAGGGTCTCCATATTTAACGCCCATATTTAGCTTGCACCCCGAGAGGCTACTCACAGGGTGCCACGCGCATGGTCTGCAAAGACTGAGACGCCTATGAATGAATGAACAGCCTGTTTTGTCAAAAACTGACGTCATTGCACTTCGGGAAAACCCACAGAAGCTCAGTTTTCTTAACGTATGGTAACTTAGTGTGAACACAGATGGTTCCATTAGCTCGCTGGTTGTATATACTAATAATCGTTGTCTCATGCGTTTTCTTGATTTAATGGCGATTTCAAAACTGAGCAGTTTGTGGAGTTGATTTCAGTGTCGACAATCAAGATGCCGTCATTGGTGAAGGTCATATTGTCACCCCTACCCACATCCAAAGTTCACGAAAGGGACATCAGTTCGACCATTGCATTAAACCTCATAATTAACAGGACAGTAGATCCACACGAATCCTTGTAGGCTTGTGGCCTCTATGTTCGCTATCGAGACGAGGAAGGGAAGGCGTGGAAACATTGAGGCAGCGAGTTTTAAACAAAGAATGTTTGTTTCTGACAACGATGACAAAATATATTGAATCTGCACTCTAGCAACATATATAACAAACAGCAGAAAAGAAAATGAAGCAATGCGAGCCAGGAATTCGAACGCCGGACTTCCAGATGACGGATGCGCCTTGCCACAACAGATAGATGAGTTAACTTAGCACTAGCCAGCGAGACACACTAAGAAATGTGTCACAACTTAGGTAGTATTTCGTCATTCAACATTTGCGTCACTGGAATATGTATATGTGGCAAGGTGCTTTCGTAAACTGGAATCCGTCGTTCGAATTCAGGGCTTCCCATTACTTCGTGTTCTTTTCTGTTGTTCGTTTTACAGTGCAGATAAAGACTTTTCTGTTGTTCGTTCTGTATGTTACTCGAGTGCAGATAAAGAATTTTCTGTTGTCCGTTCTGTATATTACTCGAGTGCAGATAAAGACTTTTCTGTCGTTCGTTCTGTATGTTACTCAAGTGCAGATAAAGACTTTTATGTTGTTCGTTCTGTATGTTACTCGAGTGCAGATAAAGACTTTTCTGTTGTTCGTTCTGTATATTACTCGATTGCAGATAAAGACTTTTCTGTTGTTCGTTCTGTATGTTACTCAAGTGCAGATAAAGACTTTTATGTTGTTCGTTCTGTATGTTACTCAAGTGCAGATAAAGACTTTTCTTGTCGTCGTTGCCTCGAACAGACATTCGTCCTGCCCACTGTTCACTCATGCTGAAACCGATTTAAAATGGTTCCTCCTCTTCATCTTCTGCCAGTTCTTTCATTATACATACGCCGTGCAGTGTGAGGTTGTTGATGTGTTTATGAAGCTTGTCTTTCTCGAAGGCTTGAATAAATCAACTTGAATGTATTATCTTCAGTAATCGGTTGGCTGGATAGAGTGCCCGACTGTGGAATCCTCAGCGGGGCAAGACTCTATGAAATCCACATGTTGCTTCAGAGAGCCCAGATCAGATGGACTGGACAAAATGTTCGCATGTCAGTTCTTAAACAACTGTTGTACAGCAAGCACAGGACAGGGCAGCGCTCGCTGGGGAGACAAGAAGCGACACAAGGACACTAAAAGTTTCTTTGAACAGTTTTTCCATCGATGTCATTGCCTGATAGCTGTTTGCTCCGAACTGCTCAGTCTGACGTATTGTCATCACACATGCTGCTCGCTCAGCTGAGCAGAAAACTATTGTGGAGGCGCATTAAAAAAAACCAGCTGCACGAAAGAACAAAATGCAAGTCGGCCCAATTACTAACGCTGTTCACTTGTGCCCTATGTACGCTAAAATATGTCACGCTCAGATAGAACTGTAGTCATATACTGTCACACCTGAACAAACATATCTGACCCTTTCGAGATCTTCGCTTGCAATGGACAACTAACTAATTATCAACAAACCTGTGGTCTAGCTGAAGCTCTTAGTGTGACCATACAGATTGCTTTTCGTCGTAGGCTTCCATACACAAACGTGAAATAGTCTAAAGGAAACAGTGGTCAGTCTGAGCGAGCTTATCGTTTATATTCGTAAACTTCGCACATCAACTTGTTCAATTTATCTGAGGAACCTGTGATTAGAATAGTGTCATCGGTATGTCCACGGGGAGTGGACATCTATCTTCCAGACATCTATCTTCAGTCCACGTATGTCGATGTTTTATATTTTTTGAGACGGGTGGAGGTGAAAGCGTAAATTAGTCTTTCTTAGTTTGGCAAGGAGATCTTCATAATGTTGCCCATAAACTATGTTGCCATGAGGTAGGTAATCTTTCAATATGACACCTTTTGACGTCCCAAAAAAACAATTAGCATCACTTTTCTTGCAGATGTCTGTACTCTTAGCTTGATATGTGTTTGCCCTGGATTTACCACTGTATCCTGGAAATTTTGGATTCTAGGTCATAATGGTGAACCCAAGTCTCATCTACTGTCACCATGGTCGGCAACATGTTTTTCGACAGACACATTTTGAGCAACTGGTTACAGCAGTCAACCCTCGTTTGTTTCTGTTCACATGTCAGCAGACGAGAGACCCAGCGGGCACACACTTTTCTCATGTTCAGTCTGTTGTGTAAAATTCTAAAAACTATACTTTCATTCAATTTTGCTGACCTAGATATCTCTGTTATTGTCATTTTTCTATCCTGACCAATGATTTTCTTAACTCTTTCAGCATTTTCATTGCTACACTCTGAGTATGGTCTTCCTGATCTTGGATGATAAGCAACATGGGAACGACCCCACTTAAACTGCCTACACCAGCTTTTTTACAGAAGCATTCGAAGGACAGAGTTCCTGAAACACTGCTTCCATATCCATGTGTATTTCTGTAGGTGTTTTTCCATGCAACATCAAGAATTTTATCACAGTTCTGGCCTCTGATTTCTCTATTGTTCTGACAAACCGTTAGAGTAGCAGATCCGGTCAATAAGCCATGTTCCGTCATGCACCACTCTTTTTCTCAAGTCCAGTACGAATTGAATGAGCTACATCTGTGCCAAATGTAAACTTTCTCCTCCTACACCTTCAGTGTCAGGGTGAAGGCTTATGACAAGTGCCTTGTATTATAAACACTAGAAACGAATTTATACTGGACAACAGAAAATAAAGTGGAATAATAGGCCATGCCGTCAGGAACAAGCCACAAAACCTAAATCAAGACACAGTTTATTAAAATCGACAGAGACCATCCAGACAAGCCCGGAAGGTCGACGCATCGAGAGGTGGAGCGAAACAATGCAGGATCCATGGATAGAGCTCAAGGAAGAGGCTGCGCCTGGACACCACCTGCCTTACGCTGCGTGGAAGGCAATGAACAGACTTCGAACTGGTGTCTCAAGATGCAGAGCGAACTTGAAGAAATGGGGATACTCAGATGTCGACACATGTGAATGCGGCGCAGTTCAGGACCAAGATCATCTGATGACCTGACCCAACTTCCCTGAAACCTGTGGCATGAACGACATGATGGAGGCGAACGACAAGGAAGTTCAAGTTGCTGAATACTGGACGGATGCCGTGTGACATGGTGTTTGGACACGGAAAGTAAGTAAGTAAGTAAGTAAGTATAGGCCATTTGAATTACAACCGTAAATCTTCAGTTGATTAATGAGCCTCGCTGCAATGGTAGACAAGAGTTACACGATTTGACTAACTAGTTCAGTTAGAGTTGCACCCGTCATCTGCAGATCCATGGTTCGAATCCAGATTCTCGATAACTTTCTTTCTCTTCTGTTGTCTGTTGCAATTGTTTATTGAATGCTTAAAATTGTCGTGTCGATTTGTGTCGGGTTGTTTGAGGAATTATTATTATCATTCTTCTTTCGTCTCACTTTCTGTCGGGTTGTAACCTAGTGTCGTCTCACTTTCTGTCGGGTTGTAACCCAGTGTCGTCTCACTTTCTGTAGAGTTGTAACCCAGTGTCGTCCACTTTCTGTCGGGTTGTAACCCAGTGTCGTCTCACTTTCTGTCGAGTTGTAACCCAGTGTCGTCTCACTTTCTGTCGGGTTGTAACCCAGTGTCGTCCACTTTCTGTAGAGTTGTAACCCAGTGTCGTCCACTTTCTGTCGGGTTGTAACCCAGTGTCGTCTCACTTTCTGTCGGGTTGTAACCCAGTGTCGTCCACTTTCTGTAGAGTTGTAACCCAGTGTCGTCTCACTTTCTGTAAAGTTGTAACCCAGTGTCGTCTCACTTTCTGTAGAGTTGTAACCCAGTGTCGTCTCACTTTCTGTCGGGTTGTAACCCAGTGTCGTCTCACTTTCTGTCGGGTTGAAACCCAGTGTCGTCTCACTTTCTGTCGGGTTGTAACCCAGTGTCGTCTCACTTTCTGTCGGGTTGTAACCCAGTGTCGTCTCACTTTCTGTCGGGTTGTAACCCAGTGTCGTCTCACTTTCTGTCGGGTTGTAACCCAGTGTCGTCTCACTTTCTGTCGGGTTGTAACCCAGTGTCGTCTCACTTTCTGTCGGGTTGTAACCCAGTGTCGTCTCACTTTCTGTCGGGTTGTAACCCAGTGTCGTCCACTTTCTGTCGGGTTGTAACCCAGTGTCGTCTCACTTTCTGTCGAGTTGTAACCCAGTGTCGTCTCACTTTCTGTCGGGTTGTAACCCAGTGTCGTCCACTTTCTGTAGAGTTGTAACCCAGTGTCGTCCACTTTCTGTCGGGTTGTAACCCAGTGTCGTCTCACTTTCTGTCGGGTTGTAACCCAGTGTCGTCCACTTTCTGTAGAGTTGTAACCCAGTGTCGTCTCACTTTCTGTAAAGTTGTAACCCAGTGTCGTCTCACTTTCTGTAGAGTTGTAACCCAGTGTCGTCTCACTTTCTGTCGGGTTGTAACCCAGTGTCGTCTCACTTTCTGTCGGGTTGAAACCCAGTGTCGTCTCACTTTCTGTCGGGTTGTAACCCAGTGTCGTCTCACTTTCTGTCGGGTTGTAACCCAGTGTCGTCTCACTTTCTGTCGGGTTGTAACCCAGTGTCGTCTCACTTTCTGTCGGGTTGTAACCCAGTGTCGTCTCACTTTCTGTCGGGTTGTAACCCAGTGTCGTCTCACTTTCTGTCGGGTTGTAACCCAGTGTCGTCTCACTTTCTGTCGGGTTGTAACCCAGTGTCGTCTCACTTTCTGTCGGGTTGTAACCCAGTGTCGTCTCACTTTCTGTCGGGTTGTAACCCATTGTCGTCCACTTTCTGTCGAGTTGTAACCCAGTGTCGTCCACTTTCTGTCGAGTTGTAACCCAGTGTCGTCTCACTTTCTGTCGGGTTGTAACCCAGTGTCGTCCACTTTCTGTCGGGTTGTAACCCAGTGTCGTGGTATTTGTCTTTCGCCTCTCTCGTGGCCCGAGTGACACTTATCCCCATTTTAACGGTAGGTCTCGTTTAGGCTGTCTATCCGCCTTTTCCTTGGTCGACCTCTGACCTTTATTCCTGATGTTATCCTGTAGAAGAATGTATTAATAATGTGGTCTGTTTGCATTCTTACAATGTAGTCAAATCATTTCATTCTCTGTTGCTCGATGTAACTAAGGCAGTGAATTATTCCAGCATTCTCCGGCAAATTAATAATTATGATTATGTCTCTTCTGGCGTTGTTACTGACCTTTTGTAGGCACGGTATTTCGCAGTTGGCTAACTTTAGATCCTGAGCCATATCCAATGTCCATGTTTGTCTTTGGTAGCACAGGTTTTCGTTGAATTACTACTCTATCGTTATCGCCTTATTTTATTCATTTAGCTTTTTTAACTGTGATGGCCTAATTTTGTTCGCTCGGTGATAAAAACCATCATTAGTCAATAGGGTAGTACTCAGCTGCAAATTGTATTCATAAAACATTTGAAAATTTTCAGTTTTGTTTTTAATGATGAAACAAGGAACAAAGCGAGATATATGTTTGGTCTTAGCCAGAGAATTTTCCTTGGAATAGAATCTCCTTGGTCTGGTTGTCTCTAAGGAAAAAAGCAAAAGGATGATCGGCTTTGAAGACTTCGCTTGGAGGGAGCGGGATCGACATGACTTGAATGCCAATAACAGTTGCTGCAGCGGCTACAGTTCCGGTCTCCTTGACCTCTATAACGGCCTTGTGAATGACGTCACTGATGAACAAGTTACCTGGGAGAAGGTGAAGAGACAAGGGAAATGACGCAGCAATGATCGCGGTGATCGATCAATAAATCGATGACAAATGTCGTGGTGATAACACTTAATTTTAGTCCAGGTGAAATCAGTTGCGATATTAATGACTGCAACGGAAGTTCAAAATTACGGAGCTAATTCTTTCTGGATCAAGAAACTATGCCTATTTACTACAAAAAAATATATATAAATCACTGTTAGCTTTCTTTCCACTTATTCCGTCAAGCCTTGTAGGGACCTTAAGTCAATAAGTGCTTTGCGTCTGTCAATGTGAGCCCGTGCCCTTGCTCAATTACTCTGTCATCCAACCACCTGCCTTGCGATCATCCTCTTACATTGTAGCCAGGTCTAACAACGCTGTGAGCTATCAGTGGATGTTCATGAGGGTGTATTCTGATGAAATGATCGAATCATCGATTTTTTTGCCTGGAAATATATTCTGCACAAGACGTATTACCGACCATATTTCGAATGTCTTCGTTTCGCAGTCTGTGATTTCTGGTAACACCTATGACCTTCCTCAAACACTTCACGTGACACGTCGAAATTCTGCTCTAAAGCGCATGCGACAGGGGCCATGTTTGTAACTGTTCACACAGAATCGGAGTAAATAGATTGTTTATCTGTTGTTGCTTTGTTGCCATACTAATGGTCGGTTTCCTAAGCAGTGGGGACAAATGATGAATCACAGTTTCTGATACCTTTTCTCGATGTCCTTGTCGAGCCTTCTGCTGAAAATATTCGCCCCAAATACTTGAACTCATCTTTATCGCCAATGGTTGAAATCCTCGGAGAAGATTGAAAGAACTAAACACGCATATCTTATTATGTAATCACACAAGTGGTAATTCGGTTGTTTCGTAGAACGATATGAACATTCTAGGAACATTCAGAGAGAGATTTCTACTCATTAACAAAGAAAATGGCAAACATATATATACAGACAGACAAACAAATCAAAGATAGAGAGGGCAAGATATTTAAATCACCGTAAGAACAACAGAAACGGCGTGTTGAGTATTTCAAAGAAAGTCTAAACAGACCTTCACCACAAGAAACACCAAACATCCTACCAGCAGAGGAGACCCTGAACTTGGACGGCAACCCACTAAGTAAGATAGAAATTCAAGGGACATATCCATAATTCAAGAAAGGGAAAGCGGTGGACCAGATGGAATAGCAGCAGAAGCTCTAATGGCAGATATAGATAAGGCCACTGATACATTGCAAGGATTATCCAAGAAGATATGGGAAGAAGAGAGAGAGTGCCAACAGAATGGAAAGAAGGAGAGAGTGCCAACAGAATGGAAAGAAGGAGAGAGTGCCAACAGAATGGAAAGAAGGAGAGAGTGCCAACAGAATGGAAAGAAGGAGAGAGTGCCAACAGAATGGAAAGAAGGAGAGAGTGCCAACAGAATGGAAAGAAGGAGAGAGAGCCAACAGAATGGAAAGAAGGAGAGAGTGCCAACAGAATGGAAAGAAGGAGAGAGTGCCAACAGAATGGAAAGAAGGAGAGAGTGCCAACAGAATGGAAAGAAGGAGAGAGTGCCAACAGAATGGAAAGAAGGAGAGAGTGCCAACAGAATGGAAAGAAGGAAATCTGATTAAACTGCCTAAGAAGGGAGACCTGGCAGATTGCAGCAATTATAAGGGGATTACATTGCTGTCGGTGCCAGGCAAGATATTCAACAGAATCATCCTGGACAGATTCCAAACAGAAGTAGACAAAAAGATCAATGAGGAACAGGCACGATTTTGTCAGGTAAGATCATGCACAAATCTTTTAGCTACGCTTCGCATCATAGTAGAACAAACGATAACATGGACAATATCCCTATTGGTAAATGTTATAGACTATGAAAAGGCGTTTGATAGTGTAGACCAAAGTACTCTAACAACTATTGAGGCACTATGGGATACCAGAGACGTACACAGCCCGCATACAGAATATGTACACAGACACGGTTAGTAGTGGTACACAAAGGAGCACTGACTGACAGATTTGGTGCGCAAACAGGGATGAGGCAAGAAGGCCTGCTCTCCCCTTTCCATTTCTTGTTGGCTATAGATTTGATAATGAAGAAATCAATCGAAGGAAAAAGAACTGGTAGTTATTGGACAATATTGTAACAATTGGATGACCTACACTACGTAGATGATCTGGCAACTTTGTAACATAATCAAAGTCAAATGCAAGAGAAACTTGATAGGATGAAAGAACAATCGACCAAACTGGAACTGAATATCAACATGAAGAAAACCAAGCTCCTTAAACTCAACACTATCAGCAAAGAACCAATCATGCTGGAGGGAGAGCCGTTGGAGGAAGTAGATTCCTTGACCTATTATGACATCACAATAGACACACAGACGGTACAGATGCAGTTGTAAGAAAGATCAGAATTGGAAAGGCAAAAGGGGCATTCCTGACGCTAAACAACTTTTGAAGATTCAGAGAAATCAAACTTCACACTAAACTTAGAATATTCAACCCCAATGTCAAGTCTGTGTTACTGTATGGAGCGGAGACATAGAGAACGACCAAGGTCGTACAACAGAGACACCAGCCCTTAATTAACATATGCCTACGAAGGATAATGGGCATAAAGTGAGAGGACATGGTGAGGAATGAAGACCTATGTGAAATAAGCCAACAATAGGCACTGCAACAACGAAATAAGCAAAGATAATTTGGTTTGATAGGACATACGCTGCGGAAGGCACGCAGCCAGACAGGCTTTCAGATGAAAGCATCAAGAGAAAGAGAGAGAGGCAGACCCAAACATACGTGGAGAAGAGAATGTTAGAAGCAACTAAAATTAAATTATTACACCTGGAGAGAGCCAGAAACAACAGCCCAGACCGTGCTCGCTGGCGGTATGTTGGCAATGGTTATGATCCGAGAGAAGCGACGGGCTATGATGATAACTTAAGTTGCTCAGCCCTTTCAGTGCTCATGTCTGGTATTGGTAGCAAAGGGTATTTGTGGAATTATTACACCTTACTCTATACATTTATTTTCTTTTTTTTTGTCCTGTCTTAACTTGGTTCACTCGATGATGAAGACCACCATTAGTTAAATTAAGCTAGGACTCAGCTGCGAATATTAATTCATAAAAAGACATTTTAAGATTTTTATTTTTTTAATGATGAAACAAGGACACAACGAGATATATGTTTGCTCTTAGCCAGAGAATTTTCCTTGGAATAAAATCTCCTTAGTCTGGTTGTCTCTAAGGAAGAAAGTAAAAGGGTGATCGGCTTTGAAGACGTCGCTTGGAGGTAACATAACCGACGTGGCTTGAATGCCAATGACAGTTGCTGCAGCGGCTACAGTTCCGGTCTCCTTGACCTCTATAACGGCCTTGTGAATGACGTCACTGATGAACAAGTTACCTGGGAGAAGGTGAAGAGGAAAGGGAAATGACGCAGCAATGATCGCGGTGATCGATCAATAAATCGATTACGAATATTGGAGTTAGATAATGCTTAATTTTAGTCCAGGTGGAATCAGTAGTATTATTAATGACTACAATGAAATATCAAAATTATGGAAGTCATCATTTTTGCATCAAGGAACTATAGTTATTGATGTATTGAATTATATATTAAAAAAATATCAATCATTGTTAGTCAACTTTCTTTCCACTTATGCCGTTCAGCCTCGTGTGGACCTTAAGTCACCAAGTGCGTTGCGTATCTCGTTATGAGCACGATTACTCTGTCATCTATCCACCTGCCTCACTGGCCAACCTCTTACCCTGTAGCCAGGTCTACTATAGTTGTTATCCATCGGTGGAAGGATGTATTCTCATGCGATGATCGAACCAGTGTATTTTTTGTCTGGAAATATATTCTGCACAAAACGTAGTACCAACAATTTTCGAATGTCTTCGTTTCGCATTCTGTATTTTCTAGAATGATGGATGACGATCCTCAAACACTTCACGTGACACGTCGAAATTCTGTTCTAAAGCGCCTGGTAGAGAGACCATGTTTGGATCTGTTCACACAGAATCTTCGTGAAAATATCGTTTATCTGCTGTTGCTTTGTTGCCTTACTAATGGTCGGGTGTCTAAGCAGTGTTACAGATGATGAGTCACAGTTTCTGATACCTTATCTCGATTTCCCTGTCGCGCCTTCTTCTGAAAATATGCAGTCCAAATAATTGAACTCGTCAGCGTTATTCGTCAAAAGGTCGAAATCCCCGGGAAAAGATTGAAAGAACTAAATACGCATATATTATTCTGTAAGCATACAAGTGGTATTTGGGTTGATGTGTGGAACGATATGAACATTTCAGAACATCGTAACAGATTAACGGAGGGTTGTTTATGGGGCTAGCAACGTCATTATGTAAAACCATTGCTATAAAATATCATTTGAATTCAGGTATCCGGTAAAAAGGGCAGTTGTATATGTGGCTGTATGCTCCATTTTGGAGGTAGCATGTGGAACAATCAACTGTTAAATATGTCAGAAAACCATACATTTCTACATTATGGAATGATACAACTAAATAGTGGGAGTTAGGCATAGTTGCCGAAAAAGGCATGCCTGTTTATATTTCTAAGAATGAACATCACTTCACTCCGGGCATACCCATAGGTGTGCAGTCTCTCTCATCAAATGGCGTAAGGTATGGATGATGATGGTCCCTTTAGCTCGCTAGTTGTACACTCTCTTGTGCCGTTCTCTCATGCGCCCCACTCCCCTCAAACCTCGTTTAATGTCGAAACTTTGCAGCCTGTGGATTGCTGCTTCATCTATTGTGGTGTCCTCATCCAGCAAGCGGTCATTGATTGATTTCAGAATGTCACTTCTATCCCTCACTAATCTGCCCATGATGGTAGCTTGTGAAGCCATGATATCAGTTATTTCATTGCCCTGAACCCCTGCATGAGCAAGACAGTAGATCCATGTCAATGCTTTGAGTTTTGAAGCCTCAACAGAGACTATCCACTCGTATCTAAGCCATCCCTTCTGTACTTTCTGAAGTACGGTTTGCGCGTCTGTCACGATGACTGCCCTTGTTATAGAAGTCTCAGATATCCATTTCAGTGCTGAGGTCACTGCTTCCGTCTCCATTCTCATACTGGAGGCTGTTGACAGGTATGCCCTACTGCGCTCAGCAACAACCTCTCCTCTCACTCTTGCCGAGAAACCTCAGGCATGCCTGGAGATGGGACTCGCAGGCAAACAGGAATGTTTCTGGACAGTCGTGAACAATGTTGGAACATAACAAATATGTGTTTGTGTGTGTTCACATATACTAAAACTGGAACGATACAGTGAAGATTATCATGGCCACTGCGCAAGGATACATGCAAATTCGTGAAGCGTTGTATATTTTGTTCTCCCTCAAATCCGTTTCCTTGAAATAATGAGGGAGCTTGTTTGTCTCAATGATCACAGGAGCTAAGCCAGAGGAAGGGAAAGCTTCCAGAAGGGTCACCCAAGTTAGATAGGTCATAGGGGAGGGAATAGATTAAGCGCGGTCAACTCACCTAGAGTATAATAGGTCAGGTTAGGACCGACCACCCAAACACGGACAACTCACCTAGAGTATAATAGGTTAGGTTAGGGTCGACCACCCAAACACGGACATCTCGCCTAGAGTATAATAGGTCAGGTTAGGGCTGACCATACACATCTAAAAAAATTGTGTCAGTTACGAAAACATAGACAACAAAGCAAATGCAAACGGTCTTGAGAAAGAAAGGACCTTCGGAAACGAGAAGAATAACGCACTGGATTGAAAGCCGCAAGGAATCTCCATGGTTGACTGCCCTTCTGAATACCAAGAAGAAAACCAGTATAGCGACATGGATTGTTTCAACAATGCAGTTAAAACAGCACAGATAGCTAGAGAGATGTGAAATTACCGACTGGCAGTGCTAGGACTGTGCGAAACAAGATGAATACAATCAGGAGAGATGAGACTGACAACTGGGCATAATGATCATTTATTCTAGAAACGAGAGAACTGATGCCCAACATACAGACGGACTGGCACTGATAATCTCCAGAGAAGCATATATATTCAGTGTCCATGTCTGGTATTGGTAACATAGGGTATTTGTTGAATTACTACTCTATCTTTATCGCCCAACTTTTTTCATTTAACTTTTTAACTCTGATGTCTTAATTTGATCGCTCGGCTATAAAGACCATATTTGGTTAATAGGGTCGTACTCAGCTGCGAATATTAATTCATAAAAAGGCACTTTCACATTTTGATTTTTTTAATGATGAAACAAGGACACAACGAGATATATGTTTGCTCTTAGCCAGAGAATTTTCCTTGGAATAAAATCTCCTTAGTCTGGTTGTCTCTAAGGAAGAAAGTAAAAGGGTGATCGGCTTTGAAGACGTCGGTTGGAGGTAACATAATCGCATTGGTATGAATCCCAATAACAGTTGCTGCAGCGGCTACAGTTCCGGTCTCCTTGACCTCTATAACGGCCTTGTGAATGACGTCACTGATGAACAAGTTACCTGGGAGAAGGTGAAGAGGAAAGGGAAATGACGCAGCAGTGATAGCGTTGGTCGATGATTAAATCGATGACGAATGTCGGGGTTAGAAAATACTTAATTTTAGTCCAGCTGGAATCAGTAGCCATATTAATGACTACAATGAAATATCAAAATTATGGATCTAATCATTTTTGCATCAAGGAACTATATTTATTGATGTATTGAATTATCTAAAAAGAATATAAATCACTGTTAGTTAACTTTCTTTCCACTTATGCCGTTGAGCTCGTGTGGACCTTAAGTCACCAAGTGCGTTGAGTATCTCGGTATGAGCCCGTGACTTTGCATGATTACCAAAGTTGTAATCCGTCAGTGGAAGTTGATGAGGGTGCATTCTTATGAGATGACCGAACCAACGTATTTCTTTTGTCTGGAAACTATACATTGTTACACCATGGAACGATAGAACTATGAAGTGCGAGTTAGGTATATGTGCAGACCAATGCATGCCTGGAAGGTTTCTGGACAGTCGTCAACAATATTGCAACATATAATATGTGTATTTGTGTGATTGTGTGTTTGTGTGTGTGTATGTGTGTGTCTATGTGTGTGTGTGTGTACGCTTTTAATATTACATGGTCCCTGTTATTACCTCTACCTGTTCGAATCTAGCAAGGAAGTGATCGTCAAACTGTATAAAGCTTTAGTTAGACCTAGATTTTAGTACTGTGTACAGGTGTGGAGTCCTTATCAGAGAGGGGACATAAACATGCTTGAAAGAATACAAAAAAGAGCGACAAAGATGGTAGTGGGATTCCAGAATTACAGTTATGAGGAACGACTCAGAAAAACCGGCCTACAGTGTCTCGAAGAGAGAAGAATTCGTGGTGACTTAATACAGGTTTATAAGATGATCAGAGGAATGGATAAATTAGACTATAACAAGTTTTTTAAAATACAGCCACCCACAATAACACGAGGGTATAGCTACAAGCTGACTAAAGAGAGGTCCAGATTAGATATTAGGAAATATTTTTTTAGTCAGAGAGTGGTGTCTGCTTGGAATGCATTGCCAGGAGAGGTAGTGGAGGCAGGGACAGTTAATGCATTTAAGAATAAACTGGATGCGCATAGCTTTTAGAGCAAGGTGATGTAAATGTAACTGGTTGTATACAGACTCTGCAGGGTCTTCTAAACCAGTATAAAGACGTTAAGTTAAGTTAAGTTAAATAGTCACTTTAAAAAGCTGAAATGACTGATAACAGTGTCTTCTGATCCTTAATGTAAATAACAGCTTATATAACACATATCAGACAATAGAAGTGTTCCTTTCCGATGAGTTGAAAGGGAGCAGTGAATATGAGAATTAGCATATTGTATGGCACTGTGACATGGGGAACACAAAATGTACAACTAAAAGGACCAAGCTTTTATCAATGAGTGTTGGGCCGAGAAAGGAATAACTTGGTATTATAAAGTCACTAATAAAGAGAACGAACTGGACAGTTGTCAGTGGGACCAGGCACCTGGTCAAAATAAACGAGGAGAAAACCACATGTACAATATTCTCGCTTTCAATCAAACCCCAAAACACAAAATTAAGTCTAAATGGCAAATTCCTGCAGCCAAACGACAACCCAAACTATCTGGGAGTCACATTTGATCGGCGCATGACATGGAAAAGTCAGATCAAGAGAAACCGAATGAGAGCCAGAGAAAGAATGGCAATCATGAGGAAACTTGCTGGCACAAGCTGGGGAGCAGACGAAAGTATACTAAAGAAACTGTACACTGGAAGAGTGAGACCAGTTCTCGAGTATGGCATTGCGGCATGGACAACAGCAGCAAAGGCGAACTTCGATAAAGTTAGCAAACTTCAAAACCAAGCCATGAGAGTTATAACAGGAGGCATGAAGTCAACGCCAATTGTAGAACTTGAAAAGATCACAAAACTGCAATCCATGACCGATAGAAGAGACTGCAGAGCCCAGCTGCAGTCAGAGAAACTCCAAAGACTGACTGACCATCCAATGCACCAGAGACTAAAGAATTTGGGAAATGGGAAACTAAAGCGGAGAAACTTTGCAGAAATAGCCAAAGCAAAGATGCACGAAGATCCCATAAACGCACTAACAACACCAAAGCCCATCACTACTGTACGAAAACCTACCTGGAGGCAGGATATATTTCCAGAGGTGGTAGAAAATATACCAGGTATTGGAAACAAAAACTGCCAGACTGAAAAAGAAAGGAGAGATACTACCCTAAGCTTTATATCGAAAAACTACCCAAGCATGGACTGGACCCATGCATACACCGACGGTTCTGTAACAAACACTACACAGAACGGAGGAGCAGGAGCATTCCTGAACCTACCAAATGGCAGAAAAATAACACTGTCATTCGCTACTGGTAAGTACACAAGCAATTTCAGAGCGGAGGCAGAGGCACTGAGGGCGGCAGTGGAAGAAATGGTGACACCATAAAGAAAATGAAAGCCATATAGTCCTGCTTACAGATGCTCTGGCCGTAGTCACAGCGCTAAAAAGCCAGAAAAACACTGAGCTTAATGACTTAAGAGCAGTACTCTGTCAACTATGCCAGCAGTCCGCACCAAAAAGGGTAGTGGTACAGTGGGTCCCATCACACTGCAACATCCAAGGCAACCAGGAGGCAGACAGACTGGCAAAAGAAGGTGCAAGACTACCACAAACAGATACCAGTATGACGTACGAAGAGTCAAAACGGCTTATCAAAGCCGGATACATAACCAAATGGGAAACCGAACACACTGGTTACACCAAAAACGATGCCTATTACCAGTTGAACAGAAGAGAGCAGGTCGTTGTCTTCAGACTTCGCACTGGCCACAATAGACTGAGGTACCACCTATTCAACAAATTGAAGATAGGTGGTACCGACGAATGCCCGTGTGGTACCGGGAAAATGACCGCTGAGCATCTGCTGCAGAACTGCCCGACATACGAGGATCAGAGAGAGCAGATGTGGCCATCACCAATGGAACCACAAGACAAGCTCTATGGCAGTGTCGACAGTCTCAGGATGACCGCCGCTTTTTTCGAAAAAAAATGGTAACTGTCTGACTGCGTACGATGAAGAAGAAGAAGAAGAAGGACCAGGCACAAAGGCAGACAGAGAGAGAGAGAGAGAGAGAGAGAGAGAGAGAGAGAGAGTTGGAGATATATAGGACACACATTACGGAAACCTGCTGATAGCAGTATAAGACAGTCGCTGTTTTGGAATCCACAAGGTAAGAGAATTAGAGGCAGACCTAAACACGCATGGGGAAGAGAAGTCGAGACAAATCAAAAGACCGCAAACAAGATATTACCAACTCTGCAGAGTCTTCTAAACTATGTTAAGTTAAGTTAACTCTCACATCAATCCACTCATCCATCCGTTCATCAATTCACCAATCTATCCATCAATACATCCATCCATCAATTCACACACCCATCCATCAGACGACATACCCATTCATGTACTTTTCCGCCTATTAGACCTTCAAATAACCATCTTCGCATCCACCAATCCACTAACCCATCCACCCACTCACCCGCCCATTCAACCATCCAATCAACCATTCAATTCCTCAACTCATCCATCAATCCCTCCACTAATACATTGATCTACACACCCATACATACATAAACTATCATTTCCTCCACCCATCCATCAAAACTACTCATTGACTCATCAAACCAACAATCCATCTACCCACTCACCCATTCATGGAACCATCTAAACCCAACCACTTGACCATACAACTACTATTAGATTGGCTTATCATCATTTACAGTCATGTATAAATTTACCCATCCATGGAACCATCTAAACCAAACCACTTTACCATACAACTACTATTAGATTGGCTTATCATCATTTACAATCATTTATCAATTTACCCATTCATCCGCCCATAAACCCACATCCATCCATCAAACACCTAAAAATACATCTAATCGATCCACCCCTCTTCTTATCTTGTCAGACAATCATATCTACCAACTTACCAGCACTGCTGATGCCCTGGAAGTTTGCTTGACTTGGACTGAAAGCTTTTACCATACCTAAGTCTTTAAGAGCCGAGTTGAGCTCAAACTTGGACTCAATCTTAAACTTAGGGATGCTAAGCCTGACCCTGGTAGCACTGAGTCCTTCAAACAGCTGATCCACATTGCCGTTGACAGACAGAAATTTCTCTGAAATCATAGTATGAAAAAAGATTTATATTGGAGTGTTATAGATAATACAAGCTTTTGACGCTTTCACAGGATGCAAACAGCGAGCCGGACAGAAAAAATGTAAAATAGCAAGGGCTTAATAAAAATAGGGTCACATAGATAACTTATGACTTGTACACAGAAAGGTACGTTGTATTTGCTTGGTCCTAACACGAGACATAATACCAGCAGCAGTAGTAGTGGTTGTTTTTGTTGTTGCAGTAGTTGTTGTAGTAGTAGCAGTTGGTGTAGTAGTAGTAGTAGTAATAGTAGTTGCAGTTGTTGTAAAAGTAGTAGTAGTTGTAGTAGTAATAGTTGTTGCGGTAGTAATAGTAGTAGTAGTTGTAGTAGTAGTAGTTGTTGTAGTAGGAGTAGTATTAGTAATAGTAGTTGCAGTTGTTGTAATAGTGGTAGTAGTTGTAGTAGTAGTAGTTGTTGTTGTTGCTGTTGTAATAGTAGTAGAAGTGGTAGTAGTAGTAGTAGTGGCAGCAGTAGTAGTATTAGTAGTAGTATTAGCAGTAGTAGTAGTAGTTGATGTTTGCGAATATCCACAATGAGTAGGTTACTCTTTTGTGCGCCCTGAAAAGGACATTAAGTGGCGGGTTGCAGTAGCTTTCCTCACATCCCGAGCATGCTGATGAAGGTGAACCAGGGTTCTCCAGGCGGTTGTGCTATGCTTGGCTTTATCTGCGTGTCACTCACTACTACGGGGATCACGTCGATCCCTTACCTCGTTAGCCAGGCTGACATGAACACATCCCGTTTCCAGGGAGGGCTACTAGGAAGCAGGGATACGGATCTTGGCCAGTATGTTTTTCCTGACCCTGACTATCATGTCTGAATAGTATATTTTGCCTAACCTGACGTTAGTCTTCCACCACTAGTTGTAGTAGTAGTAGTAGTAGTAGTAGTAGTAGTAGTAGTAGTAGGTGTTGTAATAGTAGTAGTAGTAGCAGCAGCAGTAGTATTAGTAGTAATATTAGCAGCAGTAGTAGTTGTTTTTGTAGTAGTGATAATAGTAGTAGTAGTAGTAGTAGTAGTAGTAGTAGTAGTAGTATTAGCAATAGCAGTAGCAGCATCAGCAGTAGTAGTGGTAGTAGTAGTAGTAGTAGTGATAGTAGTAGTAATAGTAGTAGTAGTAGTAATAGTAGTAGTAATAGTAGTAGTAGTAGTAGTAGTAGTAATAGTAGTAGTAGTAGTAGTAGTAGTAGTAGTAGTAGTAGTAGTAGTAGTAGTAGTAGTAATCCGTATTGGCAACGAGGGCTCATCACACCAATCAACGTGTCCAAGTTGAAAAGCTGGGGTCCAGGCTGCTCGCTATGAGGGTAACATCTTTCCTGTTTCCTGTTTAGCAAAGTCAGGAGGTGTTTAGGCTGCCTCTGGGTAGGACCATGAAGGACAGGCTTACTGCCCCTAATTTCGTGAAACATCAACGTTTGGAACCCAATCGTAGCAGTGGATGCCGAGAAAACGCCTCTGACTGCGCACGGGGGAAAACTTCGATGTGCTTCCAATCAAGCCACAGGTTAGTTCAGGTCTCCGAGCCGTAAAACAGGATAGAGAAAACACTGGTTTTGTGGACGCGCAGCATTGTTGCCTGTGAATCATTTGGCTTTACTATTGCAAATATAAAAAAACAAAATTAAAGGGAAACGAAGAATGCAACATCTACGAAACAATTACATCACGCAGAAATGCATGAACAATGGGGTGCATATTTATACTGAGCTGAAGAGATCTGCTGGGAGGAGAGGGCAGTGACGTGACACGACCAAAAGACGTCAACACCAGTCTCTGGAATGACTAACATAGGACAGTAGCGTGACATGATCAGAAGATGTCAATACCAAGCTCCGAGTTGACTAACAGAGTACAATGACATGGCATGATCAGAAGATTTCAACACACCAGTCACCGGACTGACTAACAGAGTACAATGGCATGCATTATCAGAAGATTTCAACACACCAGTCACTGGAATGACTAACAGAGTACAATGGCATGGCATGATCAGAAGATTTCAACACACCAGTCACCGGACTGACTAACTGAGGACAGTGGCGTGAAATGATCTGAAGACCTCAACAACAGCCTCTGGACTGACTAACCTGATGATGACGAGTATGAAGAGTCTGTTATAACATGAACATTTTAGTTTAATACTAGTTATACTGGAGCATGAAACATCTAGGGATTGAACCATAATCCTTTGCTTTGCCGCCAGAAGCAAGAGCTGTTTCGACGCTACCACTTAACTTAATTTAACTTAACTTGCCGCCAGAAGCAAGAGCAGTCTCGACACTACCAATGAACTTAACTTAACTTAATGTCTTCATACATCATTATACTGGTTTAGAATTTCTGCAGAGTCTGTCTGCAACCAGTTTCATTTACATGTCCCTGCTCTGAAAGCTACGCGCATCCAATCTATTCCTAAATGCAGTAATTGTTGCTTCCACAACTTCGTAGGGCAATGCATTCCAAGCATGTACCACTCTTTTACCCCCAAAAATATTCTTAATATTTAATCTGGACCTATCTTTAGTTATCCCAACTTGTTCTTGTAGGTGGTTGTATTTTGAAAAACGTGTTATAGTCTAATATATCCTTTCCTTAGATAGAGCGCTTATTGTGAAAGTGTCGTAATCTGAAGGCAATTTTGGTGGACAAATGAAAACTTATCACGCGAGTGGTAGCCTGGATTAAAGGAACAGGACCACTGTCACTTTCCATCATTTCGCAAAAGACAACTAAGATGCGTTGTGCCTGGGGCTGGACACTTATTCACAAAAAACATCGAGATTATAAAATGCATCTGCAAAAGGTTGGATAGAAGCTTCCAGTAAAAATACTAGCTGCCTGCAGAAGCAATACTTCACATTAGAACGAAAATATGAATGATTGAAAATGTATGACAGCAGGTTTACTTTGAAAGGGATCCCCTGTAGTGTTGGCCTACGTTTTATTTTGCGGGAAAAAATGTGAATGAATGAATGGCAAATTTAGTTTCCGCATGTTCGTTCTCCGTCTCACAGTAGAGAAAGTATGTTTCGCTAAGATGTTAAGAGCCCATGTATTATGTATTTGTATGTGACCAAAATATCGGAACTGTCTGTCTTTGATTTGGTTCATCATCATCATCAGGTGACCTGCCGGTTGACGTTGGCGATCATGGACATCCACCCGCTTCTATCACGTGTGTCATTTACCATTCTCTCAGGCTGTCTAACATCTTCTCTCTTCGCCTTCCTCTGTCTCTCTTTCCTGCTATTTTCTCAGTTGTCACAACGTACTTCAAGCCGAATCTTCTCATAACATGCCCGAAAAAGGATAACTGCCCTGTTCCGATTCTTGCAACGAGTTGTCTTTGTGTTTGAGCTTGTTAGAGTACCGTTTCCTTAGTTTTCCTTGCAGTCCAAGGAACCAGCAGAAATCTTCCGTCAAACCACATCTCCGCTGCTTCCACAGATCTATGCACTTGCTTGCTGATTGTACATGATTCACTGTCATCTGTCATTTAGTCCATGAATACTATTTGTACCACTAATTTCTCCAATGTCAGCATAAATTTACAGTGGGTGGTGAGGAAATAGATCAGGTTTCACATTTTGAATATCTGACCTCCAGAATTGACAAAAATGGCGACTGCTCGAAAGAAATGAGAAGAAGACTAGCTATAGCAATGCAGAGACTGAACAGCCTGAAGAAATTATGGCAGAGCACCAACAAAAGGATAAAAGTAAAAGTCTTGAGAGCCTGTGTTTTTCCTGTGGCAGCTTATGGCTGTGAAGCATGGACAATTACCAAAACTTCTAGGCAAAGAATCGAATCATTCGAGTCAAAATGTTACAGAAACATCCTCAGAATACCCTGGACAGAGAAAAGAACAAATGTAGACATTCGGCAAGAGCTGGGCATAGAGGAGAACTGGTTTATCAATTCCATTTTGGCTAGAAAATGCAAATACTTTGGTCACATCAAGAGACACAACGGTCTTGAGAGGACGGTGATGGAAGGTATGGTGCCAGGCAAAAGATGAAGGGGTAGACTAAGAAGACGATGGCACCAAGATATCCAGGAATGCCTGAGTATGACTGTGGCGGAGGCTGGTGTTTTGGCAAGGGAACGAGTTTCTTTCAGACAGACTGTGATGGGAGCGACGTTCTACAAAGGACATGCTACATGATGATGAATTTCTCCAAGACTTTATGTTCTCTTTTCCTTTCTTTCCACGAGACACGGTCTATTCTTCTATATATCCACATTTGAAAAGCATCAATTCTCTTCTCAAATGTGTGTTCATTGTCCATGTTCTAACACCATAAAGTAAAAACGAACTATTTACATACTTTGTCTGAATATCCCGGCGTAAGGACACTTTTACCCTCGATTGTAACAATATCGCTTAGGTCAAACAGTGTCTCTTATCTCTTAACAAAAGTACCAGCTTATAATGACTCAGCTTGAATTAATTACTGAACTAATTTTAAAACTGGGAACAATCTGATAAGGTAACTATGTCCCAAATGGGAGACAAGATTAACGGTGGAAGTGAAAGATACATTTGAATGTGGCTTTTTTATCTGTTTTTCTAAAATTTACCCATTTGGTACTTTTGTGTGGCTTTGGACCACTAAGGCAGTATTATGGAGTCTAAAGACTGCTGACATTTTGTGAAGCTTCGCAAATCTTTGACAGTTTGGTGAAGGTGTGGAAACCTTTGACAATTTAGTGAAGGTGTACAAACCTTTGATACTTTGGTGATGGTATGCAAACCTTTGAAGGTTATGTGAAGGTGTGCAGACCTTTGACAATTCGGTGAAAGTATGCAAAGCTTTGACAGTTTGTTGAAGCCTATAGACCCCTTTGACATGTTGGTGAAGCCTATAGACCCCTTTGACATGTTGGTGAAGCCTATAGACCTCTTTGACATGTTGGTGAAGCCTATAGACCCCTTTGACATGTTGGTGAAGCCTATAGACCCCTTTGACATTTTGGTGAAGCCTATAGACCCCTTTAACAGTTGCATAATATGTACCTCTTTGGCAGTTTGAGGGGCCTGCACTTATTTGGCAGTTTGGTGTAACACTGTATCCCTGTGAGTTTGGCTAAGTATGTGGACTCTTTGACAGTTTGGGTTAAATCGATTGATCCCTGAACAGTTTGATTGAATCTATGGATCCTTTGACAGTGTGATTAAATCTGTGGACACTTTGACAGTTTTGTTAAACCTGGGGACACTTTGACAGTTTGATTAAACCTGTGGACACTTTGACAGTTTGATTAAGCCTGTGGACACTTTGACAGTTTGATTAAACCTGTGGACACTTTGACAGTTTGATTAAACCTGTGGACACTTTAACAGTTTGATTAAACCTGTTGACACTTTGACAGTTTGATTAAATCTGTGGACACTTTGACAGTTTGATTAAACCTGTGGACACTTTGACAGTTTGATTAAACCTGTGGACACTTTGACAGTTTGATTAAACCTGTTGACACTTTGACAGTTTGGTTAAACCTGTGGACGCTTTGACAGTTTGGTTAAATCTATGTACTACTTTGGCCATTTGGTGACGCACTGGGTCTCTTTTATAGGTTGACAAAACCTTGGACCTGTTTAACAGTTTTTTTTAAGCCTGTCTGTGTACCTCTTTAACAGCTTTATGAAGCACTGGATCCCTATACAATAATGTCACAAGGATCTCTCCTTAAACTAATTTTTTAAGATGAATCAAATATATTAAACCTGTAGGGTGGCCACAACTAATGTGGCATATATTGTTCTCAAAGTCAAATGTGCTACACATTGTTTTATGGTTTGCTAACTACATTTTACTAATACCTCGGCTTAATTATAAACAACAACGGAGAATGGCTAAAGGAAGTCAGAAGGAGAATGGCTATGGCAATGCAGAGGTTGAATACAATGAGAAACATATGGCAGAACACTAATACAATGACGAAAATAATAATCCAGCGAACTTGCATCTTCCCGGTGGCAACGTACGGATGTGAAACGTGTACTACCACACAAACACTTAAGACAAAGATTGAATCTCGTCAACTAAAATGCTACTGGATGGTGTTTCAAATACCATGGATAGTGAAAAAGAAAAGTGCAGATATCCCAAAAGAATTGGATATCGAGGACAATTTCTTAGTAAATAATATCTTACCTAGAACACTAAAACAAAATTGTTTGGCCACATAAACGCATAATGGTCTAGAAAGAACGATACTTGAGGTCGTGGTACCTGGAAAGTGGAGCAGAGGCAGACCGAAGAGAAGATGGGCACAGTACATCATGGAGGTCCTGAAGATGACAACGATAGGGGCGGGAGTTCTGGCCAGAGATCGAGAGTCTTACAGATCGGCAGTTGTGAAAGCGACGTTCTGGCTAGAGATAGAAAGCCGTACATGTAGGCAGTTGTGAAAGCGACGTTCTGGCTAGAGATAGAAAGCCGTACATGTAGGCAGTTGTGAAAGCGACGTTCTGACTAGAGATAGAAAGCCGTACAGATCAGCAGTTGTGAAAGCGACGTTCTGGCTAGAGATAGAAAGCCGTACAGATCGGCAGTTGTGAAAGCGACGTTCTGCGAAGGACATGCTACATGATGATGATGATAATGATCGAGATGAAGAAGACAATGTATATTTTATTTACATTCATTCATGAATCTCTTAAAATGTATCCATGAACCCATGTGGGTCTCATTGACTCAAAGTAACGAATCTCAGGCTAAGCAGTATAAGCAAGAAAAGGGATCTAGGATTCACATTTTTAAATGTCTTATCTATTGACAGAACCAGGCCCAGAAGTATATTTAAGAACAGATGCACTAACACAAATTGATTTAAATGCGGAAGAGCCTACAAGCTGTGAAACAACAGGTGTTATGTAGTTGACAGCAAAACAGTTAATATCAATTCAAATAAGCTTTAGTTTCATTACAGCTACAATTTGCAAAATCTAAAAAAATACAGAGATAAGAAAAATGGTCTTGTAGTTAATTTTTTTATTTTATTTTATTTTTTACAAAACCTCAATTATCCTGGGCCTTTATTGATTGTACTTTTGTACCGAATGGTCCGCCGGGGTTTTTGTGTATGGCAAAGACAAGAATAGCACCGCTGTCCCACAGAAAGTGTGTCGTAACAGGCGACTAACTGTATGATGTGGCGTAACACCGACCATGGTTAGTTGTTTTGTTAATAGCAGCATTAATGGCGTCTAACAGGCTGCAGGTCTACTATGCTCTGATGTTTGAAGTCTATTAAGATTGACTCATACATCGGTTAACTACCCTCCGCGGCGCTTGTCTTAACGCATCAGAGTAATAAGCTGCTCGAGCCTAGCCCTCAAGCAGGAAACCCTCCTCTTGACTACACCCAGCTCACGCCAGAGCAGAGACCTGCACAGGAGCATCCACACCTGCAGAAGTGCAGGTTAACTAAGTCTATGACTAATGTTTCGCAATGTCCGGCCAGAACAGGGACCTATACAATTTATTTTCCAATAATGAAAAGGTAATGAAGAATGAAAAAGTATCATGCACTCAACTTTATGACCATTTCAAAAAATATACGGAACAATGCTACAAGAAAAATGTTATTTTATCAATAATTAATTTCGATTTCAGGTCGAAAACGCAGCAATGAATGAGTTTACCGTAGTCAGCGATTCATAGATGGCTGTTTGTATAAGGGTCAGTGACCCATAACTGACCAAGACCTTATTTCACCTTCTGAAAAAAGACTGCAGCCATGCAACCTAGCTAAGAGATTAAGAATCGAAGAGGGAGAGCAATCTTGTTACGAAAAATGCTGCACTTAAATCGAATGTGTCGGACCGAAAGGAACAGAAATCGCAATATCGTAGTAAACTACGACACAACATCCTAAACATCTTTTTCAAGACGAAAAAGAACAAGCGGAAGAAGAAGAAGAAGATGAAGAAGCAGAAGAAAAAGAAGAAGAAGAAGAAGAAGAAAATGAAGAAGAAGAAGAAGAAGAAGAAGAAGATGAAGAAGGAGAAGAAGAAGAAGAAGAAGAAGAAGAAGAAGAAGAAGAAGAAAATGAAGAAGAAGAAGAAGTAGAAGAAGAAAATGAAGAATAAGAAGAAGAAAAAGAAAATGAAGAAGAAGAAGAAGAAGAAGAAGAAGAAGAAGAAGAAAATGAAGAAGAAGAAGTAGAAGAAGAAAATGAAGAAGAAGAAGAAGAAGAAGAAGAAGAAGAAGAAGAAAAAGAAATTGAAGAAGAAGAAGAAGAAGAAGAAGAAGAAGAAAAAAAAGAAGAAGAAGAAGAAGAAGAAGAAGAAGAAGAAGAAGAAGAAGAAGAAGAAGAAGAAGAAAAAGGATAATAATTGCTGTTTGGAAAGTCGTTGATGAAATGTCTAATGATATATAGGAAAGATTATGTTGATGGTATTTTCCTTGTGTTTGTAGTTTAGTCACTGCAATAAGTTAAACAATTGCTAGTATTTTTTTTTGTTGCTTTTTTGTTTTGTCTGAAAATGCTATCTTTTTATGAAAAAACTAACTTTATTACCCGGCGGTGCCAAAGATAGTCAACTAACCTATTTCCCAGCCCATGTTTCCTCACCTTCAAACTCCTCTTCATCAACCTCGCATCCCTCAGTCCCTCTCTTCCGCTTCTAAACCTGTTCTCATTCATGTCTTCCATCAGCTCGCCTACTCATCATCTTACTCATTACATCAGATCGTTATATGGGTAACATAAAGGAGCAAACAGTCCATCATGTCCATATTTGCTAGTAAACAATAATATTCGTGCAACGATGTAATCATATGCCCATAACTCGTAAATGGGACGACTTAGCGACTTAAATTAAGCTGCGCTGAACTAGAAATCAGTCATAAATCGTTCCGTCCCAAAACTATGGCATCTTGAGACAAATATATATTTATATATACAAATTTGCAAACTTGTAGATGCATGTAGTCGAGATTGGTGGTGAGATACCTCCTAATGATGATGGTGAAAGATTCCAAATAACAAGAGGTCATACGGTGACAGTTCAACCATGTCCAACTGTAATAGATGGCTCAACTAGGACTACTTTAGAAAGGCTCACCGAGGAAGATCCCTTTATATGTCCCACTCTACAGCGGACTAAATAACAAAAATCATTCTGTGCCAAAGTTTACAATCAATAAATGCTCCATACAGAAAAATGAAATAAGATGTAATTCCCGTATCCACTAAAACGATTGTATCCGAAACAAAGAAGGCATAGCAAAAATAAAACTCCCTCGCCGCCGCCTCCTCATATTCGGCCATGTTGTTCTTGCTTGACTCAAGATGTCCGATACAGCACATTCTTCACTAAATCTGTCCTTTATGTCAACGATAACCAACGACTCGTTAAAAGCGAAGAAGAATGCGTCCCCGCACATGATGACTTTGACGGTTGGCTGACCCTCCCTTAACTTTAGACGGGGATTGGCAATGTGTCACTGTAAAGGCACATGTCAGAACTCGACTGACGCGACGGGTCTCTGACACCTAAGCCACCTTTATTATTATTATTCCGAGACATGTATGTAGAGCATTAGCAACATAGATGACACAAGAAAGAAGATTACGTCTTCCAACATCATCTAACAATATCATTCGACAGATTAGATATTGATGATGAGTGAAGGTGTAGGATGATAAAAAGATTTATGATGATAAAGATGAGGTGTAAACTAGGACATGAATTACCAAGGGCAGCAATCCCGTCGACCGCCTGAGGTAAGGCGATGTACAGGGAGAATCGTCTTCCTTGGAAGGGGAGCTCAGCAACATCTACGCCATTAACGTTTCTCTTAATGTTAACAAATCGTTCGTCATACATCATATCAACCTGCAAGGATTCGGGATAACAACGAATATTGTTATTCATAATGTGTGACAAATCGTAACAACAGAAATGAAATGTATACGAAGAATATTGGGTGTAACAAGAAGCGACAATATCAAAACATCAAGATACTAGTAAAGTAAAGTAACCCATAGCATTACTGTCGTTGGGGTGTGAGGTGTTAGCGACCTCACATTTCAAAGGCTCGGCTATATGAGGGCGGTAGACATCTCCTCTCCCTCGCCGCTTTTATTTCCCGGACTGAACCGGTACCCATTTAAGGTTGGGTCGACCCGGGGGCCATTGCGGTCTGAAAAAACATCACCGCCTCAACTGGGGACCCAGGACCACTCAGGTGCGAAGCCAGTGCGCTAACCACTGCGCTACGCGGCTCCACTACAAGATACTAACGGAAACTATAACACCAGTATTAGGCTACATCAAATTACAGCACATTAAATGGTTCGGCCACGTAACAAGATTACTATCACACAGAACCACCAAACAAGCGAACCTATTAAGATACAACGGACTCGTGGTCAAAGACTGAACCCGAACAAAAGTGGATTTCATAAATATCAGAGGCAGTGAATACCACCGTGCATGAGGCACACAGTTTAGCTCGTTTCGGAGATCTCTTCATAACCTGACGCTAAAAGAAAACAGGAACAGCAAACAGAAGTAGTTTACATACATGTTCGCCAAACATGATGCATTAAGTCAGAAACAAGAGCAAAAATTAAAATACTAGGCAAAAACAGACCAGGCAAAAACGGATAGAGTAGACGAAATTATATTCTAGACATAAATATAAACTAAATTAAACAGATAGACTACATACAAACAGATAGACAAGACGAAAGCAGAAAGAGTATACGAAAACAGACAGACTAGATGGAGTCATAGACTAGAAGAAACATATATAAAACAAAAACGGGAAGACTGGAGAAAACAGACAGACAAGACAGAAAAAAAAACAGATTAGACAAAAAGAGACAGATTATACAAAAACAGATTAGATAAAAACAGACAGATTAGACAAAAACAGAAAAAGACAAAAACAAATAGACTTGCAGCTTAGATTCCTTACGTCTTTTGTACGGCTGTGACAAAGCCCTTCTTCTATCTGGAGTTATTGAAATGTATTTACTTGTAGTTGACCTTAACTTAACTTAACGTGTTTATACTGGTTTAGACGACGCTGCAGCGTCTGTAAACAACCAGTTTAATTTACATTTCCTTGCTATAAAAGCTATATGCATCCAATCTATTCTTAAATACATTAATTGTCACTGCCTTCAATACTTCCCGTGGCAATGCATTCCAAGCAACCATCACTCTCTGACTAAAAAAATATTTCCTTATATTTAATCTTGACCTTTCTTTAGTTAATTTGTAACTATGCCCTCTTGTTCTTGTAGGTGTTTGTATTTGAAAAAAAATTGTTATAGTCTAATTTATACGTTCCTTTGATTATCTTATAAACCTATATTTTTTCCCCTCGAATTCTTCTCTCGTGTAGACACTGTAGGCTGGTTTTTCTGAGTCTTTCCTCGTAACTGTAATTCTGGAATCCCACTATCAGCTTAGTCGCTCTTTTTTTTGGTATCCTTTCCAGCATGTTTACATCCCCTCAATGATAATAACTCCACACCTATACACAGTACTCCAATCTAGGTCTAATGTTTTATACAGTTTGACGATCACTTCCTTGCTCCTATATGTAAGATTTCTTTTTATCATACCTAACATTGCATTTGCCTTTTTCACTGCTACCTAGACTTGCTCACTCCCCCTTACCTGTATGATTTTTTTTATAACCCCTGGATCCCTTTCCTTATCTATCTTTCTAATATTGTTCTCACCCATTATGTAAGTATGTTCCATATTAAATCTATCCATGTGGATAACTGTACATTTATCTACATTACACTTTATTTGCCGGCTCGCAGACCATGCTTGATCTAAATCCGACCTCAATATATCCACTTCTGCTTTAGATGAGACTCCACTGCATAGTTTTGTGTCATCCCGAATTTTGAAATCATGGATCCGCTATCAATGTCTAAATCATTTATATAATTGGTCCCAAAACTGAGCCATGTGGCCCTCCTCTCTTTACTTTACTCCACTTAGAGTACTCCTTATTTATGCCCGCTCTCTGCCTTCTTCCGGTTAACCAATTTTCAATCCATTTTGCAACTCCCCTACCTATTCCATGTACATTTAACTTTTTAAATAAACTTAGATGAGGTACTCTACCAAAGGAGTTAGAAAAATAAAGATAAATAACATCCACTGGCTCCCCTTTATCTCCTTATCTATTAGAATTTTGGTAGCTTAAATGATGCTAAAGGAGCATACAAGGTTGTCAAAGAACTGGTAACACCAAGACAAAGCAGGAACCTTATGATCCATGATAAAAGCGGCAAGTGCCTTTTTGAGGAAAATGACGTACTGGCACGATAGACAGAGTGCTGTTCCGAGCTATTCAACTATGAAGGGCGAAACGAACCTGAGAAAACAATCCCCCCAACACCAACAAATAAAGAGGATAACCAACTGATAACGAAGGAAGAGGTAATTGCGGCGGTAAAGACATTGAGAAGAGGGCAGGCGGCCGGCGTGGACAATATACCAGCAGAGCTCTTACAAGCAGGTGGAGAGGTAATGGTGGAAGGCCTGACACACATCTGAAACAAAATATGGGCGACAGGAAACTGGCCGGACTTATGGACGAAATCAATAGTCATACCGTTACATAAGTCTGGAAACCTCAAGCTGTGCCAAAATTGCAGAACAATAAGCCTCATCAGCCACCCTAGCAAGGTCATGCTTAGATTAATCCTCGACCGATAGAAACCCCAAGCAGAGAACATTATTGCCGAGGAGCAATCAAGGTTCAGACAGGGAAGAAGCACTCCAGCACAGATATTTAATTTAAGGCTGCTAAGCGAGAAATATCTAGAACAGCAGCAAACTCTGTATCATGTGTTTGTGGATTTTAAGAAGGTGTTTGATAGGGAATGGCATAAAGCGCTTTGGGCAACCATGAGGATGTATAATATCAATGGAAATAGTATAACGGTCCTTGAATACCAGTATGACAAGGCGTCTAGTGCAGTTTTTGTGAATGGGAGGCGAGGGGACTGGTTTCGCACATCAGTTGGTGTGAGACAGGGGTGTACATTCTCTCTAAGTCTTTTCAATACATTCCTTGAGGGAATTATGAGTGAGGCACTTGGAGGTCACGTTGGTACTGTGAAGATAGAGGGCCGAACGATTACCAACCTTTGTTTTGCAGATGATATCGACGGGTTGGCGGGTTCAGAAGCAGAACTCCAGGAATGGATCAGAAGGCTCGATGAAACAGATCTTGACTATGGTATGGAGATAAACGCTGGAAAGACAAAATTAATGACCAACAACGCCACGGGCTTCAACAGCAGGATAAAAGCTAACGGTCAGGAACTCGAAGTGGTTGGCCGTTTTAAATATCGTGGGTCGATTGTCAGTGATGAAGGATCAAAATGTGAGGTGTTGGCCAGAATAGCACAGACAATAGCGGCGCTTGCACGGCTTAACAAAATCTGGCAAGATAAACGGTTAGCACTATGCACGAAAATCAGATTAATGCGTACACTGGTCCTGTCAATATTCCTCTATGCGTGTAAGACATGGACAGTTATAGCTGACCTTCATTGAAGGATACAGGCCTTGGAGATGAGATGTTTCCGAAAACTTTTAAACGTCACGTGCAAAGATCGAGTTACAAATGAGGAAATACGAGATATAATTACAACAGCAACAGGGCCTTTCGAAGACCTGTTGGCAACTGTCCACGGAAAGGTGCATGGCAGACGACGAAGAGGCCGGCCCAAAAAGAGATGGGAGGACAACATAAAGAAATAGACCAGTTTCCGACCAGAAGGGTCACAGGCAGCGGCATCTGACAGAGAAAGGTGGCGTGGAGTTGTGAGTATGTCTTCATGTGTGCCCCAACGACCTCACCGGTTACGGGATGACCTGACCTGACCTGAGCTTAAATGTTTTACATGATAGGTACTTTAGCCTCTTGCTCAGTAGGTTACTGTTTTACTTTTATGGGTTGAGACCCCGGTACAACACATGCCCATGATTGATTGTGAATGATTAATTTATTGATTGTGGTTGAATGATTGTGATTGATAGTTTATTATATAGTTCTTTTATTATTGAGACTTATTTATTGACTGTTTGATTTATTGTTTGATTTATTGGGATTGATTGGTTTATTGTGATTGGTTGAGATTAATTAAATGGTTTTGATAGATCGATCAATCAATAAATCGATTGATTGATTGGTTTATTGCATAATGCGTTTAACTCTTCTAAGTGCAGCATAGGCCCACCAATTCCATTTTTTTAAAACGTGTTTCCCATAATTTCCATTGTCTGTTTAAATGACAATGAGTTTGCATTATGGGGTTACTAGCATCATACACAACACTCTTCAGTCACATTTCACGGAGGGTTCAGTCAAACAATACAACCGGAGACTTAGCTCCGCCCAGTTGTAGGAAGTCCAGCTTGTGGGTCTTAGACTGCAGAAACTTGTTTTCCCATGTTCCGTTGAAGAAGATAGTGTTGACAAGAATCATGGCTGTCATGGCATTGATGCTTCCTGGTTTTAAAGTAAAAACAAAAGACAGCATAAATAACTTACTAGAGCGATTTGAAAAGACCAGGACCATCTGATGTTCTGACAAAACCTTCTGGAAACATGCAATATAGACGACGTGTTGACGTTGGGAATGACAAGGTAATCCACATGGCTGTACCACAGCCTACGTTAGCTACAGGCCTTCTGACGCAAGGGAAATCACTTTGAAACGTCACATTCCTAGGCCGAGTAAATAGCAAAACTTGCATGTGTCAACAATAATAGCGTGTTCGGGAAACATATCAATGACAACAGTGCTCAAATTCACGTGACATCTATGTGAACATAATCTCTAATAAAGTGGCTTTAGGGTATGTAGTGGCATGCACCTGGAAAGTGACGTATGCGTACAGCTGGCAGTAAAATGGCGGCCTGAATAGAAATACGGTTGAAACAACGTGTTGTGTTTGAAGTCCTGACTGCGGACGGTTATATGTCCATCGACATGCATCGAATAATGACTGCGGTACATGGTGACCCCTGTGTGGATGTGAGTGCTGTCAGGAGGTGGATACAGACTGAAAAAGACAACAAATCAGTAACATCGAACCTGCATGAACAGGAAGTCGGCGCATTCATCTGCCGAATTTTAATTGGCGACGAGTCATGGACAAATCGTTAACTTAACTAAACGTCTTTATACTGGTTATACCTCATCGACAACGGTCCTCATCGACAACGATGGACAGCTATTATAGAAGACACTGCAAAGTCTATATACAGCCAGTTTCATTTATATCACCTTGCTCTAAGAGTTATGCGCATCCAATTTATTCTTGAATGTCTCTGCCCCCACTACCTCCCGTGGCAATGCTTTCCTAGCATTCACCACTCTCTGCCTAAAAAAATATTTCCTAATATCTAATCTAGACCTCTCTTTAGTCAACTTGTAGCTATTCCCTCTTGTTCTTGTGGGTGGTTGTATTTTTTTTTAAACTTGTTATAGTCTAATTTATCCATTCCTCTGATCATTTTATAAACCTGTTTTAAGTCAACACGAATTCTTCTCTCTTCTAGACACTGTAGGCCGGATTTCTGAGTCTTTCCTCATAACAGTAATTCTGGAATCCCACTATCAGCTTTGTCGCTCTTTTTTGTATTCTTTCCACCATGTTTATATCAACACCTGCACGCAGCACTCCAATCTATGTCTAACTAATGCTTTATACAGTTTGACTATCACTTCCTTGCTCCTATGTTTAATAATTTTTATATCATACCTAACATTGCATTTGCCTTTTTCACTGCTACCTGAACTTGCTCACATACATTACCTGTATTATCTATTATAACCCCTAGGTCCTTTTCCTTATCTATTTTTTTAAATTTTGTTCTCTCCAATTCTGTAATTATGTTCCATTTTTGAAATTCTGATCCAGAAAACACGCGTCAGTCTATGCAGTAACAGCATAAGATCTTACTACTCAATAATGAGTAGCTGCTGTATTTCACTTAGTGATGATTCGTATTTTAACCCTAATCAAAGTGTAAGGTCTTTAGCTGGCCCCTTAAATGAAAACTGAATTCGATCTCTTGCAATAGCGGTTTTCACAACAATGTTTTTAAATTATGAGGTTGTTTGCCTCATGTTAAACCTATAAAATTGTTGTCCCGACTTGCAGAAAATCCTATTTTTGATATTGCGGATACCAGTTTGATGTCCTTATTCATCAATTACGATCATATGAAGAGAAGTAACGGGTCACTGCCACACATTTGATACATGTTGTAAAAGACGACTAATCAGGTGTGTGATTGGAACTGACAACCTCGTCACGTAAATAAAAACCATTGCCATTATAATTAGCTTCAGTAAAAACTCGTAAAGCCGTTTTTTGTAATAGAACTGTTTACAGTTAAAAGATATGCTTCGCTATGAAACAACATTATTAACGATTGCAAAGGATTTCAAACAGGTTTCCTGGACCACTTCAAGGGTCCTGAGCACCGGGGTAAGGCTGACGTTAGTGTCACTGGTCTAGTTTCTTGCTTCTCTGACGATCATCATCGATTCGCCCTTGAGAATATACATCTCCAGCATGGGTTGTCTCCAGCCGCATGGCATTAATATCTTCCATACTGTTTCTTAAAACCTCATACTGGCCCCCATCTATTTGTCTTCCTTTGCTTCCCCCCCCACCCCCATTTCTTCTAGCAGTTCTCCCCCACCCCCCCACCCCCACCCATATTAATCTCAGGCCCTCCCGGCTTATATCACCTTCTCCTTGTTCTCCCATCTGGGTCACTATTTGGCCGTTTCCACATTTGGCCACAATTGGCTTATCCGGCGCATTTCCCTCCATTTCTTACGCTCTCCTGGCCACCTTGTGTTTGACCGCTCCCCTTCATTCTCTAGTCAAGCATCTGGCCCAACCAGTCGCTAAACACAGACTGGGTCTACTGTCAGATAAGTTTACCATTTTTTCCTTATATGTTGATTTATTAGTTCAGTATTGTCGTCCCCGATGAAGACATATTGGTCGTAACGTAGGTTTTGTTTGTGTTCTCATCTCGGTCCGTATCTGACCATACCCTTTTTTGAATTTTTATTAAACTCAACCGTAATCAACTTTTACAAGTTTTTTTCATGTTTCTTTCCCATTATATACATCAACAGAACCGCTGCAGCCTCGCCTTATTTTAACTGGGAAAGGGGGTCAGCTACAGTGGCGGTTGCTGTTGGTGTATTACAGAGTGAGTTTTCTCTTGTTCGCCCTGAAAAGGACGTTAAGTGGCGGATTGTAGTAGCTTCCCTCCAATTACGAGTTTATGGTGAAGGTGGTGTGCGGTCCTTCAGGCGGTTGTGCTATGCTTGGCTTCATCTGTGTGTGGCTCACTAGTACGGGGATCACTTCGATCCCTGACCGCGTTAGCCAGGTTGCCATGAAAACAGCCAGTGTTCAGGGAGGGCTACTATGAAGTCGAAGTGAGGGTCTTGGACAGTATATTTTTACCTGACCCTTACCGAGATGTCTAAAAAGTATATTTTTCCTGAGCAGACGTTAGTCTTCCTCCTCTATGAAATGTCTCTTATTATTTCCCTTTACACTCAACATAGGTACAGACTAGCCCGGGAGAACAACAGTGCATCGACAAATGGAGTCAACCGACGCAGAACTTCTGGATCGTACTACGGGAGGAACCTGCATCTGGACACCACATACCTTGCTAAACGTGATAGTCGTCACTGAATAGATTCCGAACTGGCGAATCACGATGCGGGAAGAATTTATTAGATTGATACATATAGACGATAAGACTTTCAACACAAGATCCGGTCAATCTTATGTTCTGACAAAAACCTTCTAGAAACATGCGATATAGACAACGTGTTGATGTGGGGAATGACAGGGTAATCCACATGGCTGAACCACAGTCTACGTTAGCTACAGGCCTTCTGACGCAAGGGAATTTCATTTGGAACGTCACATTCCTAGGCCGATTAAATAGCAAAACTTGCATGTGTCAACAATAATAGCGTATTCGGGAAACAAGGCGGATATGCAGTTGGTTTCAGGGCAGGATTATGTGAAAGGATTCCTGTCAACGGCGAATTTGTTGTGTTTTGTACAATGAATTTATTTTATTTCTCTGTGTGGAGCATAGGTTGATTATAAACCGTGACACAATATGAGTTCTGATGAGTTTTGTTACGTAGTTGGCCTAAGAATATAACGCATTATAGGGATTTTTCCGGTGGGCCAGACTGTTTCCCTCCTTGCATGTAGAAACAGATAATTAAAGAGAATTGTCCATGGGGCTGGCATCATCATCATGTAACTGCCATGTAAGCGCCTGGAATCAAACTTTGTTAAATGTTGTTTAGGGAAAGCCAAATGCAGTGTCATTCTCCAGCAAATGGGACGACGGGCAATTCCTATTCTTCTTCGTCGCTCGTTCTCAAAATCTTGCTACCAAGCCGCGAAAAGGTCTTTGCAAGTAGCAGGATGTGGTTCGAATGACGGAATACGTTGTGTCGTAGTTTACAGCTTGACTGCGATATTTGCACCTTGCGGTCCAACACATCCGACACATTTTGGGCACCCAGTTGGCCTTCCCTCTTCAATCTCTTCTTCTTAGTCAGTCTGCTCTGTTGCAGCCTGTTATCCGGGATTACCGCGTGGAGTTGGAGAAGGGCAGTTCCGGTTCACTAGCTCTGACGCTAGCATAAGTTATTGGTCGCTAACTGCTGCAGCTCATTTACTGTTTATCATGGTGATCCAAGAAGACGGAATGAATCAATGCTTCATTCGAATTGTTGTAATACGTTCTTTCGCTTCTTCTTCTTATTCTTCTGCTTGTTCTTCTTCGTCTATTCTTCTTCTGCTTGTTCCTCTTCTTCTTATTTTTTCTTTTTCTTCTTCAACGTTTGTCATGAAATAATTGTTGTGATGGTGTGTCATAGTTTACAGCCAGGCTGCGATATCTGCGTCTTTCGGAACGACACATCCGATTTCAGCTGGCTGTCTTTGGGTACCAGGTTTGGCGTCCACTTCGACTCCTATTCTCTTAGCCAGACTACACTAGTGCAGCCTGTTTGCAGAGCCGCCACTTAAAGGTAGAATAAACTTTTGGTCAGCCCTGATGCAAGTAGCTAGTTATAAGTCGAAAGTTGCTGTCAGCTCATTCAGCGTAATGCGTCTTCAACCTCCATTTTAATTTTGTAAGTCCCAAATTTATATAAGGTCCATTTCTTGATTTAAAGAGATCTCTATTTTAGTGACTAGGGGCTCTACAAAGAATGCTTGCCTTGCACTACAACTAGGAGAACCTAAGTCCACCGTTCTCAGTATGCGTCTGGATGTAAGAAGAGCCAACGTAACCGGTTATAAGCAAACAATCCTCGAAAGGGAAAACTAAGCTATGAATAGAGTGAAAAACAACAACTGTATATAAACCTGTCTAGTGTTATAGGTTCGAGTGATTGGTGGATGTTGTTGTCATATACCTATACCATTACATGTTTTCTCAGTCTGTATGTACGTCTGTCTATCAATAAGGATAATAACAGAGGACTAACTTGAAAGACTAATTAAATAAGATATTAATACCTGAAGCAAGAACATCTTTGATTAGGCCTTCTGTTTTAGTCTCCACAAAATCATTAATTGCCTTTTCTGGACCTCCTACAGCTGCCAAGTCGAAGTTGGAACTTACGGCCAGATAATCAGCTTTCACATCATTGAGAAACTGGTCCTCAATCGCCATGTTTGGGTTGACAAAAATGGCGTTGGCTGTATGCAGTTTAACGTCTTTCACGCTATTCAGCTGGGGAAAAAAATCAGATTTAAAATGAAATACAGCGTCTAAAATAAATGTTTTGTAAAATTAAAGTACCATTGGTTATCAAATGTGAGTGATAAATAGATATATTACATAATTTAAAATGCACTTGTGTGTAAGAACAGCATGCGCGGGTGGCAGTTACAGAGCATTTCAAAATTATTTAAATCATTTGAGCTTGCGATATTTAATTCATAAATTGTACAATTAAGATGTAATTTCACCCATATATTATGGGGCAGTTCCAGTTCCCTGTGAATCATACGTGTTTAGGACAGGGGAAATTGGGCTGGCGACTGTGTTCACTAATAATCAAAGAATTGCCTGAATATTAGTTAACGGGACAAAAACTATAAGCCCGACTGGAATGATGAGTTACAGAAAGTGGAAGATGCAGTAACAAATGCTAGGAACATGGCAGAACGAGAAAAATCCATGGAGGCAAACATCGCCCTCAAAGCCGCCGCGGCGAAGTACAAACACACTCTCAAGCAAACAGCAAGAGAAAGTTGGAAAAATAAAACGGAAAGTTTAAACCTGGACAAAGAAGGGAACAAGCTATGGAAGCTAGTCAGAGCCATGAATGACGAAACCCCGTCAAATAAACAAATTACTATCAAGCAGGGCGAGAACTTGATCACAGGTAAGAAAGCCGCAAACGCCTTTGTCGATCACTATGCCAGAGCAAACCACATCGAGGTCCCTGCAGATAAGCATACAGACATTAGCGAAGAGCTAAAGGGACACGAAAACATAAATACGGCTCCTGAAGAGCACATGATGGCCAAACTAACAATGCGCGAAATGGAAGAGGCTATGAGAACACTAAAGAAAAGGAAATCTCCCGGAAAAGACGGGATAACAAACGAAATGCTGATGGGGCTGGGCCAAACAGCGAAGAAAAAACTACTATCAGTCCTGAACCAAAGCTGGAAAAGGGGTATTGTACCCCAGGCATGGAAAGATGCAATACTGGTACCAGTACCAAAAACAGGAAAGGACAAAACAGATCCAAATGGATACAGGCCCATAAGCCTACTGAGCTGTGTCGGCAAGCTGATGGAACGGATGATAAACACCAGACTGATGTGGCATCTGGAAGAAAAACGAATACTAATTCCACAGCAAGCCGGCTTTAGACAGCACAGATCCACTGAGGACCAGGTCATCCTCATAGCCCAGGAGATAGAAGATGCCTACCAGGCACAGAAACACACAGTAGCTGTTTGGGTGGATCTGGAAAAGGCATTTGACAAAGTCTGGAAGGATGGACTTAGAGTCAAGCTAAGAAGAAGTGATGTCTGTGGGAAGATGTACAAGTGGATCAACCACTACCTCAAACAAAGAACGGCCAGAGTCCACATACAAGGGCAGATGAGCAAAAAGGTGACACTCGAGCAGGGAGTACCCCAAGGGGGAGTATTGTCACCCACACTCTTCCTGGTATATATAAACGATATTACAGAAAATATACCAAGAAGAGTCCATAGCTCAATGTTTGCAGACGATCTGGCTATGTGGACCTCTGAAAAGAATCTCACCATAGCAAGAAATCGGATGCAGACGGCCCTAACATCGCTGGAAGAGTGGGCGAACTCATGGCTGGTCAAAATAAACGAGGAGAAAACCACGTGCACAATATTCTCGCTCTCATTAAAACCCCAAAGTACCAAATTAAGCCTAAATGGCAAAATCCTGCAGCCAAACGACAACCCAACCTATCTGGGAGTCACATTTGATCGGCGTATGACATGGAAAAGTCAGATCGAGAGAAACCGAATGAAAGCCAGAGAAAGAATGGCGATCATGAGGAAACTTGCTGGCACAAGCTGGGGAGCAGACGAAGGCATACTAAAGAAACTGTACACTGGAAGAGTGAGACCAGTTCTCGAGTATGGCATTGCGGCATGGACAACAGCAGCGAAGGCGAACTTCGATAAAGTTAACAAACTTCAAAACCAAGCCATGAGAATTATAACAGGTGGCATGAAGTCAACGCCAATTGTAGAACTTGAAAAGATTACAAAACTGCAATCCATGACCGACAGAAGAGACTGCAGAGCCCAGCTGCAGTCAGAGAAACTCCGAAGACTGACGGACCACCCAATGTACCAGAGACTAAACAATTTGGGAACTGGGAAACTAAAGCGGAGAAACTTTGCAGAAATAGCCAAAGCAAAGATGCACGAAGATCCCATAAACGCACTAACAACACCAAAACCCATCACTACTGTACGAAAACCTACTTGGAGGCAGGATATATTTCCAGAGGTGGTAGAAAATATACCAGGTATTGCAAACAAAAACTGCCAGACTGAAAAAGAAAGGAGAGACACTACCCTAAGCTTCATAACGAAAAGCTACCCAAGCATGGACTGGACCCATGCATACACCGACGGTTCTGTAACAAACACTACACAGAACGGAGGGGCAGGAGCATTCCTGAACCTACCAAATGGCAGAAAAATAACTCTGTCATTCGCTACTGGTAAGTACACAAGCAATTTCAGAGCGGAGGCAGAGGCACTGAGGGCGGCAGTGGAAGAAATGGTAAAACACAGTGAAAATGAGAGCCATATAGTCCTGCTGACAGATGCTCTCGCCGTAGTCACAGCGCTAAAAAGCCAGAAAAACACTGAGCTTAATGACTTAAGAGCAGCACTATGCAAACTGTGCCAGCAGTCCGCACCAAAAAGGGTAGTGGTACAGTGGATTCCGTCACACTGCAACATCCAAGGCAACGAGGAGGCAGACAGACTGGCAAAAGAAGGTGCAAGGCTACCACAAACAGATACCAGTATGACGTACGAAGAGTCAAAACGGCTTATCAAAGCCAGGTACATGACCAAATGGGAAACCGAACATACTGGTTACACCAAAAACGATGCCTATTACCAGTTGAACCGAAGAGAGCAGGTCGTTGTCTTCAGACTTCGCACTGGCCACAACAGACTGAGGTACCACCTATTCAACAAATTGAAGATAGGGTGTACCGACGAATGCCCGTTCGGTACTGGTAAAATGACCACTGAACATCTGCTGCAGAACTGCCCGACATACGAGGATCAGAGAGAGCAGATGTGGCCATTGCCAGTGGAACTGCAAGACAAGCTCTATGGTAGTGGCGAGAGTCTCAGGATGACCGCCGCTTTTTTTCGAGAAAATAATGGTTACTGTCTGACTGTGTACGCAGAAGAAGAAGAAGAAGTTAACGGGACAAAGGTCAAACCTAGGTCACTTACACCAGGGTCCGCGCAGACCGCAGCGAAAAGTGAAATTTAATACAACTGGAAAACTTGGCTAGTTTTTGGGATGGGTAACAGATTGACCATTCTGGTATCAAACATAAGTGGATGGGGGTTAGACTGACGACATGAACTCACTCGTCAGGCTGTCACATTTAAAGTTTCAGTGACCTATAAATGTCGTAACCAATGAGATTCTAGATTTGATGGCTAACCAGCCCCCTGGCGAGGACCACTAGACAGCCTTGTGTGTTTCTAAAGCTAAGAAAAGAGTCTATAAAAGACAATGCACATAGATATTCAGGATATTCGGAGAGAGTTTACGGGGTGGCTATCCCAGCATACACATAGAGGCTTGCATTTACTCTCAAAAGATACGAATGGGGGACACCCTATTAGCAATATGAGATTGAGATTCTGATCACATGCGAGTGAAAAGATTAATCTCGGCACGACTTGAGTGTTGATCTTGAAGGCTGTCCGACTGTTCTCCAGGACCATTCTATTGGAGACCGAATGGTGGCCCTTCTTCGACCAAAATTAATTGTCTCGGACAAAATGGCTCGATACGAATTCTGTGAATCCTAGGGACTGTGTTCTCGGTGGCTCGATCAGAATTATGTGAATCCTAGGGACTGCGCTGCGTTCCCAGGGTCTCGATAAGGATTAAATGTAATCCTAGGGTCTGCGATCCCAAAGGCACGTGAGTACGGAAAAACAGGTGCATCACATGAGCCCTCAGAGAACGAAATTGTTTGACACATATGTAACACAGGCGCCAAAGGGGCATGTCTCAAACACTTGAGAACTGCTATATAGTTATAAGTGAAACGTAGTTCATTGTTAACGCACTTGTGTACACTTGACGTACACCAACGTAGACGGCTCGGAGGACGAGACGACGACTGAGATAGTTAGCGACTGATTTGTAATACAATTGAATTAGATTAAGTTATGGATCAAGATGCTGAGCAGCGCATGAGCTGCAGTGGTCAGCAACCCATAGCTGACTGCTAGCGTCAGGGCCAGCGAACCAGAGCTGCCAAGACCCTTCTACACCTCCACGCGGTGATCCTAGATAACAGGCTGCAGCGGGGCAGACTGGCTAAGGAGAAGAGATCAAAGAGGGAATGCTAACCCAGTACTCAAAAAATGCTTGCTTAAGTCGAATGTGTTGGACCGAAAGGTGAAAATATCGCAGCCAAGCTGTAAACTACGACACAACGCATTCCGTTCTCTGGACTACATTCCGCTACTTAAGCTTTTTCAGGGTTTGGTAGTGGGAGATTAATAACGAACGAAGAAGAAGAAGATTAAGTTATGGTTTTTGGTATTATTTAAAATATGAAACTAAGAATATGGGTATAATAGTTTCGGAGGAAGCATCAAAAGCTACTGTGTTGATTTCTACTATCTCGACACGACTTGAGAGTTGATCTAGAAGGATGTCCCGATCTATGTGATATTTATTTAGTTAGTAGATCTTTTCGTTCGCTGGTATTATGTAACAATTATTCATGCAAATAAATTATATTATTTTGTTTTAATGGTAGACGACAATTTTAGTGTTTTTTGTAATTGAAGTAAAACGTCTAATAGTCTATGTTGTGAGTCAGTAAACTCTTAAGATAACTACTCAGTTGAAGCCTACCCTGTCACTTATACATAATGTAGCGTTCAAAGTTCAATTGTCGATTGGTTATCCCGAAGTCATCTCACAAATGTTCAATGTTAGCGCCTTTTGTTTCGCTACAAATGTCAATGCGGTAATCTAACTCCATCCAGACGTGTTGTGGCATGTTTTTATTACTGGTTTGTAGTGGAAGTAACTTGGGGATAGACATTGGCAATTAAACTACATTATATTTGTGTAATAATACACCTAAATTTGACAACTTATGAATAAAATAACGCAAGCTCACATCGTTCAAATAATTTTTAAATTCCAGGTATATAGGCCTCAAATCAGGAAATGCTAGTGTGGACCCTCTGTCCATTTGATGTTGAGTTTCAGGACAACGAAAGAGCTGACATCCTGCCTTCACAATCACCTATCATGGATGCACTAGATGTGAAAAGTGGTGACATTGTGACGTCTATCAATGACCAGATGTTCGATGACGGCACCGCAATGGAGGAATTCACAGACTTCATAACTTTGAAATCAAATGAGTAGGGTTCATGAAGTAAGGGAGAGGGAGTGTTATCGACCATCATCGACCATCATTATAAGATAAAGGAAGTTCTTCAGTAGACAACCCCTGACCTGGGTCTGCCATCGATCGACAAGATTAAAAACAAAAGCCTATGCGAGAGAGACAGAGAGCAGGTTAAAGAAAGATGTGGCATGATATCCCATGAGGAACGGGACTTTGGTTCTTGTTTTTAATGCCCACAGTCAGTAGGTGTACTTTTGTGTGCGCCCTGAAAAGAGCGTTAAGTGACGGGTTGTCGTAGCTTTCCTCACATTCCGAGCGTACGTATTAAGCCCGTTTCCAGGACGACCTACGAGGAGGTCAGTTGAGGGTCTTGGCTAGTATATTTCTCCTGACCCTGGCTAACATTCTCTGATCAGTGTGTTTTGCCTGACCAGACGTTAGCCTCATCGTCACAAGGATGAAGGTGAACCGGGGTACCCCTGGCGCTTTGGTTAAGTCACACACAACGATGCTCAAAGTCAGCCCCATCAACCAATATGTGTCTCAGGAACTCTAGAGCTAATGAGACAAATGAAACTCAGGAAACACGGGAAGAAAGGACCTAGAGGTAGATACTAAATAATTGCAAATGTCAGAACTCCTTGGATAGAATTGGATGATGATCCTCGCACCCCAAGATAAAAGAGGAAAAGAAGAAGATGATGATGAAGAATAAGTAATAGGAGTAATTGAAGAGGTAAAAGAATAGGTTGTTGTTGTCAAATGCCCACAATGAATAGGATTACTTTTTTGCGCGCTCTAAAAAGGACGTTATACGTCAGGTTGTCATATCTTTCCTCATATCCCGAGCCTGTTGATGAAGGTGGACTGGGATCCTCCAGGTGGTTGTGCTATGATTGACTTCATCTGCGTGTCACTCACTAATACAGGGATCACGTCAAAGCCACACATTGCTAGCCAGGATGCCATAAAAATAGCTCGTTTCAGGAAAGGCTTCAAGGTAACAAAGGTGAGAGTCTTGTCCAGTATGTTTTGCCTGAACCTGACTAACGTGTCCGATCAGTATTTTTTACCTGACCGGAAGTCTTCCTTTCCAGAAGAAGAAGTAGAAGAAGATGAATTAGAAGAAGAAGAAGAATAATAAAATAATAATACATTTATTATTAATTCACAAGCGTCACCTGAACAATAACGTCATGATATGCTCGATGTGCGGTGTTGTCTGTGAGTGACGTCAGACCCAAGGTCTGTGATATTTCTGTGGCGGTTTCTCCACGTGCACCGAGCGAGGTCATAGCCAGAGCCGAGTGGATACTGTAAAAGGTCATTAGGTATTATTAGACATAACAGTACACAAACATTACTGGTGACTAAAATACGTTTAAAAAACAAGCCCATTGTATAATTCCCTCAATATATAACTATACATGAGTTAGACATCCTGTGATGATGAAGTGTGGGTTAAGTCGTCGGCCTCGTGATCAGGTGGTGTGGGTTCGACTCCGGACTCCGCTGTCTTTTTCACGGGTGCTTGATGCTGAATCCACAGCATCTCGTAGTCTCGCCCTAGTCGTCTTGTCTTTGACTTGCCACTGGGGTCGGCGGCTCGAGACAAGAGAGTGAGGAGAAAAAGTAGCGCAGTTAATCTTTACTAAAAATAGCGCTAGCACATAAAGTATGCCATCATCGTCTACAATAGACGGCAGCATTTGCCTTTTCCTCTGCCTTGATGATGAAGCTGCAGACTTGTCCAAATGGAGGCATACCATTAAGAGCCACATCATAATTGGTTAAAAGAAGTTATTGCAACACAGTGAATTAAAACGACAACGCCGGAAGGAGAAAGAAAACAAAAACTATAAAGCAGAGAACTACCATTCCCAGTTCGTATCATCCTATAGTCAGTCATTACTCCAAGCGACTTCTACTATTACCAGTACTACTGATATCTTCCGATGGGCGCAGCGGTCCCGATATGTTAAGGCGGATCGGACTAGCTGCATCTGATATGTACAAACTCAGACGAGTGTGGAGAAATAGCAAGATCTCCATTGGGAGACAAATTCGCATTTACCAGTCCTGCGTGGTCTCAATCCTGCTTTACGGCTCTGAAACCTGGACATTGTTGAAATGATATTTCGAGACTGGAAGCTTTTCACATGCGCAACCAACGACGTATCCTGAGCATACGATAGCATGACTACATCCGCAATGGGGAGGTCTCTGCTAAAACAGGCCTCCACCCAATCTCAGAAACACTTGACTGGTGCAGAGTTTCTTTGTTCGGTCATGTTGTACGACTGGACCAGGAAACACTTGACCGGTGCAGAGTTTCTTTGTTCGGTTATGTTGGACGGCTGGATCAGGAAACACTTGACTGGTGCAGAGTTTCTTTGTTCGGTCATGTTGTACGGCTGGACCAGGAAACCCCTGTCCACAAGATACTACACAGGTCATTCATCAGCGCTAAAAGTCTTTCTCCGATCGGCTGCAGACGCAGAAGAGACCGTCCCCGCACAACATGGCTCCAGCACATGCAACCTCCTCCTCCGCCCTGGACGAGGCCTGTAACCACGCCACAGGTGTGGGTCATGAATGTGGCCGACCGACGCAACGGGCCTCATACTCCTAAGCGAACATTATTATTATTACTGATATTTCTTCTATTATTACTCCTATGACTTTCACCCCTGCTATGACTTATACAATTACTCCGATTGCAAAAAACTATTACAATCACTACTAAAATTTATACTTCCTTTGTTATTACTACCACTGTTACTACTCTTGCTATTACTATAACTACCCTTATTATTTATAATATTGCTACTAAACATACTATTACCATTACCTGTAAGGTGAGTAAATAGCATTTGGTGTGCTCAGGGCTATTTTCTGGTACAGGCGTTGAGAGAAGTCGGACGAGGCAGAGGACAGTAATTGGACATCATCTGACTTGACCAGACTCACGGTGACTAAGATGCCTATGGCAAGAAGTGTGGGACTCATTGTTGTGGTGAGATTTTGACGCTGAAAGCTGCGAAGGAAACGACATAGTTTACTGATAAATGTATGAATGAAAATGTATGAATGATTATGTATATATATATATCTGACGTTCCTCCAGGTCGTCGGTGTTGTGATGAACCTATAGCTCTCTGGTTAACTAAAATATGCTGTAAATCAAAATATTGGCACATGGGTTGGGATGAGCTCCTGGAGCAGGCTTAAAAAGCTTTTCACGCTTGGTCAAAAAATAATTTTCTGACGATAGGAACGTGTCTCTCTCGTTCAGTTTGTCCTGCACGTGATCAATCGGGTTCATGTCAGAATAGATTGCAGGTCAATCCAGTACAAAAAAAGGTTACTGGACTAAAACATTCTTGGTAACGTTAGCTGTGTGATGCCTAGCGTAATCGTACCGAAAGATTTCCAGATCTATGTGATTCTGTAAGAAAGGCCCTACGATGGGTCGCAGTACTTGATTAACCTAGACGTCAGCGGTGACGTTAGCTCTGAAAACATGTAATCAAGTATTATGGTCATTAGAGAATCTACCCCCAAACAGGTACACTTTCTCCTCCATATATGTCATGCTGGACTACACACGCATCGGCATATCTTTCTCCAGGACGACGCCAGACGAGATTTATCCTCTCACCAAAGCAGATATCAAACTGGCTTTCATCAGAGAACATCGTTGATCGCCATTTCCCCCTTGCACTAAGAGTATCGCGTAGAACCCAAGCCAGTCTGTTGGTCCGGTGACGTCTAGTTAAGATAAACCCATTATTGGGACATCTGTTTTGCAAACCAGCGGGGCAAAATTCCGTAGCACAGAGTTTTTTATGGCAAGTTCACAGCGTCAGGTACATGCTCTTTTTGCATGAATTGCTGTTTGGAAGCGATTGCGCAGATGTTTCAACAGGATTTGACGATCTTGAGGTTGTGTTGTTGCATGAGGTTGACCTGGCATGAGACGATCATTGGTGGTACATTTCAACCCAAACGGCTGTTAAGCCTTACTATGGTAGACTGGTAACAATTAAAATGTATGGTAACTTCTCTATTCGCCATTCACTCCTGAGAATATCAACAGCTTGCAATCACTCTCGTCGCGACAGTCGAGGCACGACAAAAACATTAACATACTTTCTTTAGATGAAAACAGATAATGGAATTTAACTAAAATTTGTGCAAAAGTTCAATGTGATTCGACTTTTTATAAAGCCAGAGTTTATAAATTGCTTGTTTGGCAATTTGGCAGGTGGAGCACGTAAAAAGGGAAGTAAGCATGACATGCACGGGAAAATGGTTCAGCGTGACCTTCATCCTTGCACACTTGTGGGGTTCCGATAAGTAGGTCACTCTTGGTGTTAATGAAAATAATTATCATAAAACAAACTGATGCGTTTTTAATGGCTGCTAGTATATACCCAGAGTTCTAGAGGTAAGGTGTTCGTCTCAGGTGCTGGAGATCGCGGGTTCAAATCCCGGTGGAAACACCGATATTTTTTCCCGTGGATCATCTGGTAAATATTTCCCCTGATCTATGAGTAATGAGATCAGACACCCGTGTGCAGTGGCGCGCACGTTAAAAATACCTTAGCAGTTGGAAATCGAAAAGAGTATGCCTAACGGCAGCTGCTCAGGAAAATTTCAAGTTAAAAATCTTCTCAAATTATTCTAGGGATTCTCACCTCACAGAGAATATATCGCAAAAAGGTGGACTGTGTGGTCATAACAAACAGGTCTTGGTTATGTGGATAGCGGAGTGGCTTAGATGGCCCAACCAGTCTAAAAATATTGGCGTATTTTAATAGGATTGTATATTCCAGGGGCTAACAGATGCTGGGATTGACCTGGCAAGTCACCAATGAATTTTCACCTGCCAAAAAAAATATATAAAATAAAGGAGGTCGCACATCCCTACGACATATAATGACATAAGTGGACTGACAATAGATAGAGATAGATAGATAGATGTGTAAAAAATACGTATAAAATAGAAGTAAAGTACGTTAAATTGAAAATGCAATTCCTGTGTTTGCGAAATTATCAAATCAATGTGCGTATCTGTATACTTTTAACTATCAAATAGAACTGAAAGTGACACTACTACCTACCACAACAACCAAAACACAAACGTTTATAAGAAAGAAAGCATGGAAGCAGGACATTATATATACGAAATATTAAACGTAAGACATTCAAAAACCAAAAAAACATCGCTCTTCTAGATAAGAGAGATATAAATCTTAACGCAAATCAACACGAACCACAACAAAAAAGCATAGGTATTTCAGATAACAGTGATTGAAAAGGGACACGTCATGAGAATTGTACAACCTGAAAACGGTCAAGGAAAAATTGAGGGGGCGTGATTGTAATTCATCTTACCTTTTGATTACGCGAACTGAAAACAGTAACGTCATCAGAACACAACACGTGACTTCCAGTCCAAATGTACTCTAAACCAGTGCTTCTCAAACTTGTCAGTATTGTAGGAGAGCTGCTTATATCCTTTTCACGAAGACCATTTTTATATGTATGTAGCAGGTTTACTTAAGACTGTGAGCTAAAGTGTTAAAACAATTAATACTGGACGTTACAAGTTCAACATAAAAAACACCAAAACTCACGTTAATCACGAAACAAGATCATTCATTTATTTACAAGAGTATCGGTTACAACAATATTAAATAAAACTAACTAGTTTAATCATGTCAAACACTAACTAACCACTGAGGATTAAAGCATGAGCTATTGATGGGACCACTGTAACTAAATTACACAGGTTCACATACTTTTTTTTCAACTAATACGAATCCTAAACTTAATCTAATCCACCTTATTAAATGAATGGCTAACTATCTAACTCACTGTCTCTGCCATTCTCTCCGGGCTGTCCGAATCGAAGATGAATCTGTCTCTCTGGTTGACTGCTTAGACTGTAAACAAGATCTTTCCACCTGGGTTAGATTGAGCTCCCAAAGGATGCTTAGGATATAACTCACTCTTGGACCAAATACCAGTTCTCAAGTGCTGGAAACGTGTCCCTCTTGTGCTCATGTTACACCTGTACTGAGCAAATGTGTTCCATGTGGGCTGTTATGATGCACTTCCCCTTTCGTACCCCCAGCCTTTAGGATCGCATTCATAGGATTTCTCAGAACCCTTTTCACACCACGAGCCTTTGGGATCGCAGTCCTAGTATTTCATCAGAACCTTTTTGTACCACGTGCTTTTGGGATAACAATCTCAGGGTTTTAACAGAACCGTTTTCGTACCACGAGACTTTGTTATTTACAGGAAGTTCACTATCCGCACCAATGAGAACACAAATGCAATGCTCTCGATGAATAGTGAGATAACCTCCCTCGTATAGAATGCCAAAATGTACAAATGGATCAGCCACTACCTCAAAAACAGAACAGCCAGAGTTGAAGTACAAGGGCAGATGAGCAAAAAGGTAACACTTGAGCAGGGAGTACCCCAAGGGGGAGTACTGTCACCCACACTCTTCCTGGTGGATATAAATGACATAACAGAGAATATACCAGAAAGAGTCCACAGCTCAATGTTTGCAGACGATCTGGCTATGTGGACCTCTGAAAATATTCTCACCATAGCAAATAATCGGATGCAGCAGGCCCTAACATCGCTGGAAGAGTGGGCGAACTCATGGTTGGTCAAAATAAACGAGGAAAAAACAACATGTACGATATTCTCGCTTTCAAACAAACCCCAAAAACACCAAAATAAGTCTTAACGGCAAATACCTGCGGCCAAATGACAACCCAAACTACCTGGGAGTCACATTTGATCAGCGCATGACATGAAAAAGTCAGATCGAGAGAAACCGAATGAGAGCCAGAGAAAGAATGGCAATCGTGAGGAAACTTGCTGGCACAAGCTGAGGAGCAGACGAAAGTATACTAAAGAAACTGTACACTGGAAGAGTAAGACCAGTTCTCGAGTATGGCATTGCGGTATGGACAACAGCAGCAAAGGCGAACTTCGATAAAATTAGCAAACACCACAACCAAGCCATGAGAGTTATAACAGGAGGCATGAAGTCAACGCCAATTGCAGAACTTGAAAAGATTACAAAACTGCAATCCATGACCGACAGAAGCGACTGCAGAGCCCAACAGCAAGCAGAGGAACTCAGAAGCTTGACTGACCCTCCATCAGAGACTAAACAATTTTGGAAATGGGAAAAAGCGGAGAAACTTTGCAGAAATAGCCAAAGCAAAGATGAGCGAAGACCCTATGAACACACTAACAACACCAAAGCCCATCCCTACTGTACGAAAACCTACCTGGAGGCAGCATATATTTCCAGAGGTGTTAGAAAATATACCAGCTATTGGAAACAAAAACAGCCAAACTGAAAAATAAAGAAGAGATACAACCCTGAAGTACATAACGAAAAACTACCCAAGCATGGACTGGACCCATGCATACACCGACGGCTCTGTAACAAACACGACACAGAACGGAGGGGCAGGGACATTCCTACCAAATGGCAGAAAAATAACAATGTCAGTGGCAACTGGAAAATACACAAGCAATTTCAGAGCGGCGGCAGAGGCACTGAGGGCTGCAGTAGAAGAAATAGTGACAGGTAAAATGAACGAAAGCCACATAGTCCTGCTTACAGATGCCCTGGCCGTAGTCACAGCACTAAAAAGCCAGAAAAATACTGAACTTAATGATTTAAGAGCAGTACTCTATAAACTATGTCAACAGTTCGCACCAAAAAGAGTAGTGGTACAGTGGATTTCATCCCACTGTAACATCCAAGGCAACGAGGAGGCAGACAGACTGGCAAAAGAAGGTGCAAGACTACCACAACCAGATACTAGTGTGACATACGAAGAGTCAAAAAGGCTTTTTACAGCTAGATACATGACCAAATGGGAAACAGAACATACTGGCTACACAAAAAACGATGCCTATTACCAGTTGAACAGAAGAGAGCAGGTCGTTGTCTTCAGACTTCGTACTGGCCACAATAGACTGAGGTATCACCTATTCAACAAATTGAACATTTTCTGCAAAACAGTCCGACATACAAGGATCAGAGAAAGTAGATATGGCCATCACCAGTGGCAACACTAGACAAGCTCTATGGCAGTGTCGACAGCCTCAGGATGATCGCTGCTTTTTTTAGAAAAAATACAGGTTTGACGTCTGACAGCGTACGAAGAAGAAGAAGAAGTATAGAATGCCGAATATCCACCGTGCTCTGTCTCTTAAAGACTGAACTCTAGCTTCAGCATAAACCAAAATGGACGCGAACGTTAACTATGAGCCTATCGGTCATCCGTCAATCACTCCTGTGCTCTTCGCATTGCAAATTGTACCACTCTCGGCAGCCGCTTCCACACCATCCCAACCTGACACTGGCGCTGTGTTTAATCTGGCTTTCCACAACCTTGCCTTGCTACATACTCCCTCAGACAATTTTTGGTTCTCAAAGAATAAGTTTCCAGCCCCAATCTCCACTGCTACTCAAGAGATATGTTACAGGAAGTCAGACCAACCAATCATCAATTGACAACCTCCCGCCAGCACGCACGGTCTTGTGCTGCTTGTTCTGTCTGTCTCCAGATGTAGTCATTTTATCTCAGTTTCATCTTACGTTCTCTTTACCAAGTATGTGTGTGTCTATCTCTCGCTCTATCTTTCCTTGAGGGTTTCATGTAACAGCCTGTCTGGCTATATTTCACGGTGACTTCCGTAGCGTATGTCATATCGAGCCGCATTGTCTTCGTTCAATTTGTTGTTCTAGTTGATGTTGTTCGCTCGTTGGAGTTCGTTGCCTTGAAATGGTGAGAGAATTTGCTGACTCAATAATCCCACGAGGTTAGCCAGCGGAAGTGAAAACTTCCAGAAATGGATCTAAAGCACAAGCGGGTATATTGAGATCGAATTGAGAGAACATGGGAATGGTCTGAGAGCTTTCAAATTTAGATTAATGAAAATAAATGTACTGTTATCCACATTGGTAGATCCAATACGGAACATAATTACAGAGTGGGAAAGTACAATATTAGAAAGAAAGAAAATGAAAAGAACCTGGGGGTTATAGTTCAGTCAGGTAAGATGAGGAATCAAGTCCAGGTAACATCAAAAAAGGCAAATGCAATGTTAGGTATGATAAAGAAAAATATTAAACATAAGAGCATGGAAGTGATAGTCAAACTGTATAAAGTAGTTGTTATACCTAGATTGGAGTAATGTCTACATGTATGGAGTCATTATCGTAGAAGAGATATAAACATGCTGGAAACGATACAAAGAGGAGCTACAAAACTGATAGTGGGATTCCATCATAGTTATGAGCAAAGACTCGGAACAATAGGCCTACATTGTCTACAAAACAGGAGAATTCGAGGTGACTTAATACAGGTTTATTAGAACATCAACGGAAAGGTTTGGTTTAGAAGTTATTTTTAATATCAATGTAAAAGAAAATGGTTGCATATTGACTATGCAAGATCTTCTAAACCAGTATAAAGGTGTTAAGTTAAGTTAAGTTAAGTTAGGGAGAGTCGTTGAAGCTGGATAGATCATGTGGGAGGGAATAAACACGGACAACTCACCTAGAGATTAATCAGTCAGACTTGGGCCGACCATACAAATCTATAAAAACAAAAGTATGTAAGAACACAAACAAATCCGACTGATCGGACTTTATTTTTTGTAGTAAGAACCAGTGCTCAGATTATTCATTAACGTCTTTCTTGATCCTCTTAAATTTGAATTTGAATTTATATTAAAATCAAATTTTGATTGAGAGAAAATCGTTGTTTATTTAAAATTTTTTTTTTTTTTTTAAGATCGCTCAAAACAGACAGACTCAGCATCTCAAAATCCTGGTATTCAATTAAATACTTGCGTCTGATGTCATGTAGACAAATGTTGAGTACACTAACTTCGCTCTTTTGCCTTGGCATACCATTTTGGACATATGACCTCCTTCAAATCATCTCCTCACCACAACGTCGGTCGTAAGCGAGAGCGTCTGAAGTTGTAAAGCCACCACTTGTCATTTTACGTGTCCATCTGTTATTCGGTATTCGCACCCGATCGCCAGTCCATCTGTTATTCGGTATTCGCACCCGATCGCCAGTTCAACTGTTATTCGGTATTCGCACCCGATCGCCAGTCCATCTGTTATTCGGTATTCGCACCCGATCGCCAGTCCATCTGTTATTCGGTATTCGCACCCGATCGCCAGTTCAACTGTTATTCGGTATTCGCACCCGATCGCCAGTCCATCTGTTATTCGGTATTCGCACCCGATCGCCAGTTCAACTGTTATTCGGTATTCGCACCCGATCGCCAGTTCAACTGTTATTCGGTATTCGCACCCGATCGCCAGTTCAACTGTTATTCGGTATTCGCACCCGATCGCCAGTCCATCTGTTATTCGGTATTCGCACCCGATCGCCAGTTCAACTGTTATTCGGTATTCGCACCCGATCGCCAGTTCAACTGTTATTCGGTATTCGCACCCGATCGCCAGTCCATCTGTTATTCGGTATTCGCACCCGATCGCCAGTTCAACTGTTATTCGGTATTCGCACCCGATCGCCAGTTCAACTGTTATTCGGTATTCGCACCCGATCGCCAGTCCATCTGTTATTCGGTATTCGCACCCGATCGCCAGTTCAACTGTTATTCGGTATTCGCACCCGATCGCCAGTCCATCTGTTATTCGGTATTCGCACCCGATCGCCAGTCCATCTGTTATTCGGTATTCGCACCCGATCGCCAGTCCATCTGTGTTGTTTTTTTTTCTTCAGTAACAGCGCGAGAGAGACAAAGGCCACAAATCGTGTGACTGCTTTGTTCAGTTATGTGTTGCCCTTTGTGGACTGGAGAGTGGTGGACGTGTTGCGTTACGGCCAGGTGAAACATACTGACGGAAGTTAGGAGAAGCTTCAGAGTTAAGGGAAACATGCTGATGGAAGTGAAGATTAGCTCCAGGGTAAAGGTAAACATGCTGATGGAAGAAGACGAGCTTCAGGATCAAGGCAAACATACCGATGGAAGTAAAGTGTAGCTTCAGGGCCAAGGGAAACATGCGGATGGAAGTAAAGTGAAGCTTCAGGGCCAAGGGAAACATGCGGATGGAAGTGAAGATTAGCTCCAGGGTAAAGGTAAACATGCTGATGGAAGAAGACGAGCTTCAGGATCAAGGCAAACATACCGATGGAAGTAAAGTGTAGCTTCAGGGCCAAGGGAAACATGCGGATGGAAGTAAAGTGAAGCTTCAGGGCCAAGGGAAACATGCGGATGGAAGTGAAGGGAAGCTTCAGGGTCAAGGGAATCATGCGGATGGAAGTGAAGAGTAGCTTCAAGGTCAAGGGAATCATGCGGATGGAAGTGAAGAGTAGCTTCAAGGTCAAGGGAAACATGCTGATGGAAGTAAGGGAAGCTTCAGGGTCAAGGGAAACATGCGGATGGAAGTGAAGAGTAGCTTCAAGGTCAAGGGAATCATGCGGATGGAAGTGAAGAGTAGCTTCAAGGTCAAGGGAAACATGCTGATGGAAGTAAGGGAAGCTTCAGGGTCAAGGGAAACATGCGGATGGAAGTGAAGAGTAGCTTCAAGGCAAAGGGAAACATGCTGATGGAAGTGAAGAGTAGCTTCAAGGTCAAGGAAAACATGCTGATGGAAGTGAAGGGAAGCTTCAGGGTCAAAGGAAACATGCTGATGGAAGTGAAGAGTAGCTTTAGGGCAAAGGAAATATGCTGATGGAAGTGAAGAGTAGCATCAAGGTCAAGGGACACATGCTGGTGGAAGTGAAGGGAAGCTTCAGGGTCAAAGGAAACATGCTGATGGAAGTGAAGAGTAGCTTTAGGGCAAGGGAAACATGCTGATGGAAGTGAAGAGTAGCTTCAAGGTCAAGGGAAATATGCTGGTGGAAGTGAAGGGAAGCTTCAGGGTCAAAGGAAACATGCTGATGGAAGTGAAGAGTAGCTTCAGGGCAAGGGAAACATGCTGATGGAAGTGAAGAGTAGCTTCAAGGTCAAGGGAAATATGCTGGTGGAAGTGAAGAGTAGCTTCAGGGCAAGGGAAACATGCTGTTGGAAGTGAAGAGTAGCTTCAGGGCAAGGGAAACATGCTGATGGAAGTGAAGAGTAGCTTCAAGGTCAAGGGAAATATGCTGGTGGAAGTGAAGAGTAGCTTCAGGGCAAGGGAAACATGCTGTTGGAAGTGAAGAGTAGCTTCAAGGTCAAGGAAAACATGCTGATGGAAGTGAAGGGAAGCTTCAGGGTCAAAGGAAACATGCTGATGGAAGTGAAGAGTAGCTTTAGGGCAAGGGAAATATGCTGATGGAAGTGAAGAGTAGCATCAAGGTCAAGGGACACATGCTGGTGGAAGTGAAGAGTAGCTTCAGGGCAAGGGAAACATGCTGATGGAAGTGAAGAGTAGCTTCAAGGTCAAGGGAAATATGCTGGTGGAAGTGAAAGGAAGCTTCAGGGTCAAAGGAAACATGCTGATGGAAGTGAAGAGTAGCTTCAGGGCAAGGGAAACATGCTGATGGAAGTGAAGAGTAGCTTCAAGGTCAAGGGAAATATGCTGGTGGAAGTGAAGAGTAGCTTCAGGGCCCGGGAAACATGCTGATCAAGATCTCTCGCTCTTTGAAACAGGATGTACCACATCAGCGAGGACAAGAGGATATGGCTAATTTGATCTCCATAGTGGCGAGCTTACCGAAAAGCCTCGCATTGCACTACAGCCACGAAGTCCCAGGTTCACCTTCTCAAGCATGCTCCAGGACGTGAAAAGAGCTTCTGAAACCTACTACCAAAGAAACGGTGTGAAGAGTTAATTCAACTCAGCACAAGTATCTTAAAATAACAGCAATATTTCCGCACGTTTGAGCTATGTTTTGCCGCTGCAATCTGATACTTCAGGAGAGAAGCGTAAGGTCATTGATCCCTGCATTCTGCCCTATTAACGGCGATCTCAACGAGGTATTGCCGCTAGAATGAGGTTGACGTCAGAGCTGCTCTTCCTCATTGAAATCAGTTTGTCCATTAACAGCTTTGAACAAATCTTCATCTCAGGATGCTGTCATCGTCGTTTCTATGGACCAACTAATTTGCAAAACTAATAAAACTAATAATAGAGTAGAAGGGCAGACAATGAAAAAACAGTTGTAGACAGATCAATCAATTAATAAAAACTCTTCAACTCCCTGCACAGCAAAGATCCTCAACAAATACTCGATAGATCTCCCTGTCAAGCTTATCATTTCCACTTCGTCTTACGTTATTCCTGCCATCTTTAAGTTTTGTCTCGACCTCTTTTCTCAATGATTGTTCAGGTCTCCCCTACGTCTTTTGCTCTGAGAATTCCAGAACAGTGACTGCCTTGTAAAGCTAGTTTGTGTAATAGCCGTCCTATTCATCGCCAGCGGCTTCTCCTTACTTCTTACTTCAAGTCCCATTGGCATATGTCCAGCTCTTTCCCACAGTTAAATATTAGTGGCTTTATCATACAAATTTGTATCCTCATTTCGGTGCAAGCATCCATTCTCATAAAGCCAAACAATAAGACCGATTTGACATTGGAGTTGAAGATCTGTATTTTTGTGGTGGACATAATTTCTTCCACTAGAACCACGTTTTCTACACCAGCTTTTTCATGATTATATTTTGACGTTAGGGTACCATCACATATTTTATCATAATATTCTGATTTTATATATCATAGTAATGTATATCATATACAAATGTGAAAAAATGAATGGGATATAACATAGAACCACTTTGTGTCTGTACATAAAGAATTTTGGATAAATAGTCGTCCACATATATTATAAATACATCTCTTTTTTAAATTTGTAGTTAGAGTGTAGTAAGAAAAATTTGTCGCATCCAGCGGAAAGAGAAGAAAATCAATAACAAAGATATGGAGAAATAATGGAACAAGGAAAAAATAATGAACATGTTAACATATTTTGAACCTATAAAAAGACATAACGATTTGCAGAAAATCAAACTAAAAGCAGTGAAGAGAGCAAATATGTTAGAGGAAGACAACACAATAAGTGTAAGGACACCTTCAACAGATAACCAGAACAATAATAGCAGATCGCACCATCGAGGCAAGTTGTAGCCCTATTGCAGCCAACATGAGTTTCGGAGATGACAACTTGGAAGTGAAACGCAGCGATATCAATAAAATAATGAAATAAGAAGAGAGAGAGAGAGAGAGAGAGAGAGAGAGAGAGAGAGAGAGAGAGAGAGAGAGAGAGAGAGAGAGAGAGAGAGAGATTGAATACAATTAGAAGATGGACTGATAAAAGCTTGTCATATTGAATCATTTAAACAGGAGAAAATAATACTATGGAGATCAATTGCCGCCGACCTTCGATACGGATATGACTATTGATCTGTTTTTCAATGGCTATTCTGATATAGAAGAATGTAACTTCTACTTTAGAGGAAGACCTAAAATGTCATGAAGAAACGATACGGATATGACTATTGATCTGTTTTTCAATGGCTATTCTGATATAGAAGAATGTAACTTCTACTTTAGAGGAAGACCTAAAATGTCATGAAGAAACGATACGGATATGACTATTGATCTGTTTTTCAATGGCTATTCTGATATAGAAGAATGTAACTTCTACTTTAGAGGAAGACCTAAAATGTCATGAAGAAACGATACGGATATGACTATTGATCTGTTTTTCAATGGCTATTCTGATATAGAAGAATGTAACTTCTACTTTAGAGGAAGACCTAAAATGTCATGAAGAAACGATACGGATATGACTATTGATCTGTTTTTCAATGGCTATTCTGATATAGAAGAATGTAACTTCTACTTTAGAGGAAGACCTAAAATGTCATGAAGAAAAGAGCTTGCGACAAATATAAAGGCAACATAAATTATATGAACAGAGTTTCAAAGGATAGCACAAGACAGGTAGACGAAGTATATTTCTTGTTGAAGATATAGTCCGTAGAAAGTCTAAAATTTCCACAGTTTCTAGTCGTTAGAGCAATATTGGTAAAATGGGTCGACAAACTCCATTGCTAACTTCAGGAACATAACCTGAGTCTGATGAATGGGTCAGTTGGACTGCAGAATAAGGCCGGATTAGGATGAGCCTGATTTAGTAACATGGCTTCAACCTTCCTGCCAACAACGCGCGTCTTCTTTCCTGGCGTCGTCTGCGTCGGCTGGCATTCAACAGCCAAGTCAGAATTGGTACAGAGCAGGCGAATTCAACTGTCTAATTAAAGCAATGCATTGCGGCCAAAAAAAAAACATTGAGGTTGCCCCACAGTTGAAAGATCGATGTGAACTGTTGAGACTTAATAAAGACTTCAAGATTTGTCAAAGTGGCCCACTTCATTGAAAATTAAAGAAGGTGAATAGAGAGGGTTGTGGATGAGCTGGAAATCATTCTTGAGTGCAAACCATTGTCAATAAAATAACACATTCACACATCACATTATTGCAATAACGTCGATGTCAATCCTGCAGATATGCGAGAGATTCAACAACATTGTGTATCTATTCTGCAATGTACCAGAGCCGACCTAGCTCTTTGATCAAACCATCCTGTCACTACATATATGGACGACCCCGTGGATGTGTATAACCATAAAACTATTAAAACGGCATTCGATGTGTCCATCTGTTGTCTCGCTCAACTCTTTTCCTATATGATAGCTAGGTGGCTCACTGTCAGCCAGGGTTTCCGGATGTTCTTCCTATAGCTCAAAACTGTGTCGGCAACTTCGTGGATAGCCTGGGCGACGATAGATGTAGGGTCATCAGAGCCGCAAATGTTGGGTCTTTGGATGCGGCATATTGGGTTGCCAGACTAGAGTTCGTACGCAAGGATTCCGTGTCGTCATCCTAACGGAAAAGAGTTGAGCTAGTGCCAGAGACGACCACCAGGAACGGCGACACCTATAAAACAAATTCCGAGCTGCTGTCAAGAAGAACATTGAATACCATAAACAAAACAAAGATAATGACCACCGACAAAACACAATATCAGCATAAATTTACAGTGGGTGGTGAGGAAATAGATCAGGTCACACATTTTGAATATCTGGGCTCCAGAATTGACAAAAATGGTGACTGCTTGACAGAAATCAGAAGAAGACTAGACATGACAATGCAGAGACTGAGCAGCCTGAAGAAATTATGGCAGGGCACCAACAAAATGATAAAAGTAAAAGTCTTGAGAGCCTGTGTTGTTCCTATGGCAGCTTATGGCTGTGAATCATGAACGATTACCAAAACTTCTAGACAAAGAATCGAATCCTTCGAGTCAAAATGTTACAGAAAGATCCTCATTATACACTGGACAGAGAAAACAAAAAATGTAGACATTCGGCAAAAGTTGAGCATAGAGGAGAACTGGTTTATCAATTCCATTTTGGCTAGAAAATGCAAATACTTTGGTCACATCAAGAGACACAGCGGTCTTGAGAGAACGGTGATGGAAGGTATGGTGCCAGGCAAAAGAGGAAGGGGTAGACCAAGAAGACGATGGCACCAAGATATCCAGGAATGTCTGGGTATGACAGTGGCGGAGGCTGGAGTTTTGGCAGGAGAACGAGTTTTTTTCAGACAGACTGTGATGGGAGCGACGTTCTACAAAGGAAATGCTACATGATGATGAACCGACAGTGCCGACGAAGGTACAGTGCCCAACTACATGAGAGCGACATACCGCGCGATAAAGGTTCTCAACTGAGATCACTCACAACGTCCATCCGTCACCCCCCCCCCCCCCCCCCCGGCACTCCCCAATACCTGAAAAAGTCCGTTGGACCCCGTGCACCTCACGAGAGGAAATGGCTAGCAGGTGGGTTACATTACAACGTAGCCTTGAACCATCCTCCAGCCACCCTCTTCCCAGATCTACTTCGTGAGTCTATCACGATGCTGACACCAGCTCTGACGAAACCACCATTGCTAAGGTAAAAGGCAACAATAGAAAAACTGAAAGACGGCAGAACCACGGGCCTCGATAATATTCCCCTTGACCTTTTAAAGTACGCCTTGGACCCAATGACCCCCTCCCTGGACCCGATGATCACCACCCTGGACCCGATGACCATCACTCTGGACCAGATGACCACCATCCTGCGCCAACTTTCTCAACAGTGTGGAACACTGGCCAAGTGCCCGTGGCATGGCGTGACGGAATAATAATCTCCCTGTACAAGAAAAAGGACTCCCGTCTGTAATTCAGCAATTGTATACCTACTGTCCGTCCCCGGCACGTGACAAAATGTATACAAAAAACGCTATACAACACAATATCGTTACCCATAATTAACTTAGAAACGTGTGTTTATGAAAATAACCCGTAAATATGTGCAGCAACGCTTCTACAGCGACCACTGCAACTTCTAGCAAGTTCGAGAGTTCAAGTACCTGGGAAGTGTTTTCACTGATGATGGCAGAGTGGACAGAGAGATAGCACATCGTATTCAGAAAGCAAGCACTGTCCACTACCAGCTTGCACCGATTCTAAAACATCGCGGAGTGCAACTTTCAACAAAGAGGAAGTTAATCAACACGCTTGTTATTCCTTCTTTGTGTTACCAGTGTCAATCGTGATCCTTGTTGGAGCGTCATAAGAGCAGAATTCAAAGCTGAGATATGCGGTGTATGGGAAGTGCAGTTGGGAAGTTTGTCCGAGACCGTATCCGAAACACCACATTGAGGCAGATGTTAGGAACGAACACAGTAAATGCCTACATTGAAGCCAAACAAATCAAGTGGTTTGGCCACTTGGTCCGAATGCGTTATGACCAACCAGCAGCAAGAGCCTATCACAAGCAAGTATCGGGTCCTCGTGCAAGAGGCTGCCCTCGTCGCTAATGGATAGACGGTGTGTCTGAAACACTCGGGAGGTTCCGCTTGACGACCACACAAGCTTCTCACCTGGCCCAAACAAGAGATCTACGCATCCCGCCTTTCTGCGACCGCATAGCAGTAGAACAAAAGAAGAAGGAGAAGAAGAGATCCCTACTCATTTTATGTTATCAGTTTCAGAATTTGTAAAAACACCGTAGCAACATTGATGAATGTTTGGAGCAACAAGAATGAATAGAATCAGTAACGAAGATATTAGAAGTCAATTAGAAACAACACCAATGCTAGACATCAAGAGACAGGAGACAAAATGTTTCAACCAGTGACACGATAAAAAAATGACAGAATCCCTCAGAAAGCAATACTATACAGATCCAATGGATACAACACCATGGACGACCACGAAAAAGATGGATAACAGAAATAACAGATTCAGTGAATGTCCCCATAAACGACGCACAAACTAGGGCCCGGTCAAAAAACCGTTTCCTAACCGGATGTTGAAATCCACAAGCAGGTTAAGAAGCGAAAGAAAGAAAATAATGACATTGATACAGCAATGAATGAGCTGACTGCGGGCAGCGACGCACAGCTGATTGCTTCCGTGAAGGTCAGCGAACTAGAGTTGATCAAGACACTTTTCCGTCCAAGATGCGGCTCTAGAAACAGATAGTGTAGTCTGGCTGAGTAAATGAGCATCAGAATAAGAAGGCAAGCCCAGTACCCAACAAAGCAAGGTGAAGTGTTAAACTCATCACAGTCGTCTCAGTCTCTATAAGCCATGCACGTCACGCCCTTTGAGTTTTGTCTAGTTCTGTCTCCTGTATTTTGACACTGACTGTAAAGACCTACCCGCGAGTGTCAGTCCCTGCCACAGATCGTATAACCATGCTGAGGAAGATGGCTTGCCTGGCTGTTATTTGATCAGTCCAGTCTTTCTATTATCTCCACAATGCTCCCAAACAGCTCGATCCTGACCATTTTTTCCCAGTCTTCAGATGGGATGTCGCATGACTTCATGTCCCTCTTGCATGCGTCCTTGAATTTCCGTGTGGGACGGCCGATCCTTCTAACTCCAATGGACAGCTGTCCATAGAGGATATCTTTTGACAGCCTCTCATCTGGTGTCGGGTGTCGGACTGGAAGCGCAGATATCGTAGCTTCATTTTCAGGCCGACGAAGAATAATCAAGTTATAATAATACTCTGCACTAAGCTTGAAAGATTTGATGATGATATGCAGCACACCCTGGAACCTGAACTGACAAAACGTCGCCGAGCAGTTTGGTCAATCTTCTTGTCTATTAACACGGTCCTGGACGGTTGTAAGATCATAACCTCCAAGTCTTTCTCCAGTCACTATGCTCCCAGGGATGTGCTACGGTGCTGAAAAACGGACACAAACAAAATCACAGGAGGACAAACTGAGAGTTACGAAAACCTCTGTTTAAGAGACATCTGGTTGGAATCGCTCTCCGAAAACAACGTATGCAAAATCTCCACAATTCTGACATACGAGGATTGTCCTTGGTGAACGATGCAGTAATCTATGCAGACAAGGCAAAACTTTGATGGGCAGATCGCATGTTGTGACGAAACGATGGTCGATGGATCACGGCGACACCAATCTGTTATCCCCCCGAGATAAAAAGAGACCAAGAGGGGGTGGGGGGTCGTTCAGTGTGCTCGTCAGACTACCTTGCTGTACGAAAGAGCATCCAGAGACCGCTCTGCTTACCACCTACTAGACTTCTGTAGCCAGACAGGGTCCTTTGGGGACGAAGTTAGGACCCGCAGCTATGCTAAGGAACCGGTCATCAAGATCAAGACCAAAATCAAGACAATGATAATAATTTGTACTTTAAAAAGCACATTTATTGGAAACTTCCGAAGAAGTGGGCATCTTTACGTCAAGTGCTAAACAGTCCAGAAGATGCAGGTGACGTCAGTCATTTAGGTTGCTTACGAACACTGTCAATATGAGGTTTCAATAAACAGCGGGAAAACATCTTTCCCCTGTGACATAATGCTTTTAAATACAAAAAACCATTTGGAAATGGTAATAAATTGCAATAAATAGACGTCGTGCAAATTTAGAACAGCAAAACACCAATACGGTAAGGAAAAACATCAACGGGAGTACCATTAATAATAGTAACGCCTGCCCACTAGCTTGTGGATGTCGGAAACACTTTGTCCACCTGTCCACTAGCTTCTGGATGTCCAACACACTTTGTCCACCTGTCCACTAGCTTGTGGATGTCCAAAACACTCTGTCCACCTGTCTACTAGCTTGTAGATGTCCAACACACGTTGTCCATTTCACCACTAGCTTGTGTATGTCAACACTGTGTCCACCTGTCCAATAGCTTGTGGATGTCCAAATCACTTTGTTCACCTGTCCAATAGCTTGTGAATGTTCAACACACTTTGTCCAACTGTTCACTAGCTTGTAAATGCGTCACACACTTTGCCCACATCTCCACTAGATTGTAGATGTCCATTACACTTTCCCCACCTGTACACTAGCTTGTGGATGACTAACACACTTTGCCCACCTGTCCACTAGCCTGTAGAAGTCCATCAAAATTTGCCCATCTATCCATTAGCTTGTTGAAGTCCAACAAAATGTGCCCATCTATACATTAGCTTGTTGATGACTAACACACTTTGCCCACCTGTCCACTAGCTTGTAAATGTGTCAAACACTTTGCCCACCTCTCCACTAGATTGTGGATGTCCATTATACTTTGCCCATCTGCTTGTGGATGACTAAAACATTTTGCCCATCTATCCATTAGCTTGTGGAAGTCCAACAAAATTTGTCCACCTGTCCATTAGCTTGTGGAAGTCCAACAAAATTTTTCCACCTGTCCATTACCTTGTGGAAGTCCAACAAAATGTGTCCACCTGTCCATTAGCTAGTGGAAGTCTAACAGATTGTCCCCATTTGTCCACGAGCTTCTTTATGTCGTACACATATTGTCGACCTGTCCACTACCTTGTGGATACCCAACACATTTTGTCCAAATTTCCAATAGATTGTGTATTTCAAACGCACTTTCTCCACCTATCTACTAGCTTGTGAATATTCATCTTACCTTATCTACATATCCACTAGCTTCTGGATGTCCAATACACTTTGTCCAGCTGTCCAATAGCTTGTGAATGATCAACACAGTTTGTTAAACTGTTTACTTGCTAGTGGATTTTCAATACACTTTTTCCACCTGTCCACTAACTTGTGGATGTCCAACACACTTTGTCAACCTATTCGCTAGTTTGTAGATGTCCAACACACTTTGTCAACCTATTCACTACCTTGTGGATATCGAACACACTTTTTCCACCGGTCAACTAGCTTGTGCATATCCAACACACTTTGTCCAACTGTCAATTATCTTGCGGATGTCAAAAATACTTTGTCAACCTCTCCACTAGCTTGTGAATATCTAACACACTGTGTCCCCTAGCTTGTGGATTTCCATCACATTGTGTCCACCTATCAACTAGGTTGTGGATGTCCAATACACTGTGTCCACCTGTCCACTAGCTTGTAGAAGTCCAACACACTTTATCCATTTGTCCATGAGCTTGTTAATGTCGTATACATATTGTCCACCTGTCCACTACCTTGTGGATGCCTAACACAATTTGTCCAACTATCCACTAGCTTGTGAATATCCAATTCACCCTCTCCACCTATCCACTGGCTTGTGAATGTCCATCTCACTCTGTCCCACCTATCTACTAGCTTGTGTATGTCCAACACACTGTGTTCATATGTCCACTAGCTTCAGAATGTCCAACACACTGTTTCCACCTATCCACTAGATTGTGAATTTCCAACACACTATGACCATCTATCCACTAGCTTGTAGATGTTCAACACATTTTGTCCATCTGTCCACTAGCTTGATTGCTTGTCGATGTTCAACACACTTTGTCCTTCTGTCCACTACCTTGTGAATATCTTACAGATTTTGTCAACCTGTCTACTAGCTTGATTGCTTGTGGATGTCAAACACACTTTTTCCACTTGTCTATTAGCTTGTGAATATCGAACACACTGTGTCATTATATGTCCACTAGCTTGTGGATTGCCAATACAATTTGTCTACCTATCCACTAGCTTGTGGATGTTTAACACACTTGGTCCACCTGTTCACTAGCTTCTGAATGTCCAACATAATTTATCCACATATCAACTAGGTTGTGAATGTTCAACATACTTTGTCCACCTACCAACTAGCTTGTGGATGTCCAACACATCTTGTCCAACTGACCACTAGCTAATGGATGTCTAACACATTTTGTCAAATTATCCACTAGATTGTGTATGTCCATCTACACCCATGCACTAGCTTGTGGATGTCAAAAACACTTTGTCCACTTGTCCACTAGCATATCCAGCACACGTTGTTCCCCTGTACTTTAGCGTGTTAATGTCGTACACACTTTTTCAAATACAAATACACTAGTCCACTAGGTTGTGAATATCCAACACATTGTGTGCACCTGTCCACTTGCTAGTGGATTTCGAACACACGTTGTCCACCTATCCACTAGCTTGTGGATGTCCAACACACTTTGTCCATCTGTCCACTAGCTTGTGGATGCCCAAAACTTTGTCCACTTCCTTGTGGATGTCCAACATACTTTGTCCACCTATCCACTAGCTAGTGGATGTCCAACACATTTTGTCCAACAGTCTACTACCTTGTGGATGTACAACATACTTTCTCCACCTGTCTACTAGCTTGTGGATGTTCAACACACCTTTTTCATCTGTCCACTAGTTTGTGAATGTCTCATAAACTTTCTCCACCTGTCGACTACTTTATGGATGTCCATCATAGTTTTCCCATCTGTCCACTAGATTGTAGATGTCCAACACACTGTGTCCACTTGTCAACTAGCTTGTGGATGTCCAACACAATTTTCTAACTGTCCACTAGCCTATGGATGTCCAACACACTTTGTCCACCTGTCCACTAGCTTTTGATTGTCCAACACACTTTATCCACCTGCTCACTAGCTTGTGGATATCCAACACACTTTGTCCACCTGTCCACTAGCTTGTGAATATCCAACACACTTTGTCCACCTGTCCATTACCTTTTGGATGTCCAACATTCTTTGTTCACCTGTCCTCTAGCTTGTGGGTGTCCAACACACTTTGTCCACCTGTCCACTACCTTGTTCATGTCCAACACACTTTGTTCACTAGCTTGTGGATATCCAACACACTTTGTCCACCTGTCCATTACCTTTTGGATGTCCAACATTCTTTGTTCACCTGTCCTCTAGCTTGTGATTGTCCAACACACTTTATCCACCTGTCCACTAACTTGTGGATGTCCTCTAGAAACTAATTTAGTGTGACCTTTAACCAATTTTGCACCACTCCCATTAGCTCGTTGACAGCTGCTTTGGGACTCATCTGCTACACACTTTCCTGTAACCGAGGTCATCATATACAATATTATATTTAGCATAGTTACTGATGTTGACTCGCCTATGGCTACGGACTAACTGGTCGATCTACTGTTTCATTGTGTCATTCGTCATGCTTGCTCGACACTGACTTTGCGATTCATCAATGTCGCTTTGTATTCTGCTTTTAATACTTTCTACCCATTCATACACAAGTCCTTGACTCAAAGAATTGAATCAATACCGGACCTTCATTGTTCTGTAGATTTCAGATTTCACATAACGCGAATAACGTATCGCTGCTCTCACACAGTGTATGTGGACAGTAGGGCTGCCATTGTTTACGCTATATTGTGCCAGTTGTTGCTCTGAAAAAAGATTTTATGTCGTGCATACTTTTCCATTCACTTTATAATAAATATTATATTATTTAATGACTAGTCCGTCGCAATCATTGACATTGGCTCATCGTGGAATTAAATCTAGTACAAGATAACTTAGGTTTTAATTGTTTTAAATTGTTTATGTTAATGCTCATTGAATAAATTATCATTTCAACAGGTGCCTCTTCTCGTAGAAGAGAAGTGTTCAGATTCTAATGTACGGCATCCAATTGGCAAAGCTGTCTAATGGATTCGGAAGTTCCTAGGCAATTTCAGAAACTCAGTTACAGAGACATGGACGATGGTAGCATAAGCAGTAAGCGTCCACGTTTTTACAAACGATCCCTGACTATGGAACAAGCAATGGGGCACAATCATATTTTGGAGCGCCCCACGCCTTTAGCTCTCAAGGTCAACGATGCTGGAAAGAACTTTTTACGGCATGACCAAACTTGTCAGTGGATTAAGTTCATGCATGATCCAAATCCTGATCCACCCAGGAATACGAGGTCGTTCGGAGTAGTTAAACAGGTTTCAAACTGCAGTTTATGTATGCCAGACAAGGTGGTAAGTGGGCCTTTGGTATTACAGGATTCAGTGACTAGTTACTATGACGAACAGTTAAAAAGTTTGCACAAGAAGCAGGAAGAGCTGTTGGAACGACAGCATCAGTTGGAGGAACAGCTTGAAGAGCAACATAAGGTAAAAGAAACATATTCAATGACACAGTTGCAAGATAAAGGTGACGTCGCTGAACCAGAGGATGGCGGAGAGGCTCCCGTAATTACAAAAGCGGTACAGCATGTGCAGATAAGTAAGGGTATATCACCACCGTTCAGGCGGAGGTTGAAGGTAAATATATTGTTCTTGTTGTTATTATTATTAGTAGTAGTAGTTGTAATAGTTGTAGTAGTAGTAGTAGTCGTAATAGTTGTAGTAGTAGTAGTAGTAGTAGTAATAGTCATAATAGTTGTAGTAATAGTAGTAGTAGAAGAAGTGATGGTGGTGGTGGTGGTAGTAGTAGTAGTAGTAGTAGTATTAGTAATAGTTGTAGTAGTAGTAGTAGTAGTAGTAGTAGTTGTAGTAGTAGTAGTAGTAGTAGTTGTAGTAGGAGTAGTAGTAGGAGTAGTAGTAGTCGTAATACTTGTAGTAGTAGTAGTGGTAGTAGAAGAAGAAGACGTGATGGTGGTGGTGGTGGTGGTGGTAGTAGTAGTAGTAGTTGTTGTAGTAGGATAGTAGAAGTAGTAGTAGTAGTAGTAGTAGTAGTACTAGTACTAGTATTAATAGTAGTAGTAGTAGTAATAGTACCGGTCCACCAGCTTGTGGAAGTACAACACACTTTGTCCACCTGTCCACTAGCTTGTGGATGTTCAACACACTTTGTCCACCTATCCACTAGCATGTGGATGTCCACCACACTTTGTCCACATGTACTTTAGCTTGTTAATGTCATGCACACTTTTTCCACCTGTCCACTACCTTGGGAATACTTAACACACTTTGTCCACCTGTCCACTAGCTTGTCGAATTCCAACACACGTTTAGCCACTTATCCACTATCTTGTGGATGGCTCACACATTTTGTTCACCTGTCCACTATCTTGTGAATGTCTCACACACTTTCTTCACCTGTCACCTACTTTATAGATGTCCATCATAGTTTTTCCACCTGTATAGTATTGCATACTATGAACTTAATGATTTAAGAGCAGTACTCTGTCAACTATGCCAGCAGTCTGCACCAAAAAGAGTAGTGGTACAGTGGGTTCCATCCCACTGTAACATCCAAGGCAACGAGGAGGCAGATAGACTGGCAAAAGAAGGTGCAAGACTACCACAACTAGATTCTAGTGTGACCTACGAAGAGCCCAAAAGGTTTATTAGGGCCAGATACATGGCCAAATGGGAAACAGAGCATACTGGCTACACAAAAAAATGATGCCTATTACCAGTTGAGCAGAAGAGAGCAGGTCGTGGTCTTCAGAGTCCGCAAAGGCCACAACAGACTGAGGTACCACCTATTCAATAAACTGAAGATAGGTGGCACTGACTAATGCACTTGTGGTACCGGGAAAATGACCGCTGAACATCTGCTGCAAAACTGCCCGACATACGAGGACCATAGAAAGCACATGTGGCCATCACCAGTAGCAACACTAGACAAGCTCTATGACAGTGTCGACAGCCTCAGGATGACCGCTGCTTTCTTCGAACAAATACAGGTTGACGTTTGACAGCGTACGAAGAAGAAGAAGTATTACATAGTATTATTCAGGCCATTGATACAGTTGTAGGGGCATAGCCCAGTCCTACATTTGGATTTACTCTATCCATCTTAAAAGATGACAAAGAGTGTGATAAGCTGGGCCTGTTCACAATCAACGGGAATAATATACCAGAACTAAGATATGCAAATGAAATAGTTGTCCTTTCGAAGTGCGCTGAGCGGCTAAAACAGATGAGCACACCAGTTAACCATTGTCGTTTTAAAGAGCGCTGAACGGCTAGAACAGATGAGCACACCAGTTAACCAACACGATGAGGAAAAAAATATATACCTTAACATGAGCAAGACCAAGGTAATGAGCAATGGTCAGAAAAATACATTAGATCAAAAGTTATAATATAGAAACGGGATCAGGATGCTGAGCAGCGCATGAGCTGCAGCGGTCAGCGACCGATAGCTGACTGCTAGTGTCAGGGAAAGCTAACCAGAGCTGCCAAGACCGTTCTACACCTCCACGTGGTGATCCTGGATAACAGGCTGCAACAGAGTAGACTGGCTAAGGAGAAACGATCGAAGAGGGAATGCTAACCCGGTATTCAAACAATGCTTTCGGAAGTCAGATGTGTTGGGCCGAAAGGTGAAAATATCGTAATCAAGCTGTAAACTACGACACAACTCATTCCGTTCTCTGGACTAAATTCTGCTACTTAGGCCCGTGTCAGGGTTTGGTAGCGGGAGATTGAGAACGAACGAAGCCAAGCCAAGCCATAATATAGAAACAAGAAGGCCCGAACGTCACAAGTTTGGAAAATGTCGGTTCGGTTTTAAGTAACGATGAAGAATGCCAGACAGAGAAAACAACGAATGATTATTGAAATTGCAGAGGCTAGCTAAACAGAAAAACGTATGGCCAAACACCAATAAAATTACAAAAATATAGATCCAGAAGACTTGCATCTTCCCGGTGGCAACGTACCGATACGAGACATGAGCAACCACACAAACACTAAGGATGGCGATTGAACTCTTTGAGATAAAATGCTTCAAGAAAGTGCAAAAAAATTGCTTTGATGGAGGGAAAGAAACGTAAGTAATCCTACAGTTGCTGGATATACTCGTAGAACAGAACTGGCTAGTAAATAATATTGCGTCTCATCATGTAGCATGTCCTTTGTAGAACGTCGCTCCCATCACAGTCTGTCTGAAAGAAACTCGTTCCCTTGCCAAAACACCAGCCTCCGCCACAGTCATACCCAGGGATGTAGCATGTCCATTGTAGAACGTCGCTCGCATCACAGTCTGTCTGAAAGAAACTCGTTCCATTGCCAAAACACCAGCCTCCACCACAGTCACACTCAGGCATTTCTGGATATCTTGATGCCATCATCTTCTTGGTCTACCCCTTCCTCTTTTTCCTGGCACCATACCTTCCATCACCGTTCTACGTATATTGCGTCTAGGGAGCTAAAATACTTTGGCCACATCAAGCGCCACAATAGTCTAGAAAGGATGATATATGAGGGTGATACCTGGCAAACGAGTCAGAGGTAGACCAAAACAAGATGTACGCGTGACATTAGAGAAGTTCTTCGGAAGAATGGGAGAAACACGGAAAAGCTGGCCAGGGTGTCTTACAGATCGGCTGTTGTTAAAGCGAAGTTTTGCAAAGGACCAGTTACGTGGTGACAGTCTAATGAGCAATCATGGATCCCATGTTTGCAGTGTGGTTTTACTGGCAATATCCTTTCCGCAAAGAAAGCTGCCCACCCTATCACCAACCTTTCCTGGTCGTCTTCTTCTTCTTCTTTGCGTTCGGTTTCGTATGCTCATTTTATGCCACCAGATGGGCTGCCTCCATGAAGTGATACGTCAGTCGCAGGTCCTCAAAGGTTCCCCACAGTTTGTCTTGTATGTTTCTCTCCTCGGGCCAGGTCTTCTCACGGGAGTCTTGGTGCAGTGGACATGTTTGCAGGATGTGTTCTGGAGTCTTGGGTCCTCTCTGACATGTGCATTGTGCAGTCTGTGCTGCTTTCATTTTATGCATGTGTGCATTTAGTCTGCAATGACCTTTTCTGAGGCGAAAAATTGTGGTATACTGTTTAATATTCAGCCTATTGATTGGGTCCTGTGGGTATTTACTGTTTGTTCTCTCTATCCACTGTTGTTTATATTTTGGGGGGATGTTTGCCTTGACTTCCAGCAGTGACACTGAGTGGGTGAATTGTTCTCTTTGTCTTCCATCCCTGGCTAGCATGTCCGCCGATTCATTCCCAGGTATTCCGCAGTGAGCTGGAATCCACTGGAGGGTGATTTTATTGTGGTCAGAGAGTTTGTTTAGCTGGCATATCAGTTCCCTTTCCATACTATGTCGTGGTTCTCTTTGTGTGGCCTGCAAAATTTCCATGCAGTCGCACAAAAACACTATTTTGTTATCCTTTAACCCCTTTTCATCCAAAAGTTTGACTGCTTCAATTATTGCCTGTTGCTCTGTTCTTAGATTTGTCGAGGGCTCCCTGGCAGCACTTGCTTTTTCTATAACGGTGCCATCCTGTAGAAATATGACGACTCCCGCCCCTCCTTTCCTCAATGCTTCCTCTGATGATCCATCTGTGTAGACATGCGTCCACATGGGTTGAGGATAGGCGTCTCCAATATGATTCAGGGTTTTTTCTCTCAATGCATGGTCTGATTCTTCCACCTTTCTATCGATACCTGGTATTTTCGCTTCAACCATGAAGTTGGGCTGTTGGTCTGTATTTTCATATACTTGTATCATTTCTTATGTCGTCGGACATTTTGATATGTCACTGTTCCTGGCTGTAAGGGCTTTTGATAGATGATTGAAGCTTGGTCTTTTTATGCTATTTTTTTGTTAATTCACTGACTTTTCCCTGCATTGGATGTTTATTCATGCACTTGTATTTTTCTGTCAGGTTTAGTATTTTTCCTTCTCTGCGCTCACCAAGGCTCTGGAGGCCTGCTACCGCTTCGAGTTCTCTAATTAGGGGTGCTTCGCAGACCTCCGGTAATAATTCTGAGTCCGGTATTCTGTGCCTGTCTAGTCTGTAGGTTTGTCTTTGCCGCTGTTGCATAGGCACCCATGCCATATTCCAGTGTTGGCCGTACGTATCCATTGTAGACCTGTCTGACTGTGTTTGCATCTGCGCCTCAGTTTGTCTCTGACAGTTTTTTTCATCAGCCTTTGCCTGAGTGTGGCCTTCTTTTGAGTATCCTCTATGTGTGGGCCCCACGTTAATCTTTTGTCATATCTTATTCCTAGGTATGTAAGATTGTTAATCTCTAGGAAGTAGGCTATTTTCTAAATATAGATCGACCTGCTCTGGCTTTGTAGAGAGCGAGAAGAGTGTTGAGAGTGTCTTGCTTTTGTTTATTGTGACACCCCATGAGTCTGTCCATTTCTTTACTGCATTAACTGCTTCCTGCATTCTTGCTTTTGCGGTTCCAATGTTTTCTGCCTTGGTCCATATGGCCAGGTCATCCGCATGGAGTGTCTTGTGGATGTGTGGTCTGAACTGTTTTGGCAGATCATTAGTGATAAAGATAAACAAGGTAGGGTATAGTGATCCTCCCTGGGTAACCCCCTCATGCAGTTTGACCATTTTGCTCTTGTGTTCTTCCAGCCTGACTCTCGCACATCGTGAGTGGAGGTAGTCTTTGATCCAGTCAAGTCCAGGTCGTCTAAATCAGGGAGATTGATAAAACCTGAACAATATATGTTTGTCTATGCTAACTTGTAAAGAATACAGAATGAAAATCATCGTAGAAAAAATTGAAGGCATGAAAATATCTAGAAAAAAGGAGAAACCAATATCTTCATTGAGAAGCAGCATATCAAACAGGTGAAAGATACTTAAGTAGCACGATATCAGCAGACGGAAGAATCCCCGTAGAAAATCCAACAAAGATGAAATTAGGCAAATTAAATCATTGAACAACTAACACCAATACTTAACTGCAAGCACGAGATAATAACTGCCAAAAGAGCTTTACACAACATGATTGTTGTTTGACACTCTGCTACCAATGTCAAATCTAGATACTAACATAAAATGGAAAAGGACAAATCGTAACAGCAGAAATGATTTGCCTGATAGTGGGTGTTAGAAGGAAAAAGAGGATTAAAAAAATGATTGCACCAGGAGACTGGTTAGAACAACACCATTACTAAACTACATTAAAGGACAACTAAAATGGTTTGGCCACCTAACAAGAATACCACCACACAATACCTTCCAAACAACTAAAATGGTTTGGCCACCTAACAAGAATACCACCACACAATACCCTCCAACAACTAAAATGGTTTGGCCACCTAACAAGAATACCACCACACAATACCCTCCAACAACTAAAATGGTTTGGCCACCTAACAAGAATACCACCACACAATACCCTCCAACAACTAAAATGGTTTGGCCACCTAACAAGAATACCACCACACAATACCCTCCAACAACTAAAATGGTTTGGCCACCTAACAAGAATACCACCACACAATACCCTCCAACAACTAAAATGGTTTGGCCACCAAACAAGAATACCACCACACAATACCCTCCAACAACTAAAATGGTTTGGCCACCTAACAAGAATACCACCACACAATATCCTCCTACAACTAAAATGGTTTGGCCACCTAACAAGAATACCACCACACAATACCCTCCAACAACTAAAATGGTTTGGCCACCTAACAAGAATACCACCCCACAATACCCTCCAACAACTAAAATGGTTTGGCCACCTAACAAGAATACCACCACACAATACCCTCCAACAACTAAAATGGTTTGGCCACCTAACAAGAATACCACCCCACAATACCCTCCAACAACTAAAATGGTTTGGCCACCAAACAAGAATACCACCACACAATACCCTCCAACAACTAAAATGGTTTTGCCACCTAACAAGAATACCACCACACAATACCCTCCAACAAATAAAATGGTTTGGCCACCTAACAAGAATACCACCACACAATACCCTCCAACAACTAAAATGGTTTGGCCACCTAACAAGAATACCACCACACAATACCCTCCAACAACTAAAATGGTTTGGCCACCTAACAAGAATACCACCACACAATACCCTCCAACAACTAAAATGGTTTGGCCACCTAACAAGAATACCACCACACAATACCCTCCAACAACTAAAATGGTTTGGCCACCTAACAAGAATACCACCACACAATACCCTCCAACAACTAAAATGGTTTGGCCACCTAACAAGAATACCACCACACAATACCCTCCAACAACTAAAATGGTTTGGCCACCTAACAAGAATACCACCACACAATACCCTCCAACAACTAAAATGGTTTGGCCACCTAACAAGAATACCACCACACAATACCCTCCAACAACTAAAATGGTTTGGCCACCTAACAAGAATACCACCACACAATACCCTCCAACAACTAAAATGGTTTGGCCACCTAACAAGAATACCACCACACAATACCCTCCAACAACTAAAATGGTTTGGCCACCTAACAAGAATACCACCACACAATACCCTCCAACAACTAAAATGGTTTGGCCACCTAACAAGAATACCACCACACAATACCCTCCAAAAACCAATTTAGAAACAACGGAATCAACGCCAAAGGGCAATACGAAAAAGGTTGATAACGGAAATATATGAGGCGGTGAATGCCACTGTGCATGAAGTAGGCAGTCGGGCTCGTTTCAAAGATCTCTTCATAACCTGATGCTGAAAGAAATATAAACTTGGGACATAAGTCATATGTTTACGGTATCGTAATCATCGGACATGCTGAAATGTTGTTCATGTACTTAGTAATAACGTTGGAAATTACGAGTTGTTTATCGACATATTCCTGAGTTACTCTGTCAATGGGCGTATCCCTGCTGCCTTGTAGGACACCTTTTTACAGGAAAGGGTTCAGGAGTAAACCTTGAGGACAAATCTGCATATAGAGTTACCACCAGTCATCTTGACTACGTCTTTCCATCTGATTAGGGTACCGAGAGAGTGGGACTGATAACATTTCAAAATTGTATCACTTGAATCTTTGTAAGTGCAAGTTACAACATCGTAAAACACAAATGCAGAAGAAGAACAAAAATAAGACGAGAAAGATGAAGAAGAAAAACAAGAAGAGATGAAGAAATAGACGTAGAAGAAGAAGAACAACAACAAAAAGAAAAACAATAACAACAACAACTTCTAAAGAATAGGTGCACGAAGAAGCCTTCTAAAGTCCATTGTAGTAGATGAGTCGCTTTGCCTAAACAAGATAGTAAAATTGAAAAATAATCAAACAAAGTCATTCATTTCTCATGCCTAGTTTCCCTACATGTTTTTTCATTCTTTGTCTGTTCTTTTTCCTATGCCCAAGCCATTCGTCAATGTATCCACATATCTACAGGGCAGAATTGCAGAATTTTGCGCCGAAAGAAACGAAGGCACAATGAAGAATCTGCTATTCTATATGAGTCGACCTGAAACCCTAGAAGAAATGGATCACCCGGTCAGGCCCATAGAGCGACCCTACATAAATGAACCGATATTCGTGCAGGGACAAGTTGTAGATACCAAAGAAATATCTCCCGCACGACAGCTTCGTGGTCCCCACTGTAAGTACGTGTTTGTCGCTCATGTCTGAATTATGAAAACAAAATTGGTTTGAGTTAGTTCAATTAATGAATGCCTGTCACTTCTTCGGGTAGATGCCATTGACAATATTCCTCCAAGTTTTATATCTTGAGCTACCCTTTCTGCCTCTCTCCGTTTGAAGTATACTGACCGAAGTTCATTCTCCAGATGTTTTTTGGTCTACCTCTCTTCCTCTTCCCCTGTTGATTTCATGTCATAGCAAGTCTGGCCACTTCTGATGGTGTTATAATAATAATTTTGTTCGCATTGATGCCAAAACCCGTTGCGCCGATCGCCAACTACCATGTCCAAATACTGAGGCTGTGTTCATGCGTAGCGTGTCGATCGAAATCCCTACAGACTGCCCAGGTGGAGCCGAGTACTCTACTGTCTTAGGATGAGGGTTCCGAGGAGTGTGTTAGACCAATGATTGTGTCAGGCTTTCCGTGTCAAATTCCCTGTTTTTTCCGTGTCCCGCCGCCGAGGCTTTTGATTGTGTCCACCTTTTCGTCAGCGTGACCTTTGCTGTGCTGAGAATACGAGGTTGGGAGAGGTATCGTGTAACCTCCGGTGGAGAGAGTGGCGGGCAGGAGGAAGTCGTCTTCAATCCGAGCAGAAAGATCCTTGAGGAGTGGTTACCTGGACTAAATACTGGTGTGCAGTTAAGCGGATCGTTGGACTCCATCATGGAGTTGAACTCTCACGGCTCAAGCCAGGCATGAAATGCAGCGAAATGCAACATAACAAACAGGATAACCGATCGAAAGCACATCAATTCCTCAGAATACAGTCCCTGATACCACCTGGTGAAGGAGTTGTGAAATATAATCCGAATAGGAACCACCAAATGTCGGAAAACGACACAAAATACCGGAGCGAGTCGAGAGTGCAGCCATCTTATTTTCTCATATGGTGTTATCCAAAGCACGTATTCTTTTCAACAGTATTTCTTATGTTTGATCTGTTCGTCCATTTGTCACCATGTCTTACCAGCCTATACCTGTTACCCTCCGTGTACATTTATTGACGAACGACTGGAGTTTCCTCCGTATTGCCTCTGAGGTTCTCCGAGTGCATGCTCCGAACATGACTACTGACTTGACATTGGAATTAACCAATCTTCTTAAGTTACACGAATACTGTTCTTGCCTCTCCAATGTTAGTCTTTACATCTGCCTCCTTGTCCACCTCTTCCAGTGTCCTACCTCCAAGCATGACTGGCTCTGTGTCTAAGGCGTTGATTTTAAATATCTTGGTTTTCTTCATGCTAATATTTAGTCCCAGTTTGGCTGAATGCTCCCTCACCTTATTTACGTCTGGCTATGAATATGTGACAGCAGTACCAAATCATCTGCATAGTCCAAAGCCTATACCTATGACCTTTTGCCTTGGGCTGTTAAGGACTTATTTCTTTCTCTTATAGCTTATAGTAGTGTTCCAGAATCGATCGATTTTATGGATCTCTGTCGCAGACGGTAAAGGGGTCTGCTCTATCATATTGCACTCTACTCTCATTCTAATTAAATTAAAGTAACACTAAATATAAACACAATACAACAGATTATTTCTTCAAGTAACACTACCAACTATAAACTCTCTAACAACTGAAATTCTTTCTCTCGCACGTTTATCTAAAACATTTCTACCGCTAAACCTAACCTTATCGATATTGTTATTGCCTGGTTCTTTCTACTCTCCTAATGTGGTCCAACTATAAACTCTCTAACAACTTAAATTCTTTCTCTCGCACGCTTATCTAAAACATTTCTACCGCTAAACCTAACCTTATCGACACTGTTATTGCCTGGTTCTTTCTCCTCTCCTAATGTGGTCTGTTGCGATCGAATTTAGCCGCGGATTGCCGCTGATGATAAGGTTCTAAACCCTAGTATGACATCCGTGGTCTTGTTTCTCTTTGTCGCCGATAGATCAAAGTAGCCTCAATGTGGTCAGGATAGACTGCATCAAATACGATCCACGTAATCACTGTAAAACTGCCTCTAGCTGCGACTGACGACTTACATTCACGTGATCAAGGTGATGTCGGTGTGATCAGTGGGACTGCGTTAATATGATGAATAGGATGACTGGAAGACTGCCTCTATAAGCTACTGACGACTTGTAATCACGATCAATACATAATATGAGGATAGTTATCTTGCTTGCTGCGAGTCTATCTCAACTGCCTCTTTCCGTCGCTTAAATCTCAACTCAAATCTGCCTCAACTGCGTATCTTCGTCGTCTGTCCTCCACTGAGCGTCTCTTTCCAAGGTACCTCTGTCTCTGAAGTGAAGAATTCTCTCTCTGTGGTTCTCAACTCAAATCTGCCTCACTCCATCACCTGCCCTCCACTAAGTGTCTCTTTCAAAAGTGTTTTCATGTGATGCCCCTCAAGTCGCTCTAACGGGATTTATATTCGATATGCATTCCAAGATTACGTGATTTCCAAAACGCGCACGTTTCTGGCCGTCTGCTTGCCTTAGCCCCCATCCTGTTCGCGGGGTTTCCAGATGATGCGTGTTTATCCGCGGCAACAAGTCTACACTCTACCACCACTGTCGTTCCAGGTGTGGACACATGGCCTGTAACTTACTTCAGGTTACGTATATTTATTAAAACTCCCACTTGTGCGGTTCGAGAGATAGCGTACGTGGTCCGTTTTGGTTACCCAAATTCTGGCGGGACTGAGTTCAGCTGCATTGACTAAAATCCCACGAAGTAGAAAGAAAAAAGATGGTTGTATAAGCTCTTTCTATCTTCCTCCTAACTGTGACATATTAAAACAATGTCTAAGTTCCTACCTATATATTATCTCTACGGCTAAGATCTGTTTTAGTAGTACCCTCTTTTAGACAAGACTGACCTTTGTAGCCCCTTTCAGTCATGACTGACTATTATGGCCTCTTTCAGTCATGACTAACTATAGTAGCCCATTTCAGTCATGACTGACTGTAGTGGGCTCTTTCAGTCATGACTGACTACAGCAGCCTCTTTCCATCATGGCAGACTATAGTAGCCACTTTTACTCATGACTGATTATAGTAGCCCTTTTTATTCATAACTGACTATAGGATGATGCGACCTTGGAGTGATAATGTTACTAAGATTTTGTACTTCGTTTTTCCTTGCGGAGTAATCGTTTCACATCTCCCGTGCTGCCAGAGCTTCTTTTCACCCAACATGAGGTGGCTCTTCAGTGTACATCTCCATGTGGGTCGGTCTACAGCTTTGACTTTCCAGGATGTAAAACCATGTCCAGTGCCTTAATGTCCCGCTTGCACACATCTTTAAACCTCAGCTGGGTTCAGCCGACTGTTACCGTCATCCGTTAAATGTCCATAAAGAATATGTATGGGGATGCGACCATCTTCCATGCGACAAACTTCCAAGTCCGACGTTGTTGGACCTAAAGGCACAAATATGGCAGTCAAGCTATAAACTATGACACTGCTCATTCTGTTCTCTGGACCATATCCTGCAACTTTCAGTGCTTGGTAGCGGGAATTTGAGAAAGAACGACAAAGAACAAGAAAATGAAGAAGCTGCCATATATGAGGATTCTGACGACTAATGCATAGTAAACAATGACCTTGGTTTTTATTGCAACTTCCTGGTCACCTCCCCCCCCCCCCTTTCTCCCCCCCCCCCCCCCCCTGCCTGCATTCTGAGATGAATGTCAACTGGTCGACGTCCTTCAGCTGTAAGAAACCAAATCAACGCTTTTTATCAACTCTGGGCGGATTCCGTATCACACCCGCCCTGTTTTCAACGATCTACTGAGAAAAGGATGAGTCGGAGGATAATGAAATTTTGTAAACTTGATAGTTCGTATGTTCTGTTTACATCAGAAGTGACGTCATCATGCGCATCGTACGTATGGTCACTTGGTTAGGTCCAGTTTCATTTGAACACACCTCGTATCAGCCAGTGTGCAAGGATGGAGCCTGTTTTCAGGACCGACATTTCGAGACAGAATAGGATATTGACCATTCTGGTTCGCTGACCCTGTCACAAGCAGCCAGCAGTAAGTTGCTGACTATTGGCATCTCGTGGAGTGTGTCAGCTCAGTAAGCTAAAATGTGCCACATTCAAACCACAAACCCTGTCCCTTCCTGTGAGAGACAACCACAGACCGTATTGAAGGACTCGGTGGTCTTGAGGTAAAGTGTCCGCCTTGTGTGCCGGAGGTCATGGGTTCGAATCACAATTTTAACGTGAATCTTCTGGTAAAAATTCTCCTGCTCTGCTGATAGTGAGATCGGACTCCCGTGTTCAGTGTCGAGCACGTTAAAAATGCCTTCGCAGTTGGAAATCGAAGAGTAAGCTTAATGGCTTAGTCTGCATAGCTCTAGTGTTTGAGTCTATTGAGATGGACTCGCACATCGGTGAAACCACCCTCCAAGAAGCTGGTTGTATACAGACTCTACAAAGTCTTTTAAAGCAGTTCTGTTTTTGTTTCTAAGAATGAACGTCACTGCATTCCGGGCATACCCATAGGTGCTCAATCTCTCTCAGCAAATGGCGTAGACTAAGGATGCTGATGGTCCTTGTAGCTTGCTGGTTGTACACTCTCCTGCTCTGTTATGCGCCATACTTCACTGGGAATTTCGTTTAATGTTGAAACTTTGCAGCCTGTGGATTGTTGCTTCATCTATTTCGGCGTCTTCATCTAACAGACGTTCATAGCTATATTTCAAAATATCACTTCTGTCCATCACTAATGTGCCCATGATGGGAGCTTGTTAAGCCATGATGTCAGTTCTTTCATTGGCCTGAACCCCAGCATGACCAGGACAGTAGATCTCTGTCAACGCCTGGAGGTTTGAGGCTTCAACAGCTGTTATCCACTCGTACCTAAACCATCCCTTTTGTACCTTCTGAAATACGGCTTGCGCGTCTGTCATGATCACTGCCCTTGTTATAGAAGTCTCAGATATCCATTTCAGTGCTGAGGTCCCTGCTTCAGTCTCCATTATCAAACTGGATGTTGTTGAAATGTATGCCTTACTGCGCTCAGTACCACTCAGTCATCTCACTCTAGCCGCGAAGCCCCAATCTGATGCCCCACTGCGCAGCACTGATCCGTATAATCACTATAAAGACATTAAGTTAGGTTAAGTTAGGTTAAGTTAGGTTAAGTTTAGATAAGTAACAATTTATTGTTAGAAACAATAGGTTGAACGTCAACATCGTATCCACGAGGGCAAATCTGTAAGTAGGTCACAATATGAGATTTTTAAAAACCAAATTGAGATACATACTTGAAACCCATTTATTATTGCACTAATATTGTCCCTTATATCTCAGCATAATTTCCACCAACATTGATACACTTATCTCAGCATAATTTCCACCAACATTGATACACGTTTTTCCATCTGTTTTTTCAGTGTAGGGACACTGTTTATTCTCGTCAGTCATTTGTCTGGATACCGATCGTGAGCATACAATCCGGAAATACAATCGATCATGTAATCTGCGGTTGGCTAAACCACGCGAACATAATGTTGCGATTGATACACTGTCTATCGTTACTCGCCTGTCAGCTCGACTCATCTCTCAGACCTGCCGCACAGATGTATTTGATGCAATATTAACAAGGCGACTATGACGAGCGTCAACAGCAAATTGTTAACGTTCTTGAGAAAATAAATCTGCCCAGTTGTAAACTGCTTTAGGCTACAAACTTGCCACACCATAGACACAAAGCATTCCCTTATGAAACGCCCCAAAAATGCACAACTGTGCGCTGTTCCTTGATTGAATACTCTGTGAGCACGGCCGCCATATTGTAACTTAGGTGCGCACGTGCATGCGACACTTAGTATCTGCTACCTGGAGTAATCACAAAGTGGATGTTGCTGCCACCTAATATCCTCTTTAGAAACTACCAACTACATTTTTCAGCTATCCCACACCAACGTGTGACCTACTTACGGACTCGCCCTCGTATATGTGATACTCGATTTCTTTTTTTTCCTGTCTACTTCTCATGTTGATCTGTAAGACCATATTTTTGTATTACAGACTCAAGCCCTGCCTTGTTGGGTCGGAAAAATGCAAAGTCGCAGGAGTCAGGGCTTGCAGTGAGTCAACTTCTCTTTCATGACTTGCGTCCACCTTATTTAGAGCTCCTGAAAAGTGTTACTGACTCTTCAGTCAAAGAAGTGACTCTTACAGCTAGTTCAAGCAAGTCCAGTTGATAGAATCTAAAGCAAGATGTGATGGCCAGCTATGTCCACGACTAGATAGATACACGGATGTCCTGATGAGGTCGTCATTATTCTTATGTATATGTATGAATATATGGGAAAAGGTAGTGTACCGGTAGTCCATTTGGGACAATTCAGCACCGCAGTCCATTTGGGACAATTCAGCACCGCAGTCCATTTGGGCAATTCAACACCTCAGTCTATTTGGGCAATTCAACACCATTTGGACAAGTCAGCACCTCAGTCCATTTGGGCAACTCAACACCTCAGTCCATTTGGGCCGATGAGGACCGTCGACATCATCCTTGTCACAGATTTCTTTGTTTGGTATAGGTGCGCATGTGGCTGAACAGGCCAATGCGGGCACGAAAACATCTGCTACATATCGGACACACGAGGTTTATAGAAGGTGATGGTGTTCCCGCTGTTCGGGATTTCCGGTTCTCGCGTCTGCTCTGGGCTTTCACAACACGGTCGTCTTCGCCGGTAGCTACATCCGATTTGACTGCGCTTCTCCAGTCAGATCTGTTTTGCCTAAGACATTTCCAGGTGTCGATGTCTATCTGGCAACTTTTCAGTGAGTCCTTCAGACCGTCTTTAAAATGTTTCTTTGGGCGCCCTCTCTCGCGCCATCCCTCTCTCAGCTCGCCGTAGAGAAGCTTCTTTGGGAGCCGTTGTCTGACATACGGACGAGATGTCCGGCCCATCCTAGTCGTGCTTTCTCTAGCAGTGCATGGATGTTGGCCATGTCAGCCCTCGAGAGAATCTTGATGTCAGTGATACTATCGTGTCATCAGATGTGGAATATTCTCCTCAGGCAACATGTGTGGAAGTGGTTTAACCTCCTTGCATGTCCACAGTAATAAATAATTAAATTTTAAATCACTGATTCGGAATTATTCTATTTTTGATTCACTTACAATTTCTATCAAAACAGTGAAAGAGTTAAATAATTGTCTTGTCCTCGTGCACTACATGCATTCTTGGAAGAGGTATTCAAGTCCTTTGCTGCATTTATAATGCCTACTATATCAAGCTGTTTGATATTAGAAACTTTGCTCCAATAGGACGCAGGGGCAATGTTTTTGCTGGTGCTTACTGGAGTATATTCCACATCCGACTTAATTATTAGGTCCCCTTCCAGCTTCATTCTTTATGTTTGCACAAAGAATAAATAAATAATCAACATACGCACAACAGTTGTCTGTGAAAATTCAAAATACATTTTGAACAGAAGAGCCTCATAGAAATGGAAAAAATGGGAAAAAGCAAATATGTTACTTTTAAAAAACTTATTAAACAAGTAACTGATTATCTCAACTGATTTATTTCATGATTTATAATTGTACGTATGTGTCTATCTCACTTCTGTCTTGTGTTTCATCCGTATTGTGGTAGAGGAAATTCTGACTACAACAGCTCTACCGATGATAGCGTGATTACCAGCAGGTCCTTTCCAAGCCTACAAGTCGATGAGTAGGATCCAGATCAAGTGGAGACACACACCTGCTGCTCTGTAAGCAGACAAGGAGGTAGTAAACGGCTAAGGAAGTCGAGACATATATGCCATATACAATACAATGCACTGGTGAAATTATATTGTGCAGCTTTTTGTTTGTTTTATAAGTGTACGAAGAAAAACAAGAAGAAAAAGGAGAATGTATCTTACTCAAGCATTAAGGCATGAATACGGGCTATATCGAAAAGGAAGGGGGGCGGGGGGAGGGGGGCGCTGAGAGGTAAGGCGCTTGTCTCTCAAGAAACGAATGAAAGCACGAAACGGTGGGAGTGTTAGAGTAGACCGACGCTAGTTCTATTGGAAATGAACGATAAACTTGGAGGTACCATATAAACGCTGTTCTCATAAAATAATCATTGGAAGTTGAAAATCGAAAATCGAAACCTACTAGTCACTGTTGGGGAAAAAGTTATGAAGGTATCTGAATTACAAGACAAATGTCCCCTGAATGAAGTCCTGAAGAAGGGGGTTCTTTGATCGAGTAAAAGACACAACAGTCTAATCATCTGTTTGTCTACGCACTAAACTGCAAGTTGCATACAAAGATCACCACGCCCACATGGATATAATAGGAGTAATTAAGTGAAGTGTGAAGTTGGTGTGGCCTATGCCAATACCCCCTATGTCTGAAAAGCCTAAGCACAGTAATGTGCAGAGGTCGTGACGTAGACAACAGATGTCCGTGACAAGTTTCCTGTCTACGATCTTTCAATTCATATCTGTGTTCTAACCTCGCCAGAACGTTTTCATAATTTAAAGCTGTTTAGTATAATTTAGAATTGTCTATATTAAATCGAAGTCGTCGTTGATGATGCCTTATCATTGTGCGGATCCAGGATGTCCTGATAATTATACAAATGGGCCACGTGTTTTGGTTTTCAAGTTCCCAGACGAAAAGATTGGATAAGATTACTACTCTAAAAGCAGATAAAACTTCACTCCAACTGATAATGCCAGAGTGAGTCAAATGTTTTAACATATTTATTTGGTCAATTCATATTTAAGTAATTATAAAAAAAAGTGTCTTCTTGAGTGGGAAATCAATAGTTATACTTACTTACTTACTTACTTACTAAGTAAGTTACTTAGTCGCTTCTCTTCTACCGTGAAGAAGTTGTCGAGAGAGAACACCACACTGCTCTATCCGCCGTCTTTTTCCTTGCCTCTTTCCAATCCAGCCCTCAATCACTTAGGGACTTTCGTATGTTGTCTTCCCAACATACTTTGGGACGTCATGGGGGTCTGTGTTCTTGACTTTTGATCTCCCATGACCGCTTTGGTATCCGATCTTCTTCCATTCTACAGACATGGCCAAACCACTGTAGTTGGGACTGCTCCACTTGTGCCTGCAGGGGTTGAACTTCGAGATTGCTACGTATTGTCTGGTTACGGATCTTGTCCCTTTTCGTCACCTGAACCGCCTTTCTTATGTACCTCATTTCGGAAGTTTGTTGTTGCCTTTCTTGGGCTGTAGTCATTGCCCATGACTCACATACATATGTCAGGACAGTCACATAGGTCGAGCGGTATACATCCATCTTTGTTTTCCTGCTTATTTCTCTTTTGCTGAGGAATCCTCTGTTTGTTGCATGGAAAAGTTTACCTGCTGCTGTCCTTCGTGCAGTTAACTTTTCTTTGATTCCTCTCCTGCTGTCTATTACCACTCCTAGATATTTAAAGTTGCTGACCTGCTCCAGTGCTCGTGTTTCCAGGGTTATCTGATGATCAATTCGCCGTGGTTGACATGAATAGAATAAACAGATATATGAACATGTGGACAGGTCCAGTAATGAAATAGTGGATAGATTGATGCAATTATGTAAAGGGGACAATCTTTATGTATGCTACTTTTGTTTATTTATTTTTAGGCTTAGGGCATCACATAACATTGTAGGTTGTGTAGATTGGCAAATGAGAAATGGATTTCGACAAAATGTTAGTAAGATAATGGTTGTGCATAATAAGAAAGGTAGACATATGTTAATGAATAAATGGGAAGTGGTTGGTTAGACTAAAAACAGAGATAGCAAATATTATGTGAGGAGAAAGATATTTCAAAAGAATCGGGCAGAATATGTCAGTGAACTATTCCATGAAAACTGAGCCACGGGTACAGAATAGTAAAGGACCAGAAATACTAAAATCAGAGGTGGAGAAAACAAAACTTTTTCAGGAATATGATGACACAGTTACCTGACCTGATGGATATTGATATTGCTGTTCGTCCACCACGAGTAATGATGACCTTGACTTTTTTCACCTAGCCAGTCCTTCCAGTTGAGTATTTTGTAAATCCGGGTTGTGGATGGGTGCACACCCATCTGGATTTTGATATAGACTATAGACAACACCAGAAGTAAAGAATATGGTTTTGAGATCAACATTAGAAATGTAATTTGCATTTGTCCTTAATGTATGATGCTGAAATGTGGACAACGAATAAACAGTTGAAGAGGAGAATTGTGCATTTGAAGACCAGAGACAGAGAACGTTGAAGATCCATTGTAGCCGACCTTGTTAAATACGTTTTGCAACTGGCTGGACAAATTGAGGGTCAGCAAGTATTCAACAGGAGCTATAACTAGAGAAATATTTATTTTTTTAAGATACACAAAATATGCAGTATTAGAGCTAACCTCATATTGTTCAAAAGATTTTCATCTATTTTAGCAGGAAAAATTCAAACATATGCCTTGGAACGTAGGTTTGAACAGTTTCGCAAACTTGATGCCTCGCAGTACTTAAGTTCTTTACGACAGGTCTTTGAGACAAAAAGGAAACCTCGTTTGCAGAGTATTAACCCTCTGAAAATAAATTCAGCAAAGTATGGGAAATTCCATGTTGATGTAGATCAAAATGAAGTTGATGAGTTTAGCAAAGATGTTAGAGATGAATCACTTCTTTTCTTTCAGGGAAAAATAATTGTTACTGATTTGCAGAATGTCATTGATTTAATCCCTATTTTAACATATGTCGCAGGATATTGTACATTTTCAACTATAAAGAAATTTAAATGCACGGTATGTAAGTTGTACTTGATAGTTGATTATATTGACAGGGATGTCACACAAAGCCAATATGAGCTAACACAAAAATTGGACAGAGGAGGTCTTTTGTATCCTCAACTTGATGTACTTGATATTGTAATACATACATTTATTGTCATCTAAAAACTTGTTTCTGTTGATTTCGGAAGACTATTTTTAAATGTAATCAATCAACGACATCTTGTAATTACGCTTCTAACGAAAATCCTCAGCAAAAAGAAAAGAAATATATATAAGCGAAGATTATGCAGAAGTATTAACTTAGTCACAAAATATTTCATTATGGCTGCCACAAATACATTTATTAAGAACTATTGCAAAGGAAAAAATGATACAAAAATGAACATATAATGAAACGAAAGCTTCAAACTGTGAAAAAGTGAATTAGTTCATATGTATTTCTGATAACTAGTTCTCATTCAAATTATAAATATGTTGTGCACATGTTGCTTGTGCTCAGAATTACCCCACAAAAGTTTTTTCTCGTTTGACCTAGGTCTTCAATTTGTCATTGTGGCTTAAAACCATTACCTTTAACTACCTGTGTTGTTAAATAAAACTAAAGTACTTGCAATAATGAAGCTTGGTCTTATATGTTATTGTTGTTATTTGCATTCATCCAATGGTTTGAAACGTTGCAGTCCGAAGACCAGATTTTATGTTTAATTATGGACAAGATTCAAATTCAAGTTGCTCTTGATATCAAGATTATCAAAATTGTTTTCTTAAAAATCGAATAAGTTGCCATGTCAAATTTGCTGGCATTAACTTAATTATTGCAAGTCAAATGCAAAAAATTGTAAATAAAAGTGTTGATAACATCGAAATAAAATATCCCTTTCTATATTCCTCTTTCAATCAAACAAGTCCTGGAGCGACGATACGCATCGAAATAAAATATCCCTTTCTATATTCCTCTTTCAATCAAACAAGTCCTGGAGCGACGATACGCATCGAAATAAAATATCCTTTTCTATATTCCTCTTTCAATCAAACAAGTCCTGGAGCGACGATACGCATCGAAATAAAATATCCATTTCTATATTCCTCTTTCAATCAAACAAGTCCTGGAGCGACGATACGCATCGAAATAAAATATCCCTTTCTATATTCCTCTTTCAATCAAACAAGTCCTGGAGCGACGATACGCATCGAAATAAAATATCCCTTTCTATATTCCTCTTTCAATCAAACAAGTCCTGGAGCGACGATACGCATCGAAATAAAATATCCCTTTCTATATTCCTCTTTCAATCAAACAAGTCCTGGAGCGACGATACGCATCGAAATAAAATATCCCTTTCTATATTCCTCTTTCAATCAAACAAGTCCTGGAGCGACGATACGCATCGAAATAAAATATCCCTTTCTATATTCCTCTTTCAACTAAACAATTCCCAAGGCAACCAATGCGCTTCGCGTAACCCTTGTAACCAAGGTCTACTCTCCATGACGTCATGATATGGTGCTTAGGCTTTATATGTAGGGGGTATTATCTATCCTCGATGACAGAAAAGTTAAGAAGCGGTTGTGTAAATAAAGATGTATGGATTTAACTTGCCGTCGGTTGTGCCTGAAGAATGGCGGGACCAATGATAACTCTTGTTTATGTGTTCAGACGACCTACTCCGTTAACTCAGCTCTTTCTTGCGGGAAGGGCTTATCGTGACCTGGATTTCAATGGGTCAATTTCTTTTGACGTTTTGCAAGGAGGCCGTTGCTGTTCGAAGCTACAACTTAATTCACTTAATTTACTTTATCCGTCTGCTGATGTTGTGAAACGTAGTGGGGAGCTGCAGATCTCGTACTTGTGCCAAATATGTTGCTGTGGTTGTTTGAGTACATGCCGGTTTAGGATGTCTTTGATGTTGTCTATATATTTGCTTTATGGTCTTCCGTTTGCTCTACTTCAATCTACTTCTGGTGCATGTTTTTAATACAAGCCGGTCTGGTTTCATTGTCATGAGCTTACCAAACCACTTTACTTTCTGTCTATGAATGTATTCTTGTGAGGATGTTCCCACAATTTTTCTGATGTCGGCATTTCTCATTCTGTCCCCTGTGGTGAGCTTGATGGCTTTACTAAGGCATCTCATTTCAAAGGTTGCAATTTTCTCTTCCTGTGCCTTGTAGGTATGTATCATGTCGTGTAGGACAGACATCACGACAGTATACACATACTGGCATTTAAACAGATAAATCATAAATTGAAAAAGATAATTGTCAGGTGTTATGTATACTCGTCACTGCTGCAGAAGGAAAGGAACGCTGGAGCACAGCAGCCGCTCTGTGGTACCTGGGGCACAGCAACCGCTCCGTGGTACCTGGGGCACAGCAACCGCTCTGTGGTACCTGGAGCACAGCAGCCGCTCCGTGGTACCCGCGCAGCAAAAAAAGACCATCTAGCAGACCCCCACTAGAGTCACCAACTGAAGATAAGGATGATCAAATTAATCAGAAAGCCACTAACAGTAACACCAGACGATTACCATAACATGAACAGACAAGAGCAAACTGTTGTGTTGCGCCTTAGAACAGGACACAACCGACTCCGCAGCCACATGTACACACAAATGAAGATTGGCAACTCAGTCATGTGTACATGCGGACAGGCGCCCCAGACAGCAGAGCACATACTACAAAACTGCCCCGAATATGATATACATAGAAAATCTCACTGGCCCATAGAAACAACACTGGAAGAGAAACTTTATGGACTTGTATGTGAACTATAAAAGACAGTGAAGTTTATACAAGAGACAACATTGCGGATAAAGACAATATTGTAAAGCGAACGAAAGAAGAAGTCTATGACACACATATAGACGCTCTTGTGTACTTCTATAAACTTGTAGATATTCAACTCTTTGCATCATTGTCAAGAACATTCCGTCACTGTCTCTGATCTTCGTGGCAGTCCAGACATTGTCCACAGGATTAGTATGGCAGCCGCGTCTATGGTCTCACTGTCAGAGGCTCTCTCTGGAAGCAAGACTGTGCGTTTATAAATACTGCGTCGTTTAATTCCTCCTGTATGGCTCTAAAACGTGGAAAGTCTTTCAACGAGATCAACAAATGTGTGTAGCCTTCCAAACGCGCAGTCAGAGGTCCATCCTTGGAATACGCTGATATGACCTGGTTGCCAGCGTTGAATAGAATACAATTTCAACCTCTACGTGGCCTTTATTGATAAGAAAAGGGCATTTGACCGGGTAACCGATGTAAGCTATGGAAGGTAATAGAGGAATACGATGTGGAGGGTCAATTACTGGAAGGCATTCGTGCCTTGTAAGTAAACAGAGAAGGTGCAGTACCAACAAATCAGGTATGACAATTTTGATTTCCGGTGCTGTAGAGTAGACAGTACAGTGTTCTTTCTCCAATTTTTTTTCATAATTTATATATATATAGGGATCGAAGAGGGAATGCTAACCCGGTACTAAAAAAATGCTTGCTGAAGTCGGATGTGTTGGACCGAAAGGTGCAAATATCGCAGCCAAGCTGTAAACTACGACACAACGCATTCGTACAGAGCAGTTTCCACAGCAGTGTCATCAAGTATCAAGCAAGTAAGGGAGTTCAAATACCTAGGTAGTATGTTCACTGATGACGACAAAGTGGACAGAAAAAACGCACATAGGATTCAGACTGCGAACAGTGTCCACTTTCAAATTGCACCGATTTTGAATCGCCCTAGAGCGCTTCTATCAGAGTGTTGTTTCTATGATGGACCGTCGTTGCTTCTCTATCTTCGGTCATATGGCCGACCTCCCCTAGGATGTCCAGGCCCGTCAAATTCTGCACCTAGAAGTTGAAATCAAGTGTAGAAACAAACCTTGTCCCACATGGAGGCGCCCCCGGAGGCCCACGCAAAACCTGGCTGCGACAAATCGCCCGAACCTCATCAGAACTATACGCATCATTGACCTCGGCCATCAGTCGGGGTCATAGACAATGGACGCGATGGGCCTTGGTCGTCTAAATAAATAATAATTTATATATACTGCATCTGGTCTCTTTTAAATGAGGCCTTTCGGGCCACACATCCGATTTAAGCTGACTTTTGTGGACATTGGGTGTGCCTTCCCACTGTGATCTTTATTCTCGTAGCCAGACTGCACGAGTGAAGTCTGTTTCCAGAACTGTCGCTTGGAGATGAAATGGGTCTTGAGCAGCTCTGGTTTCCTTACTCTGATGCAAGCAACCAGCTATGAGTCGCTGAATGCTGTCGACTCATTTCATGTGCTGCACCTTCGTTCCCACGGAGAACTTGAATATGATCGTTTGCAGCGGTTCCTAATAATAGTCAATATTGTTTATGTAAAAGTTGCTAGGAATATGCACATCCATCTGTAGTCATCACTTATGAGATACTTGTGTAGTGATTGAGCACTCGATTCCACAGCAACGGTTTCAGGTTTTACTCCTGTTATTCACACTGTATTTCCCGTACTGAAGACCTTATTGAGGTGCTTTGCATTGCACTACTGCCAGGAGGACCATCTTCTCAAGTACACATCAGGATATAAGAAGTGGCGCTGGAGCTCGCAATCAAAAAATCGTCACCAGTTTTACTGGCCTTGAACAACATCATTTCAACATGTGTCAGTGAACCCAGCTGCAGTTTGGTACCTGGTCTACTGTTCAGGATGGAAATGCAGTGAGAAAGGGAACTAGTCACCCCACCAGCTGTGACTTCGTACAATGAAGTCTATAACACTTCACCCCTAACAACAGTGTCTGCTATGACATTACTCAAGATCAGAAATAGTTGAAAAACAAACATAAAGTAATTTAGCTTGTTAACATTTCATTTGTTATCCCATCTTTTCCTGGTGATTTCTTTTAAACAAAACCACAAAAACAAAATTAATAAAACAAACACATTGCTAGTCAAACCAGGGGACATATTTATTAACCATGACTGACATAGATCAGTCTATCTTCACCATTTTCCAGTCTGAATCAGTATAACAAATATAAACTTTCCATCAGTGTTTCTCAAAATTTTGTTCGCAGACCTCCATCATTGATCACAAGAGGCACTGTGGTGTGCTAAAAATATTTTTCTGACAAGAATACTTTCCCTCTGACATCATTTGGGCATACCAAGGGGGAGTCAAAAGGTATCCTTAATATTTATTTATTACCAGAAAATGTTATATTGTTATATATTGACTCCGCCGTCGGAAATACCATTTTAGTGGCAGTAACCTTTGTATGGTACTAGACAACAGCTGATAAACACATGCAGATACCATTTCATGGCATTGGGCTCAAGGGCGAGAGCCTGGATGCTAATGGATCTGTAACAACAACAACAGTGGCAGTAACCAAGGGACAAGAATGGGAGTCTTTTTCTTAGTTCCTTGGCCAGTGACTGACAAAGCAGTCAGCCACCATCATACCTGATGGCATCTTTAAGGGCAGCAACACTCCCTCCACTTCACCCAGTCTGCTACCATCCTTTGTACAGTGCCCCAAATTTGATTAATAATTCTCATCTCAGCCTCTTCACGGAGTTGTCTTATGCCAGCCACTCTTTCACTTTTCCTTTCAGGCCCATTGCGAAAGGGGAATAGTAACACTGTAATCTGCCCTGCCAAACATGAGGTTACAGGTCTTGGAGATGAGATGTTTCCAAAGACTTCTAAATGTCACATACAAAGACCGAGACACATATGAGGAAATATGAGATAGAATTAAAACAGCAATAGGGTTTTTTGAAGATATCTTGGCAACAGCCAAAAGACGGAAACTCGCTATGGACACATATCAGGTTAAACGGTCTTGCAAATACGATCCTGCACGGAAAGGTGCAGGGTGGGCGACGATGAAGTCATCCCAAAAAATTTATAGGAGGAAAAAATAAAAGAATGGACCAATCTCCAACCAGAGAAGGCACAGGCAGCGACCAGTGACAGAGAGGGGTAACATGGGGTTGTAGGGGTGTCTTCATGTGTGCCTAAATGACCTGACTGGTCACGGGATGACTTGAAACACGTGGTAAGAAGTGACTAAGAAGGGTTAGGCATGTGGTGACCTGCATCCATCCTATAAAAGATTTTAGGCAGGAGAACTTCAATAAATAGAGCAAGTCAATATTTGATTGACTTGGTGTGCATTTGTTGCACAGGGAGCTGAAAAGGTCTTAACTGATTGAAAGAACCAGAGAAGTAACTTATATAACTACAAATATACGTGTGTATATATATATATATATATATATATATATATATATATATATATATATATATATATATATAAATAAATATATATATATATATATATATATTATATATATACTAAAAACGTTTTAGAGATTGCACCGCTGTCCAGTACACGAGCACACATGCCTTCATGTAGCTGTTTCACCATTGTCATGAACTTGTTGGGGCAGCCAAACTTAGACATTATCATCCACAGCCCTCCTCTGTTAACTGTATCAAATGCCTTTGTCAAATCAATAAATGGGGTGTACAAGGCCTGATTTTGTTCTCGACACTTCTCTTGTACTTGGCGAGCGGCAAAAAATCATGTCCACTGTTCCTCTTCCGGCTCTGAATCCACTTTGGCTTTCTGGGAGGTGGTGGCTTTGTTCAAGATGTTTGTTGAGCCTGTTTAGCAGTAAGCGCGCTAGGATCTTGCCTGCTACGGAGAGTAGCGATATTCCACGATGATTGTCGCATTCCTGACGGTTGCCTTTTCTTTTGTACAGGTGAACGATTGAGGCGTCCTTTAGCTCCTGCGGAATTTTTCCTTCAGCCCACATGAGACAGAAGAGTTCAGTGATCCTTCTGGTGAGGGATGGACCAGCTGTCTTATATACCTCTGCTGGTATTGCATCAGCTCCTGGAGCTTTTCCTATAGTATATGTTCTGCCACATGCGCACCCACACCCAACAGGGAAATCTGTGACAAGGATGATGTCGGCGGTCCTCATCGACAATGATGGACAGCTATTAATTAATATATATATATATGAGTGACGGTCATTAAGTAACAGCAATTTTATTAATAACATTTTTACGAGACAGCAAACCAGCAGAAATGTTTTGAGTGTTATTTTTCCACACAGTCCCCGTGCCTGGCAACACACTTTGTCCACTAGCTTGTTGACATCCTCTGAAAAAAAGTCTTTTGGTGTGACCTTTAACCAATTTTGCACTACCTCTATTACCTCATTCTCATCTATTACACACTTTTCTATAACTGAGGTCAGTTTAGTTCATCCCGTAACCCATCAGGTCGTTGGGGCACACATGAAGACACTCCCAAAATCCCACGCCATCCTTCTCTGTCTGTCGCCGTCTGTTGTATCTCACCGGGACGAAGGCCTGACCACTCAGTGATGTTGTCCACCCATCTCTTCCTTGGACGTCCTCGCCCTTTCTGTCCCGGTACGGAACCAAAGAGTATCGAGTTGGTAATTCCGTTGGACCTCGCGACGTGCTCGCATCAGGCCATCTTTCGTCTCCATAGGAGACCCCACCCGAAATACCGACACCCACCACCTAACAGAGTTTTGGGATTTCGAAGATTACATCAATTTGAAAGTACAAATGTGCCAGATATGTGGCCCGCATGACTGAAGATAGATGGTTGAGGAGGATGTCCTATGTCCATACAGCTACAACCGGCCATGCATTCACCTGCCAATGAGACAGAGAGATGGCATGCATTATGCCCGTGAATTGTAATGGTACTCCAGAGCGAAGGATAGAAGAAACGGATTCAAGCAGCTTTTGGCTACTTGAGAACAGGCAATCTTGCCTGATTGAATACCAGGATTCAAGTAAGGAACACACATAGCAAGTCATAAAACGGTAAAGGTAGTCCATAGCAGACACTGTTGCAAGGTATGAAGAGTGATAGAGACTTCATTGTACTAGGCATTAGCTTGAATTGAAGGGATAGTTGCAAGATCACTTCCTAACTGCCCTTTCCTTCCTTAACCATAACCCAGGTTCCCATTTGCAACTAGGTTGACTAAAGTGTACCTGTAACATGAGTTAACCCTATATCTTTGCTATGAAGCGAGTGCTCTGCCACTACACTAATCAGATACCCAGTAAGTAGTAATCAGAGAAAAAATGGGTAATATAAGTATATGGCAACTAAAAATTTATATCTTTTTATTGAATACTATGGGGAGAGGAGTCAGACAAAACATACTGATTGGATATATTAGACAGCGTCTGGTAAAATATACTGATAAAGACTCTGACCTCACTTCAACTCAGGTCTACCCGGTACCAGCTGTTTTCATGGCAGTATGGCTAACGAAGTGGTGGACCAACAAGATTCCTGTAGCAGTGAGTGACACGCAGATGAAGCCAAGCATAGCACAACAGCCTGGAGCAGCCCAGCCCACCTTCATCAGCATGCTCGGGATGTGAGGAAAGCTACTGCAAATCACCCCATAACATCCATTTCACGGCACACAAAAGCGTAACCTGACTCACTGAGGTCATTCTCAACAACAGCAACATAATAGAATATTATAGATACAAGGGCGATTTGAAAAGTTTGACCTGCAGCGCCGTAACTATGACAACAGTGCTCAGAGCCAGGTGAGACGTATCTGAAAATAATATCTGATGAAGTGACTATAGGGGCATGAAGTGACATGTGCCTGGATCGAGATGCATGAGCCTGGAACAAGACGCATGCGCACATCAGATGGTGGTCTACATAGAAATATTGTTGAAGCAATGGGCTGTGATTGAATTCCTGACAGTGGAAGGTTGTGTGCCCGTCGACATGCAACAAAGAATGATTGCGGTATATGGTGACGCCTTTGTGGATGTCAGTACTTTCAGGAGGTAGACACGGGTGTTTTTTTGGTGTTTTTTTTCACGTTCGCCTTATTTCTCTATTCCCAAGGCGGGTGTGCGTTGCACTGGGGTTTTTATTTTTGCGCCTGTCGGCCCAGTGTATCTGACTTCAGCATGCATCTTATGTAAGGGTCTGCTTCCTCCTGCATTTTCTAAAGGTTTGCTTCCCCGGGGTAACGGCCGGTGCTGTGATGGGGATCGAACCCAACACCTTCGGATTGTGAGCCGTGCGACTTAACCACTAGGCCACGCCGTCCATTGGACACGGGGTGTAACACCTGACAATCCAACCATGATGAACCTTTATGGCAAGGCTCGCAGGGGACAACCGATCACAGTTGTGGATGCACATCACCAAGCACCCATGGACGAACTGATTAGTGCCAATCGCCAGGTCAAGCTGAGGGATCTCGCTGCAATGTTTATGATTTTGAATTCCCTTATGACCTCTTCCTCTTCCTGGAGCTGAAGGAACAAACCGTTACGCTTCTGACAAGGAGATGAAAGCAGCTGTGTGCTCCTGGTTTCGGGAAAAGACGTTTTATTTTTCCTTAACGAAATGCAACGACTTGTCCTACGCTGGCGTTTGTGTGTGGACCGGGACGGTGACTAAATTGAAAAATAATGACATATCACCAAAATGACATTACAAGTGGTTAAGTAGCATGGCTCACAGTCCGAAGGTGCTGGGTTCGATCCCCATCACAGTACCGGGCGTTACCCCGGGGAAGCAAACCCTTAGAGGAAGCAGACCATTACATAAAATGCATGCTGAAGTCGGATGCACTGGGCCGACAGGCGCAAAATAAAAACCACAGTGCAACGCATACCCGCCTTGGGGAATTGAGAAATAAGGCGAACGCAAAAACACAAAAAATATGTAAATCCTGCACATTAATTAAATTATCTCCTCGAAGGCAAAACTTTTCCAATCACTCTCATATTTATCTCTTGATGATGTTTTTGGTGAGAGTGAGTGTGTGGTATAAGAGTAGTGCTCTTGGTTTATAATCGAAACTCAGTGCCCAGTTTAACGAACCATGAGCGTGTCCTAGGTTTTTTCCTATTACAGCTTCTCATGGTCAATCTAGCTGTAAATGTGTACTTGACTAAGTCCAGCAACAATTTTGGAGCTACTGCAGAAGCTATGGACCTCATGCTCTGTGGTAAACATTTTTAGCAATGAAAGGGACTCAGCTCGTACGATGACTCCCAGGTGCAATGAAGTCAGGTCTACAAACTATTTTTCAATTTCTTTAATAAATGTTCCCAAACGTTTTCTTCTTACAAGATTACTACAAACATACACAAGAATGCCATAATATTTATCTCTTACAAGAATGCTATACATATTTATTTGTTACACAAGAAGGCTTGAGATATGTATCTCTTAAAAGAAAGTTTAAATATTCTTCTCTTAAAAAAGAAAGCTTTAAATATTTATCTCTTAAAAGAAATCTTTAAATATTTATCTCTTTAAAAAATAGCTTTAAATATTTATCTCTTACAAGAATATTTAAATTGATATACTTTTTACATGCATACTACAAATATATACTTTTTACATGCATGCTACAAATATATATACCTCTTACAAGAATACTATAAGTATATATGTACCTTTTTCAAGAATACTACAAATATATATAATTCTTACAAAAGTACTATAAGTATTTATAACTTTAAAAAGAATACTACAAATATATATACTTCTTACAAGAATACTATAAATATATATACCTCTTACTAGAATACTTTAAGTATATATAACTTTTACAAGAATACTTTAATAATATATAGCTTTTACAAGAATACTTTAAGAATATATAACTTTTACAAAAATACTATAAATATATATAACTTTTACAAGAATACTATAAACATAATATACATACCATTTACAAGAATTACATCAATCTTTATGTCTTACAAGATTAAAGTACAAATTTAAAGACTTCTTTCAAGAACACTATCAATCATTATCTCTTACAAGAACACTATCAATCATTGTCTCTTACAAGAACACTATCAATCATTGTCTCTTACAAGAACACTATCAATCATTGTCTCTTACAAGAACACTATCAATCATTATCTCTTACAAGAACACTATCAATCATTATCTCTTACAAGAACACTATCAATCATTATCTCTTACAAGAACACTATCAATCATTATCTCTTACAAGAACACTATCAATCATTATCTCTTACAAGAACACTATCAATCATTATCTCTTACAAGAACACTATCAATCATTATCTCTTACAAGAACACTATCAATCATTGTCTCTTACAAGAACACTATCAATCATTATCTCTTACAAGAACACTATCAATCATTGTCTCTTACAAGAACACTATCAATCATTATCTCTTACAAGAACACTATCAATCATTATCTCTTACAAGATTACTAAATTTTTATATATATATATATTTATTTATTATAAAACAAGAACACTATCAATATTTAATTTATCTCTTACAAGATTACTAAATATATATATATATTTATATATATTTATTTATTATAAAACAAGAACACTATCAATATTTGTCTCTTTCAAGAATGTTATAAATATTTGTCTTCCAAAAAAATACTATAAATTAACCACAAGTGCAATAACTCTTACACAATACAAATAATGAGATAACACCACAATGAAGAATGAACCAGACAGGCATTGCAAATAACAGACAGGCACAATCATTCAAATCAGCTGAGCATGCTTGTCCACCTGTGATAATAAAAATAAGTTTGCTTGGAGTTCTGAGGCTCTTGCGGCGATCAGCCCCATCCATGGCCCACTACTATGGCACGGTTCCAAACCTCATTCAACATGGGGGGGGGTGGTTGTGGGGTGGTTGTGGGTGTGTGCATGTGGGAAAGCTGCTGTCTGCTGGAGCCATACTGTGTGGAGACAGGTCCCAGGTCTTACGGCTCAGAAACCTGAATATTACTCAAACATGACATAGAGGGCCCTCTACATGCATAACCAGCGGTGTATCCTAGGTATTCGATGGCATAACTACTTTCACCTGTAAGGTGAGATCATATTAAGTCAAGTATTTTGTCCTATTCACTGAAGGGAGGTCAGTCAATTATCTTGTAAGACGTTTTGTCATTTGCACATATATAAGGCTGTTGTCTTGTAAGATGTTTTGTCATTTGCACATATATAAGGCAAATGTCTTGTAAAATGTTTTGTCATTTGCACATATATAAGGCAATAATACTTTTCTAGGATGTTTTGTCATTTGCACATATATAATGCCATACAATTATCCCATAAGATGTTTTGTCATTTGCACATATCACCATAATCATCTCGTTGATCAGTCCTAAGACTAGTTGTAAAGTTGTCTGAGCATGTCTCTCCATGTATCATATCCTCTGATTGGTCAGTCCTAAGACTGGTCGCAAGGTTGTCTGAGCATATCTCTCCGTTTGACCATATCCTCTGTAGTTCTCTTCATTTCATAGGTTCATACTTCAATTTCTTTCTACGCCTGGGATGTAAAGGTGAATCTTGATCGCCCCTTCCTCTTTTCACCTGGATCTGAATGTTATCCTCTAGTATCTTCTGTAGAAGACTTTCATTTCACATATTGCGTTCCTGGCTAACTCAATCTTCATTTCTGTATCATTTTCAACATTTATCTTTATGTGTCTACCTGAGGACATTATCATTGACAATTCTCTTTCTGTCCAATGCACTTGTTTCCTTCTATGACAGCACCATATTTCAAACACTTCTGAGCTTTTTTCATCCTTCTTTGTCAGAGTCAATGTTTAAGCTCTCACACAGTGCAATTGGTCATACATGAGTAGTGATCATTCTTTCCCTCAGTTCTATCCCTATATTCTTTGAGGCTAGCAATTTCCATTTTTTACTGAAGGCCTTTTTTGCCAATGCAATCTTTGTCCTAATTATTGTCTCATTGCAGCATCTGTTGTGGTGGTTTGCCTCAAATATGTAAACTTTTACACATATATAAGGCCATATAGTTGTCTTTTAAAATTTTTTTGGTATTTGCACAGGTATACTTCTTCTTCTTCTTCTTCGTACGCAGTCAGACAGTAACCATTATTTTTTCGAAAAAAGCGGCGGTCATCCTGAGGCTGTCGCCACTGCCATAGAGCTTGTCTTGTAGTTCCACTGGTGATGGCCACATCTGCTCTCTCTGATCCTCGTATGTCGGTCAGTTCTGCAGCAGATGTTCAGCGGTCATTTTACCAGTACCGCACGGGCATTCGTCGGTACCACCTATCTTCAATTTGTTGAATAGGTGGTACCTCAGTCTATTGTGGCCAGTGCGAAGTCTGAAGACAACGACCTGCTCTCTTCGGTTCAACTGGTAATAGGCATCGTTTTTGGTGTAACCAGTATGTTCGGTTTCCCATTTGGTCATGTATCTGGCTTTGATAAGCCGTTTTGACTCTTCGTACGTCATACTAGTGCACAGGTATACGAAGGATGGTCCAAAGGTCAAAGGTTTTGCACTTTGACATGAAGGAGTACCTAGAAAAGTCCTTCTTTATATATTCACCTTGCAAAAAGTGACACACTTCTCCGGTCTATTCTTCTCTTCCCTAATGACCTGATTGTAGAAATCCTCAGTCTGGGTCTGAAACCACATTTTCAGTTCAGTAATCAAGTCTTTGACGTCAGAAAAATGAAACCCACGGAGCAAAAATTCTTTACGTTTAGGAACAGGAAGAAGTCACTAGGTGCCGTCTGGGGATTTCATACACGCACATTTTTCTGACGTCCAGGACTATATTATCAAAGTGAAGACGTTTCTGAGTAAGACATTCTTGGAAACATGGGAATGACATTCTTACATATGGTAAAAAGGTTGCATGGGGGACAAAAAGTTTTTGTGCTAGCGTCGCAATTCGCCCCACAGTTCCCTGGGTTCACATTGTATGTCACAGAACATTCCATTTTGGGTTAAGGGGAAGACAGGTCAATTACTTTTAATTTAAATAAATAAGTAAAGACTTAGATAAAGACAGAGGTGTAGAAAGGATGGTTATATTCAGTTTTGTAAAGGGTTATGGTTAGGGTTATGGTTATGTTTATGGTTAGGGTAAAGTTAGGATTAGATAACATGGTTGCTATTACATCGACTAACAACATGGATAAAGCCATGCTGCTGCAGAAACTTTATGCTCCTCTCCTTATCATGGACCAAAGTTGGCAAATTTAAGAAATGAATTGCTAAGATTGCAGGAATAAGTGACAGCAGAAGCAGAAATTTGCATCTATTCTCACAGAATGTTTGACACCCCAAACAGTTAAAATATGAACTATTCTGTGATGTCACTACTTCAAATTAAGTGCTAAAAAATATATCTTTCTTTTGTTTGGGGTGAATTAAGACGCTAGTACTAAAGTTTCTGATCTTTGGGATAGTGTGTTGAAATTCTTCATCTCTTCAGAGAGCTTCATAGATTAGACAACATTACCAAGCACCCGATCTCCATCTTTCTATCCACATCTCCAGCCCAAAACAAAATTTAAAAAATAAAATGTACAAATTATAGATCACTCATATAAGTTAACAGTTTTGGCTTTGTAATTCTCAGATTATTGAAAATATTGTTGTCGTTAAAACTTTGGACTTGTACAAATCAGATAGTCATAACAAAATGATGACTTGGCAAATGTAAAACTGTGAGCTAATATCTCGAAATGCATAACAACATTGGTAAAAAGCACCAAGCCTGTAGTGACTAGTTTGTCAGTAATAACAATAAAAAAATCAACAATACCAAAATACAATATTGCAGAAATATCATAGGCAACATAACCAGGTTGAACCATTAAAAACAGTGATTAACTACACCAAGCATGTACGAATGTATATCTTTTACAATAATTAATTGTGAGAATTTGTTTCTTATAATGTGTCGAAGAGCGCAGTGGTTAGTGCACTGGATTTCCAGTCGAGCGACTAGGGTTCGGTCCCCAGTTGGTGCGAGATTTTTCCAACTGCAACACAGATCCAGAGGTCGACCCAACCCAAAATATTGGGAGCCAGAATAATCAAGGAAAGTAAAGGCGATCGGTGTGATGTTGACTACGTCTCCCCTAGGGTGTCGTTGGTCAATAAAAATATTCCCAATATGTCCGACCCAATATGTTAATGAGATCTTTACTTTTTTTTACTTTCGTTTCTTATTGCTGAGATCATATGATTCCCACATTTGTGGGGCTGTCATGGAGTACAACCCTTTTCAAAGTGACCTACTTACTTTACGTTTCTGTCCATGTGAGCTGTTAATCCTCGTGGGGAGCTTCCGCTGCCTTTCTTGGGTCAAGCATGTTGCGTTAGTCGTTGTAAGTCTGAGTTGTATGATTTCTCTTATATCATCTATCCATCTGTCATGTAGTCTTCTTCTTGCTTTGCAGTCAAATCTTGAAAGCCTCCAGTGACAGTTGATCAGATTCCAATCTCATAAGATGACCTAACTTTCATTTGTTTTTTGTCTTGATAATAATATTCGTTGTCCATCGCAAGCAAAGATGGAAACAGCATCAGACTATTGCTGTGAAATGTGTTTACTTATGGCTGTAAAGACCAATCCTGGAACGGCATACCCTCCAATATTCAGGACACACATATGGGGAGCCAGGTGTGGAATCGGCATGTATTTTGTTGCATTTTTGGGCAGCACGCACAGCTGAGTCAGTAACCCGTAGCTGGCTGCTTGCATCAGGTTCAGTAACCCATAGCTGGCTGCTGGCATCAGGTTCAGTAACCAATAGCTGGCTGCTGGCATCAGGTTCAGTAACCCATAGCTGGCTGTTTGCATCAGGTTCAGTAACCAATAGCTGGCTGCTTTCATCAGGTTCAGTAATCCATAGCTGGCTGCTTGCATCAAGTTCAGTAACCCATAGCTGACTGCTTACATTATCGTCAGTGATCAATAGCTGGCTGCTTACATTATCGTCAGTGATCAATAGCTGGCTGCTTACATTATCATCAGTGATCAATAGCTGGCTGCTTACATTATCATCAGTGATCAATAGCTGGCTGCTTACATCAGGGTCAGTGGCCCATAACTAATAAAGACCCTATTTCACCTCCAAGTGACGATCCTGGAAACAGACTGCAACCATGCAGCCTGGATAAGAGATTAGGCATTGAATAGGGAAGGCAAACCGAGTCCCACAAATGCCATGACGATATAGGATATGTCGAGCCAAAAGGCACAGATATCATAGCCTAGTTGTACACTGCAACACAACACCACAAACGTTCTTTTCAAGACAAACGCTAATGACAATGTTCCCGGGACCACGAACGAGGTCATGCGTTTTGGGTATTGATGATTGTGTTTCACCTGACCATTTTTTGTGCCCCCAATAATGCACGGGAGAAAAAGTGTTTAGGCTTTAATATAAAAAGCCATGGTAGTCCCATAGCAAACACTGCAATCGAGGATGAAGTTCTGGAGTCTTCACTTTAGCAGGGATCAGCTTCTTTCTGAGATGGTGTAACCCATTTACTTTCTGGTAGTTCTGGCTACAAGGCAAGAGGCTTGCCCCATGAGGCAGCTGGATAGATGACATAAGATTAATTATGCAACGACAAAAGCTTACAATGACTGACACAACACACTTGGCGCAGGACAGACAACTTTAGCGATCCACATTTCTCAATTACACAAGAGGAAAGCAAACTAGCCAAAACTAACTTATTAGAAAGTCTAGTTCCCATTTTCAGTTAGATAGACTGGAACATGTCAAAACTGGAGATTGAACCCAGTCCCTTTGCGTGAGGGACAAGTTCTTCAACAGCTTTGCCATGCTCATGCATAAATGTATAGATAGTTCTACAACAGACATAGCTGTCAAGGATGAAGTGTTTGAGACTTCAATGTATTAGGTTTCAGAAGTTTTTCTAAAATAGGGTGACCTAATTCACTTTCTTGCTTTCATGTCTTCCTTAAAATGCACGTCAGATGCTTATTAACTTAGTGGATCCTGCGACCCCTTTACTGAGGAGGATAGAATAGAACCATTGCACCTCCACGAATGTTATAAAAGGTGACGAAAGATAGTTGTGCACGGAACTAGTGACCTCACCATGTTATACAAATAGTCACAGAAACCACTAACAGTTGAAGCACACAGAGAGTGGTGAATGCTTCAAATGCATTGCCATAGGAAGTAGTGGAGGTAAGGACAATTAATTCATTTAAGAATAGATTGGATGCAAATAGCTTTTAGAGCAGGGAAATGTAGATGAAATTGGTTGTATACAGACTCTGCAGAGTCGTCTAAACCAGTATAAAGATGTTAAGTTCAGAAGTTAAGTTAAAGTGCTTTGGTGCAGGATTCTTGAAGTCAGTCAGTTAGTTAGTTGCACATCACAAGTGATGATGTTGACATGATCAGACGGTTTTGCCTTGATGATGTAACTTGCGCTGTATTTGGATTATAGTGAGGAAGAAACCACTCTGGTCATCAACCTTACTCTCTAATCCTGAGCTACCTTGGACCAGTAACAAGATATAAGTCAAGACGACTGGAGTCAACTCAGAATGCAGGCACTCTGGTCTCATCTCCCTTGAGAGAAGTCGCTTGAAACTTGCTGGATTCGATCGGCCACCGTTTCGGTTCATCACTTTGAGAGGTGAGTGCCCTAACTCATAACATCCCTCACTGCATGAGCGATGTGTCAGAGACATGTTGCTAACCGGGCAGGGCCCAATCTCACCAAGGTGATGTGTTTGTCCATATATTGGCCTGTGTACATTTCCCAGTCCCACAAAAAATGGCACTGTCAGCAAACAGGACATCAATCTCAAGAAGTTCATCCATGTGCACTGGACCATGGAAATATGACACTGGGTAACCAAAATACTATTGCAAATAGCCGAAGACCAAGCCAGGATAATCGAATGGGAAAACACCACAAAATGACTTAACTAACTAACCCAAATGGAAAACCAAAAACCATTTCTGTGGACGCAAGTGTATGACGTCAACTACCAATGATGTGTTAGAGACTTCAGTATACTAAGCCACAGCGTATGAAGTGGGGTGACCAGTTCCCTTCCTCACTGTCTTTTCCTTCCCAAACTGTAAGTCAGGCACCCATTTACAGCTGGGTTGACTGCAGCATGACAGCCGCAGAAGTTAAACCCAGTACATGTGTTGTAAAAACGGAGTACTCTTCTACTACACTAATCAGACGCTCTTTAACACTGGAGCAAATGAAAATATTTTATAACAATATAAGAACTTTAACCTTTTGAATGCAATTTTAAAATGCAATTCCCATGTGCTCTTGAGAAAATTCGCACAATTTAGACATTTGAGTAAAATTCGCACAATTTAGACATTTGAGTAAAATTCGCACAATTTAGACATTTGAGTAAAATTCGCACAATTTAGACATTTGAGTAAAATTCGCACAATTTAGACATTTGAGTAAAATTCGCACAATTTAGACATTTGAGTAAAGCTATTTAAAAAGACAGAACTATGTGCTTTAATTTAGTTATTGTATCTAAAATTGTTCAGTGTAGAATATATTCATCAAATTTACTGTATATATTATGTTGGACACCCCATCCCCCACACACACACAAGGACAGTAGTATGATCCTCCAAGGAATAGATCTAGCTTGATCCTAATCAATGGACGAATGGTAATCCGAGTCACACACATGTTGTTGTTCAAATAACACCTCATCCTTTTCAGAATAATCACCATCTAAATTAAATTTATCAGCCTCAAAATCCCTGAAATTACTTACAATTTGTTCTGTTGTTAGCCTTTTAGAATGACCATTTCAGGAATTAAAAAAAAAAAACACCTTTTCATTACAAAAATTATTATGAAGTCATTCTTTGATATTTACAACAACCATAATTGTTATTTGTGGAAATGTGTGTGTGTAGACGTCACAATATTTATCCCCAAAATCCAAGCAGTAGAGCCTAAAGTATATCTTAAAATAATGGTCCATCCATCACACCTGTAAATGGGTGACTCAGGAAATGAGGTATTCACACACTCTGATATATGGGTGTCCCGGGTTCAAAGATTTAAAAAAATAAAAATCATTCTGATAGTTATTCTCATTTCCGAGGTCCACAGTGGGTTGTGCATAAGGCTAGCATCCTCATCATGTAAAACAAATTGCTACAGAAATCACTTCTCTGAGAGAACAGTCTGCTTTGGCCCAGGTTTCCTGTGTGGAGACATCTATAGTGGTGGCCCTATGCTTTTTAGGGAGCTACATGGAGAATAACAAGATCAAGAAACTGAATAATTTATGATTAGAACAATCAAGAATTATTATTAACATGCAAAACAGTAGAAAGACACGCACAAAAAACAACTATTATTCTAGTGTTTATTCCAAATGCTGGTCATCCTTGGGAGGATTTATGTGGCTGGAGAATAAAGGTCACTTGTTCATGCAGTCACCATGCAGGGTGCAGGCAAAGGTTTTATTTAACTTCTTATAGAAGAAAAACTGTTCAGTATGGTGGTTTTGAACTCGTGCCATCTTGGTTGTCAGGATAACTAATGATATCCAGTCTTCAGCTACACACTAAGAAATAAATATAAATTCTGGTGGGTGAGTGGGCTGAGTGGTAAAGTGGTTAGTGACACAGCTCACAAGCCAAACTTGTATATGTTTCGATCTAGTAAGTTAGTTCCCCTATGGGAATTAGAACCCATTTTAAGAAACATGTGCTGAAGTCAGATGAACTGGACTGTAAGGTGCAAAACATTGTACAACATAATCACCATTGAAAACAGGGTGAATAAAGAACATTTTTTTAAAATAATTTTTTAAAATTAAATAAACATTTGTTTAGAATCAGCTAAAAAGTATATCAAATGCAAATGTTTATACAAAACATTATGTGTAAGTTTTTTATGCCTAAGTTTTTTTTCACCAAAAAAAAAGGTGACAAACATTCTGACTAACAGGTATTCATCAGAGAAGAAGAATTTAAGGTGATTAAGTACAGGTTTATAAGATAATCAGCAGAAAAGAGAAATTAGACTATAACAAGTTTTTCAAAATACAGACACCTACAAGAACACGAGAGCATAGTCATAAATTAATTAAAGAAAGATCCAGATTATATACCGGGAAACTGTTTCTAGTCAGAGGGGTGAATGCTTTAAATGAATTGCCAGAGCTAATAGTGGAGGCAGGGTCAATTAATGCATTCAAGAATAGATTGGATGCGTTTGGGTATATTTGGAGGTAATTCTCAGGGACAGATCCACACAGGTGAGGCTAACAATAATAAATTATTGAGATGGAAACAGTTAAAGTAATGTCGCTATTCTAAAACACAAGAAATGATAAGCCTGGACGCATTAGGTAGATCCACATAGGTAGATCCAATTGGATCCACATGGGTAGATCCAATTTGGAACATAATTATAGATTGAGTGAGAACAATGTTAGAAAGATAGATAAGGAAAGGGACCTACGGGTTATAATAGGTGAGTGAGCAAGTCCAGGTAGCAGGGAAAAAGGCAAATGCAATGTTAGGTATGATAAAAATTAATATTAAACATAGGAGCAAGGAAGTGATAGTCAAACTGTATAAAGCATTAGTTAGACCTAGATTGGAGTACTGTGTACAGGTGTAGAGTCCTCATCATAGAGGGGATATAAACATGCTGGAAAGAATACAAAAAAGAGCGACAAAGCTGATAGTGGGATTCTAGAATTTCAGTTATAACGAAAGACTCAGAAAACCGACCTAGAGTGTCTAGAAAAAAGAACTCGAGGTGACTTAATACAGGTTTATCAGACGAACGGATAAATTAGACTTTAACAGGTTTTTCAAAATACAACCACCTACAAGAACAAGAGGGAAAAGCTACAAATTAACTAAAGAGAGGTCCAGATTAGATATTAGGAAATATTTTTTTTGGCAGAGAGTGGTGAATGCTTGGAATGCATTGCCACAGGAGGTAGTGGAGGCTGGGTCAAGTAATGCATTTAAGAATAAATTAGATGGGCATAGCTTTTAGAATAAGGTAATGTAAATGAAACTGGTTGAATACAGACCATGCAGGGTCTTCTAAACCAGTATAAAGACGTTAAGTTAAGTTTACTCTGTAGCAGCAGCGAGGATCCTGTAATAAATTTGGTAGATTTTTAACATAATCTTGAATTTTGCCAGAGCAGCGACATTTGAGCCTACTCTTTTCTATCTCCAACAGCCAAGAAATTTTTAACATGTAGCAACACTGCGCACGGGTGTCCAATCTTTACTACCCTAAGATCCAGGGAAATGCCAGAAAGTTCACGTGAAAAAATCTGTTTCCACCGTAATTTGAACCCACAAACTCCAGCAACCAAGACTAAGGTTTTACCTCAAGACCACTCAGCCCAGGCCACTGTCAGGGACTTTAAGATATCTTGTATGATACATATATATTTTTTCTCCATGCCATAATTTTACGATACTTCAGCAATGTAAGTTGATCCTTTAATTTAATTTTTATATAAAAATGGTAACAGTAAACAGTTTTTGTTGAAAAGTTGTTTTCTTACTAGTCATTAAATTCTATTATTAATAGTGAATTTGCATGCATCAATCTGCTCTTTTTTCTGCACAAAAAGTGTTTAATTTCTTTGAAACTGTTTCTGAAAATGAAAATGTACACTTCATTTTAGCTCTTGTGATGATTTTTCTAGTCACCAACAATTGCACAGACTGGCGGAGCACTATTGTTGAGGGTGTTCAGAGACATGAGGCATCAAGAATAGATGACACTATCCAGAGATGATCGCTCCGCAAGTCAACGTACATCAACCCTTCCTCAATCCCAGTTGAAGAAGATGTCTTATAGCCCTGTACGAAGTACAACAGACAATTCAAGGCTCAGATTGGCTTATTTAGCCATCTTCAAACGCATGCGAACAGTGAATGCTGACAAAGTGGTCCTCAATCGATTACGATGGACAAACAGAATGGCGTGGCAACAATAGTAGATCTATTTTTCTGTTGTTTGGCTATAAATAAACTAACGTGGAGCCAGAGATACCTGAAATTTTGTGTCAAATATTAAGTGTTACCAGTTTAAAGAGATAAAGTGGGCGTTTTCGCGTTAGCTTAACAGTGATTCTCAAAATTGTCATGTGCTAGACCAATGCCATGCTAGGTCTAGGTAGTTTAATAATTTCATAAATGAATGTACTTTCGAAACAAGTGTATCATAAGCGACAAAAACATGAATTGGCAGTCGATATTGGGTAAATCTGACATGTTAATTATTTTTTCAGATGCTGTTTTTTGTTATGTTGCATGTCTCTGACTTCTTTACTACGGTATTTTAGAAATGGAGATATATTTATATAATTTATATTTTATTAGTGCTCATGTAATCCCTTTTCATTCCATATATGACATGGACACATAATATGATAATATAAAACACAGTGACACTTTAACTGTAACATTATATGAAAATCTAAGTGGGACGGAAAATGCTTGGAAATTTAACCACATTCTGAACGAGTTAACTCTTAGTATCCAAGACCCCCCCCCCCCCCCCCCCCCTCCCCCATCAGAAACCATTTCCGCTGTCTCCTATTTCCGGAAATCGCCCTGAGAAATAAGATAACCATTGCCTCTTTAACACTTCTTTTATACAGACTTTCAGACAGCCTGCTGGATTTTTGTCCAATCAAATACACTAGACATTTGCATCACTATTTCCTGTGCACCTCGTGTGAGACCACAGGTGCATTGTTTTTAAAAGGATCCATTCTATTGAAATAATTGTCACCTGATTTTGGAAAACATTACATTTTTGTTCCGCCAAATGACTTCAAACACAAATGTTCAGCCAAGCAAGCATCGTCACTTTTTCATTCATGGATTATATTAGAAAATGATGATTTATCGAGTGGTGATAGTTCATATAAAAAAAATTATAGTAGTTTGTCAGATTCTGGAGACAAAGTGTTCTGGGCGTCTTCCCTGGCTGGACCTAGTTATAGACATAGAAGTGACCACTACTTGAGGAACACATAAGGTTCCAATAACTGAAGTAGAAGATCGAGATAGATTTATACTTAAGACATGTAAGGTCAAGTGCACCTGATAATTCCATTCAAGCAATATTTATAGTTTTATTTTTAAAATATAAAATATAAATACCGGTACTAAAATAGAAAGTGTAGAATATTTGTCAATTATGATTTTTTTCTAATTGTGACAATCAATGCAGAATGTTTATTTTTAACAAGACACACATAAAACTTTCCTAACTTCTGTGAAAATGGATATACTATACAATGATCTTAAATTTAAAAGTGTCTGTGTGGCTGAGGATTTAAATATTATTGCAAGTACAATATCTTTTCTTCTGTTTTATAAATTTACATTTGTTCTATTCCAATCTTTATATATCTTTCATAAATATTTGAAACTGTTTATATGTTTAATTATGTTCATATAATAGGTCTTTCATTTCTGAATATTTTTACATATAACACTTGAGTTTATTCTTATAAATAAATATACTAATCTAAAATCAGTAACAGCAGTCTAGTATAAAAAATAACTCCCTAAAATGAGCTGGTGTAAGTGTTATAGTCTAATTTCTCCTTTCCATTGATTAACATGGTTTTTGAGCACGTATATTAAGAGTTAATGAATGAAAAAAAGATATGGTTGAGAATTGAGAGCTTGGATTTATAATCCCACTGCCGCGTTCAGTTTGACAGACTGAGCATGGTATGGGGTGGGGTTTTTCATGGCATGACAGCTTCTTCCAGTCGACCTAGCTGTAAATGGGAACCTGACAAAATCTGGGGAAAATTTAGAAGCCACTGTAGGAGCTACAGAGCTCATGCTCTATCGTCGGCACTTTCAGCTATGAAACAAACTAAATACACGTGAGGAAATAGTTATGAGGAAAGACTTGAAAAACCAGCGTAAAGTGTATAGAAAAGAAGAGAATTCAAGATGATTTCATACAAGTTTATAAGATAATCAATTTTTTGTTTTTTTTTAAGTCAGAGAGTGGTGTCTGCTTGGAATGCATTGCCAGGGGAGGTAGTGGAGGCAGGGACAGTTAACGCATTTAAGAATAAACTGGATGCGCATAGCTTTTAGAGCAAGGTGATGTAAATGTAACTGGTTGTATACAGACTCTGCAGGGTCTTCTAAACCAGTATAAAGACGTTAAGTTAAGTTAAGATAAATTAGACTATAACACTTACTTGGAACAAGAAATCCTGGTTTTCAAACAGGCATGTTAATGTCTGTTGTCAGGTAGCTGAAGGCTTCGGCTAAACGTAGTAGGTATTTTAAAACTTCCTGCAGGTTACTAGGCCTGTGGAACTATAACAAGTTTTTTCCAAATACAGCCCTCTACAAGACCAAATGGACACAGCTACAAAGTAATTAAAGAAAGATCCAGATTAAATACCAGTATCTGCCGAAGACGGATGTGTTGGACCGAAAGGTGCAAATATCGCAGTCAAGCTGTAAACTAGTTTTTTTTGTTTTTGTTTTTTATAGTTTGTCTTATTTATCTATTCTCTAAGATGGTGTGCATTGCACTATGTTGTTATTTTGCACCTGTCTGCCCAGTGCATCTGACTTTGGCATGCATTTTATGTTAGGGTGTGCTTCCTCCTGCATTTTCTAAGAGTTTGTGACCCCAGGGTAACAGCCTGTGCTGTGATTGGGGAGCAAACCCAACACCTTCGGGTTGTGAACTGTGTCACTTAACCACTAGCCCACACCATCCCCTTGTAAACTAGTGACACAATGCATTCCGTTCTCTGGACTACATTCTGCTACTTGCAAAGCCCTGGTCAGGGTCTGGCAGGGGGAGATTGAGAATGAGGGCAGATGAATAAGATACCAGGAAATTTTTCGTTAGTCAGAAAGTGGTGAATGCTTGGAATGCATTGTCACATGAAATAGTGGAGGCAGGGTCAATTAATGCATTCAAGAATAGATTGGATGTGCATAGGTATGTTTAGATCAAGTGGATGTAAAAGAAATTGATTGTATACACCAGTATAAAGACGTTAAGATAAGTTATATGGGGGCGCTCAGATGCAATGAAGTCTGTTCTATGAACCTTTCTCCATTTTTTCCAATGAACGAAAAGGAAGGACGGGTAAAGGGAAAACTAAGATTAAACACGAAAACTGGGAATCCTTTAAGAAAACGTATGGAATGTCCTCAAACCATTTTGTATGAGACACCCAAATAGAAAAGTTTAAATTGGTTTGCAATACAAATATATACGAAATATATACATTAACACCTAAACTGCACATGAATGCTGTTTGATATTGCACTGGTTAACAACAAGATTGCTTCATCGTTTTGATTGGAATGCTCAGTGAAGCTAGCACCATCATGAAAGAGTCTGCAAACACTCATCTATTTTTCTTTTCTTTTTCATTTTCCTTAATCTCATCATTGTGGGGGGGGGGGGGGGGGGGGGGAGAGGGAGAAGCGCGCAAGATGCTGATCTGTACTGACACTAGCGTCAGTGAAGGGCACAACATATTGACCAAAACCAAATATCATGTCTGTGTTATGTATCTAGAAGCAAGCTGTGTAACAGTAGCCAGGCCAGTGAGGAGGTGATTGACACTATGATTATTGTAGACAGGCCAGTGAGGAGATTATTGACACTATGATTATTGTAGACAGGTCCGTGATCAGATGATTGACACTATGATTATTGTAGACAGGTCCGTGATCAGATGATTGACACTATGATTATTGTAGACAGGTCCGTGATCAGATGATTGACACTATGATTATTGTAGACAGGTCCGTGATCAGATGATTGACACTATGATTATTGTAGACAGGGCAGTGTCCATGCTCCACATCTTTTTTGTGGGGCTATTGACTGGATCCTTCACCACCTCGGCTACGTCAGCAAGGTATCGTCATCGAATAGACACGTATCACTGACCTCATCTATGCCAATGACAGAGTTTGGGTTGGCCCATTACATGCAGCACTGTTATAGTATATTGAAAAATCTGGATTGTGAAACAGAAACATGGATTTATTAATATCCTGGGTAAAGGCTAAGGTCTAGATCCTCAGTGCTGATACATGACCTCAGGGAATAGCAGTTGTGGCCACACTGAGAAGGGTATCAATAAATTTATATACCTGGGCAGTATGATTACCTGAGAAGGGCACAGCGATCCAGATATATCAAGGTGGATTGGGCTTGCCGTCTCCGCAATAAACATTATCTTCCCTGGCTCTATCTTCAATCCAAACTATGTATCTACGAGTCATGTGTGATTCGTGTACTCCTATACGTCTCTGAGACATGAACCCTGCGTGACTCAAGACCTTCCAAATGCAAAATCAGATATGTTCTTCTCGGAATCCACTGGAATGACTTTGTCCTAAATGCAGAGGTCACCCCATAAACAAAACTCTCTCCCATCTTGGAAAACTTTTATCACTGCCGCTTCTCCCTATTTCACCATGTCATTCCCCTGGATCAGAATATCCCGATTAATTTGATTCTCCAGAAATCTGTCTTCTGTGCGAATTATCACCCACCAGCTGGTTGGAAGCGCAGGCGAGAATGTCCCCGTACATCATGGCTTGGACAGTAGGCCAATTCTTCTTCCACTTCTGATGGGGTTTGGCAATGTGTCGCTGCACTTGAACATGGCAGTGGTCGACCAGTTTAATAAGCTATTGAAGCGTAAGCAAACTTTGTTTTAAAGGCAGTCTGGCTGGCGAAAAGTGGATCAGTTATCCCTGTAGTAGTTAACATCACGCAGATAAAGCCAAGCATAGCACAACCATCTGGAGGACCACGGTCCACCACCTTCATCAGCACACTCAATATGTGAGGAAAGCTACTTCAACCCGCTACTTAACGCCCTTTCCAGTGCACACAAAAGAGTAAAAGTGGGCATTAAACAGCAACAGGAACATGTCCGTCTGTCTATTTTTCCTTGTGTATCTTCTGTTCATGAGACAGCATACGTATATCATCTGCAAAATCAAGGTTATCCAGCTGCTTATCAAATGTCCACTGCATTCTGGTTTTTCTAACCTCTGTTATTCGTCCAAGTACCATTTTTATCACAATGTAAAGTGACTAGTTTTCAATATACAATAGAATGAATCACATTTAGGAGTGCAGGTAAATTAACAAATAACCTAATAAGTGCACACAAATAACACAGATAAATCAAACAAATATATGTTAGTAATCATGTTACATGAGCATAAATACAACAAAATCTATTATGACCAAAAGATCTTCGTCAGGGAATATGCAAAAATGACATGTATCAATGAATAAAATGAGAATGAATAACAAATCAATGGTCTTTACATCTTGAATCAAAACTAATCTAAGACACAATACACAACAAGAAAGGGATAGATCAGATTTGATACCTAGAAAAACACAAGGCAGAAGAAAATGATAAAGCTGGGAAATAAAAATAAGAACGGGAAATGGACAATTGTAATAGTGAACAACAAAACAATAAAATATATATCATCATCATCAGTTCCGTAACCTGAAAGGTCAAAGCGGCACCAATACCGCAGATTGTTGGATCAGTTCCGGCCACTCTACTTGGTTTTGTGCCAGATATCAAATCATCTGTCTAGACGAGTTAACCTCACTGGCATGATTGTCATAGTTGTGTATTGAGACGGCTGGCACATTCCTGATTTTTCTCAATGCATTCTGCAACATTGGTGTGTCTTGGGCTATTTTGCACCTGGCGTTGCCCATCCCTCTCCAGGTAACGTGGCCCTCCACATTATAATTTTTCTGTGATCTCCTTGTCTACTCAAGCATGGTGTCCCAGGTTCACTCTGAAGATTATGCCTTTTCGTATTCTTTTTCCGGCCTCGTTTTCATCCTGCCTGTTTGCTTTTAATCACTCTTGTGTTTTCTGCGTTCAACTTTATCCTATAATATGTCGATTGAAATACATCTCTGCGCTTTGACAGACACAAGTACCCAATTGGAAAAACGCACATAAAACACGTTATCCAAGAGGAATCTGTAACACTGCTATTGTAGACGCAACGGTCACAGAAAAAACACACATGATTCAGGAGTGAATCAGATCAGCAGCCATGTTGGCACTCGACCCGGAAGGTATATATATGTATATATATATATATATATATATATATATATATATATATATATATATATATATATATATATATATATATATATATATCCTCTTATAAATGGGTTATCTGTAGGTGTGGCTCTGTGCTTCGCATGTAGCAAAAGGAGACAAGACCCTCAAACACATATGCAATAATTGAAACAGATGTATAGAAAAACAATAAAATACTTGAATAAGCATCTCAACAATGAAAGCCAAAAAAGGCACCAACCATAAAAACATCACATATAAGGCCATATGATGTATGTACAAGAGAATTGCTGACTATAAACCTCACAAATAAAATCATATGGTCTGCATCTACAATCAAATAGTTGACTACAAACTTCACATATAAAGCCATATTTGACCCGTATGTACATCCAAGTCAGCTATACACATCACATTTAAATCCATTTGGACTATACATACAACAAAACCACTGACTATAAACATCACAAATAAAGCCATACTTTCTATACATTCAGCTAAAATGTTAGCTAAAAGCCTCACAGATAAAGTCATGTTCTGTACGTACGACGAAAATGTTGACTATAAACATAAAAAACAGATCCCTTTGACAAGCCAAACAGCTGGCTTTAAATGAAACAAATACAGCCATATGGTATATATGTATAACCAATTAATAACCTTAAAAATAGAGTCATACAAATGTATGTACAACTAACAACCTTACAAATACAGTCATATGGTCTGTACGTACAACCAATTAATAATTTCACAAATACAGTTATACGGTCTTTATGTACAACTAATAGCCTCACAAATACAGCCATTTGGTCTGTACATACAACCAATTACCGATAATAACTTCACAAATACAGCCATATGGTCTGAACGTACAACCAATTAATGACAGCAAAAATAGTCATTTAGTCTCTACATACAACCAACTAATAACCTCACAGATTAAGCCATAAAGTCTATACATACAACTAATAACCTCACAGATTAAGCCATAAAGTCTGTACATACAACCAAGAACCTCATAGATTAAGCCATAAAGTCTCTACATACAACAAACTAATCACCTCACAGATTAAGCGATAATCTGTCTGTACACACAACCAAGAACTTCACAGATTAAGCGATAAAGTCTCTACGTACAACCAACTAAGAACCTCACAGATTAAGCCATTAAGTCTGTACATACAACCAACTAAGAACCTCACAGATTAAGCCATAATCTGTCTGTACATACAACCAAGAACCTCACAGATTAAGCCATAAAGTCTCTACATACAACCAACTAAGAACCTCACAGATTAAGCCATTATGTCTGTACATACAACCAACTAAGAACCTCACAGATTAAGCCATAAAGTCTCTACATACAACCAAGAACCTCACAGATTAAGCCAGAAAGTCTGTACATACAACCAAGAATCTCACAGATTAAGCCATAAAGTCTCTACATACAACCAACTAAGAACCTCACAGATTAAGCCATAAAGTCTGTACTACAACTGAAATATTATATATATATAACCTGAACAATCAGGGACATCCTTATGCTGTCTCGTAATACTTCACACTGTGATTGTTGAATGTGATATGCATAATGATGTTGCAATTGATATTTCTTTATATTGCCTTTTTTTTTAATTCAAATAAAATTCTCCTTTGTTCTGTAATACCAATGAAAAAATGTTGTGAAGCTGGATCCGATATATGGATATGTATGAGCAACATACTTTTACTTTGAAAGGACATATATACATATGTACATAAATCTGACCATTAATCGTTGTTTCTTTTTTAAAATTGTAAGATTTTATCCTTCATATTAATGCTCTTCTTTTAAAATTGTTTTTATCACTTAGATCAACTTTTGAGGCCAGTTCCAGGCTACTGAAAAAATGAACTGCCATGTTAGCCTTTAGTGCCTAAATCGCTTTCTGAGTGGACAAGAAAATAGAAAATACTTGTTTCATCTGCCAATAGATCACTTGGGGGAGCAAACTCCTTCAGTTCTCCGTCTTGAAGAACCATGATTCTGTCACAGTTCATAATCTCGGAAGGTTTATTCTGCAAACATAAACAAATAGCATCAAACATGATGTAAACAAGTAGTCCGCCGGGTTCTTTGTCATAACAAGCACAAGAATAGCACCACTAACCCACAGAGAGCATGTCGTAAAAGGCGACTAACTGTGTCACACAGCATAACACCGGCAGTATTTAGGTGGTTTGTTTAAAGCAGCATAGATGGCGCCTAACAGGCTGTAAGTCTACTTTGCTCTAGTGTTTGAGTCTATTAAGCTAGGTTCGCACATTGGTTAACCACCCTCCCTCGCACTTGTTCCAACACAGTGGAGTAATAATCTGCTCGAGCCTAGCCCGCTAAGCAGGAAATCCTCCTCCTGGTTACATCCAGATTATACCAGAGCTTGGACTGCACAGGCTAATCTGTCGCTGTAGAAGTACAGGTAGACTTAGAACTAGGAACATGATGTAAACAGATTATTTAACCCTACCAGACCTAAGGCCCTGAACCCAACTGTCCCCCATTCCTGGGTTCCAGAGCATTAAAGAGAAAAAACCAACATGATATAGAAAAATGTTAGTTACATGCAAACAAGTGGTTAGAATGAGATGTAACTTGGAGAATTTTGTGGAAAATAGGTTTACCTTTCATCTAGCGTCAATATTCCACCTTTGTGTGCCAATCCACCCAGCAAAAGGCAAAGAATCTGTCTCGAGTCATAAAACATTTCGAAATCCGGGAGTAAACACAACAAAGAGCCCTCATTTGTCCAATAATCCTGATAGCTGGGATTTATACATGAGTATTCCATATAGATCCTCAGTCCAAGAAAAGCCTTCATCTCATCACTCGAGCTGTCACTGTCTGTTTCACTTGAACAGAGTCTGAATCAACCAAATTATTGATCACCTGTTGGACTGTCATAAGCCTAGACTTACTTTGCTTTCCTGTTGAAGTGCTTGGTTCATCAGCCGTTCGTTTCATTGTCAATTTTCCGAATTTGTTCACGTTAAACCCCACAAAATCAATTCAAACATGGGGGCAGCCATTTGCAATGACTAATCACGAGGATTGACCACGATTGGTTGGTTATTTTTAGATTCTGACGCATTTTATGACGTACTATCCAAAGTACCGAAAATTAGGTCCAGCGGTTTAGCGGCAGTTAAGGAAATTACCGAAAAATGGGTACAGCGGTCTGGTAGGGTTAAGACCAGATTAGAATACATTTTGATAAATGTTTCATTTCATTCGTTTCTTCGTCTTCATCGGCGTTTGTTCTGAAAATGATGTTGTGATGTGTCGTAGTTTGCAGCGAGGTTGCGATATTTGTGCTTTTCGGCCAGACACATCCAATTTCAGCTGGCTTTTTTGGGTAGCGGCTTTGTCTTGCCAATGCAATATCTATTCTTTTGGCCAAACTACACTAGCACAGCATGTTTCCAGAGACGCTGCTTGGAGGAGGAATATGGTCTTGGTCAGATCTGGTTGGCTGACCTCGATGCTGCATCTTGCTGGGAGTGCTTCTTTGGTATTGTAAACGACCGTCTCTGATGTTGCGAGTGATTCATGCTAGTCTTAGTCGACAGGTAGTTCTACAAGGGTGGTTGTTCTCGTGCAGGTCCCAACTCTTGTATGAGCTGGTGGTAGTCAATAGGTGCATTTCTCTGCTTAGCGGGCTGGGCTTGAGCAGCACTGTGGTTTTTTTGGGGTCGTGTGGGTTCCAGCTGAGGTTCCAGTCATTTCTGTCTCGGCATAGGTTGTCCAGTGGACAGTTTGTTCGTTTCAGGGTCACGAATGTTCTTTTGCAGCTCAAGCAAATCACTGCAGACTTCAAGAACATCTATACCAACTAAAAATCTCACACTGATGAATGTTCATGTGGAACAGGGGGCCAGAATCCTGAACACTTTCTACATGAATGCCCGCTCTATAGGGAAATGAGATGCCAGGTCTGGCCAGAGAGTGCGGAGCTGAGACAAAAAGCAAAAGCTGTTGGGCAGCGCTCCGACCTGGTGAAGACTACAGACTTCATCATGGCGACTGACCTGCAGATATAACATGACTAAAAATCCTGAACGCAAAGAAGAAGACGAGATTATTTCACAGCAGTCTGGCCAACAAGGTGGGGATTGACACTTTAATTCATACCAATAGTGGTGAACTTACTGAGGAGCATCCCATTGCACTAATTAGAATAACCCTACTCAACCTTCTCAAATATGCCTTGGTATGTGGGGAAGCCACTTTAACTTGCCACCAAAAAAGTCTTCAAGAGTATCTAACCCAAGTACAAGTGACATTAGCAACAATAACAACATGATAACAAAAGTGCATCCAGAGGTCTAAAAATATTCTGGAGGAAATCTCCATGGGTAGATTCAATATGCAACATAATTATAGAATGAGAGAAAACAATATTAGAAAGATAGAAAAGAAAAGGGACCTAGGTGTTATAATAGATCATACAGGTAAGGCGAGTGAGCAAGCTCAGGTAGCAGTGAAAAAGGCAAATGCAATGTTAGGTATGATAAAAAGAAATATTAAACATAGGAGCAAAGAACTGATAGTCAAACTGTATACTGCATTAGTTTGACGTAGATTGGAGTACTGTATTCGGGTGTGGAGTCCTTATCGTAGAGGAGATATAAACATGCTGGAAAGGTTACAAAGAAGATCGACAAAACTGATAGTGGGATTCCGGAAATATAGTTACCGGTATAAGGAAAGACTCAGAAAAACTGGCCTACAGAGAAAATTTGTGGTGATTTAATGAAGGTTCACAAGAACATCAATGGAAAGGATAAATTAGGCTCTACAAATTTTTTTTTAATACAGCAGCCGCCTATAAGAATAATAGGGCTCAGCTCCAAATTAATTAAAGAAAGGTTCAGATTAGATATAAGGAAGTATTTGTTGTTGTCAGAGAGTTGTGAATGCGTGGAATGCATTGACGCAGGAAATAGGGGCGGGAGGGGGCGCAGGGTCAGTTAATGCAATTAAGAAAAGAATAATACACATATTTATTAATAGATCAAGTGGAGTAGAAATAACTGGTTGTATACAACTTCTGGGATCAAGATGCTGAGCAGCGCATGAGCTGCAGTGGTCAGCGACTGCTAGCGTCAGGGCCAGCGAACCATAGCTGCCAAGACCCTTCTACACCTCCACGCGATGATCCTGGATAACAGGCTGCAGCAGGGCAGACTGACTAAGGAGAAGGGATCGAAGAGGGAATGCTAATCCCGTACTAAAAAAAATGCTTGCTGAAGTCAGATGTGTTGGACCGAAAGGTGCAAATATCGCAGCCAAGCTGTAAACTACGACACAACGCATTCCGTTCTCTGGACTACATTCTGCTACTTAAGCCCTTTCAGGGTTTGGTAGTGGGAGATTGAGAACGAACGAAGAAGAAAAAGAAGAAGAAGTATACAACTTCTGCAGAGTCCTCTAAACCAGTATAAAGAAGTTAAGTTAAGCTAAGAATGAGTTCAAATAAGAACAAGGAGTTACAAAAACATGTTGAAAACTTACACTTATAGAAATAACAGTTTTATTCTCCAACACTTTACTGTTGATAATTGTCTGAATCAAGATCTTTGTCTCCTTGTCAACTGTAGCTGGTACTTCATCCATGACAAGAATCTTGGAGTCACATATCAATGCTCTCGCTATGCACAGAAGCTGCAACAACAAACATACTTGTTTACAGATGTAAACATACTTACTTACTTAGTCGCTCCTCTTCTACTATGAGGTGTAGAGTCTTCTACCTTACTTTCTTAGTCACTCCTCTTCTACTATGAGGTGTAGAGTCTTCTATACTACTTATTTAGTCACTCTTTTTATACAGAGTGGTGGAGTCTTCTACCTTACTTAGTCACTTCTCTTCTACCCTGAGGTGTAGTCTTCTACCTTACTTACTTAGTCACTCCTCTTCTACCCTGAGGTGTAGAGTCTCTACCTTACTTAGTCACTTCTCTTCTACCCTGAGGTGTAGAGTCTTCTACCTTACTTTCTTAGTCACTCCTCTTCTACCCTGAGGTGTAGAGTCTTCTACCTTACTTAGTCACTCCTCTTCTACTATGAGTTGTAGAGTCTTCTACCTTACTTAGTCACTCCTCTTCTACTATGAGTTGTAGAGTCTTCTACCTTACTTAGGCACTTCTTTTCTACCCTGAGGTGTAGAGTCTTCTACTTTACTTACTTAGTCACTTCCATTCTACTATGAGGTGTAGAGTCTTCTATACTACTTATTTAGTCACTCTTTTTATACAGAGTGGTGTAGTCTCTCTACCTTACTTAGTCACTTCTCTTCTATCCTGAGGTGTAGAGTCTTCTACCTTACTTTCTTAGCCACTCCTCTTCTACCCTGAGGTGTAGAGTCTTCTACCTTACTTAGTCACTTCTCTTCTATCCTGAGGTGTAGAGTCTTCTACCTTACTTTCTTAGCCACTCCTCTTCTACCCTGAGGTGTAGAGTCTTCTACCTTACTTTCTTAGCCACTCCTCTTCTACCCTGAGATGTAGAGTCTTCTACCTTACTTAGTCACTTCTCTTCTACTATGAGGTGTAGAGTCTTCTACCTTACTTAGTCACTTCTCTTCTACCCTGAGGTGTAGAGTCTTCTACCTTACTTAGTCACTTCTCTTCTACCCTGAGGTGTAGAGTCTTCTACCTTACTTTCTTAGTCACTTCTCTTCTACCCTGAGCTGCAGAAGTATGTCTGAGTTCGTCATAGTTCAGTCTGGTTTCCTGTTTATTCTTGTAATCATTGTTAGGACAAACAAGTGATTAGCCTGTCGCGTCTGTGCATGGTAGAGGGGTTGCCTCCTTACAGTCTCCACACCTGCCAACCTGTTTTTATCCATGACCGCTTATTTAATATCCCTAGCTAGTCCTAAATTAGAGAGGAGCCATTCAGCAATCCATAACCCTGTTGACGTGCTGGGTAGAAGCGCAGGCTCATCCCCCAGGAGGTCAAAACATAAGTACACTAACTAGGATAGTGGTTCCAGGCACGAAATTTGTGATCTAGATTATATTTACTTTAATACTTGAACCCTGGTATGCAATCAGGCAAGGTCGTCTGATGGCAGGTAGCCAAAAGCTGCTTGAGTCTGTGCCCTGGAGTACCATGACGGTCCAAAGATGTGGTACAGGTCATCTTTCTATCTCATCGGTGGGTGGTTGTAGTTGTATGACTACCAGAAAGACACACTCCTCGCCCAACTATCATCAGTCATGCGGACCACATGGCCAACTCATCTGTTCATTCATAGTGACGCAAAATCGACATCATCCCAGAACTCTGTTTGGTCGTGGGATGTCTGTATTTCGGATGTGATCTCTTAGGGAGATATTTTGGACTCTACGCACCATTGCTCTTTTGGCAATTCAGAGCTTCTTTTGTCTGATTTTCATAGACTCCAAACCTCACACCCATATACCATTATTCGAATAACCATGCTATTGAGGGTGTGAACACTGGCCTTGACGTTCATCATCTGCTGGAGTATCAGTTTAATGCGGTTGAAGCAGATCCAATTTATTTTATTAATTTTTACTTTAGTAAGCTTCCCTGCCTATGAAGACTGCCTACAAAGCAAAGACTATGATGACTTGATCATGTTTGTAGGATGGAAGATGTTCTCATCCCCAAAGAAGACTGCCTACAAAGCAAAGACTATGATGACTTGATCATGTTTGTAGGATGGAAGATGTTCTCATCCCCAAAGAAGACTGCCTACAAAGCAAAGACTATGATGACTTGATCATGTTTGTAGGATGGAAGATGTTCTCATCCCCAAAGAAGACTGCCTACAAAGCAAAGACTATGATGACTTGATCATGTTTGTAGGATGGAAGATGTTCTCATCCCCAAAGAAGACTGCCTACAAAACAAAGACTATGATGACTTGATCATGTTTGTAGGATGGAAGATGTTCTCATCCCCAAAGAAGACTGCCTACAAAGCAAAGACTATGATGACTTGATCATGTTTGTAGGATGGAAGATGTTCTCATCCCCAAAGAAGACTGCCTACAAAGCAAAGACTATGATGACTTGATCATGTTTGTAGGATGGAAGATGTTCTCATCCCCAAAGATATTCTCTATAGACAGCTGGCTGATGGTAAAAGAACAGTTGGTGGACAACAGTTAAGTGTCAAAGACTTGTGTAAATTGGACATGAAAGTAATGGACATAGGTCAAGCATCCTGGAAAGACGAAGCTGCAGACCGATCAAATTAGAGGGGCACTTTGACAATCCACATTAGTATGGGCGGATAAAATGCTTCTGCAACAGAATGAAATGAAACGACAAGGCCACAAAAAAAAGGTAAACCAAAAACTAAAGAGCTGCTACTCCAAGGGCATATCATCCTATAGTCCGTCATGACTGGAAGGGGCTACCTACTTGCTATGGTAAAAGTAATCCCATAGCTGATACTGCTGTCAGAGATGAAGTGATAGAGGCTTCATTGTAACTAGGCCTCAGCTTTTTATGACTTGAGATGGTCAGTTCCCTTTTTCGCTGCCTCTAACAGTAAACCAGGTAACAATTTACAGCTGGAGTGACAGGACTATACTAAAAAAAAGAAAAATTGAATGCAGTACATTTGTCATGAGAAGCGAAAGCTCTACCATTCTGCTATTAAGATACTTTTGGTGACACCATATATAGCTTCTCAACAACCTCAACTGAACTATGTATGTGGCCTAGCAAATATTCAGATTTTGTCAGAATAATTTGGAAACAAAATTTATTAGGTACAGTAACTATTCCAAGGTGAACATTAAATGTCTGACACCTGGTGTTGGAATGAGCAGGTATCTGCTGTTTTTCTACGCATTATTTTTTTTAAATAAATAAATCTGGCAAAGATGGCGCCGTAACTGGCTGCGAGTCTACATTTCTCTACTGTTTTGGATCATTATGGATGCCGCCAGACCACGGATTTGCCTGGAATTCACACTAGTTGACGACTTACACTTGTGTTCACGGATACGTGGAGTTGTTTTCCGTCTGGACTTGTTATTTTGTTCTTTTTTTGTGATTTCTTCCATCCGTTTATCCTGGTCTGGACGCCGGCTGAATGGCGCTACGCTTAAACTAGTTATACCTGTGTCGTAGCTCACGGGTTAGTTCTGCCGGTTCACCTTCACAAATATGGCGTGTGGGAATTTTAGATGCTACTATGATGAACTGAATACAGCTGGGGAGAGATGCCAGACTCACTCACACGCTGAGTGTTGTCCATACGACCTCTTGTGGTTATCGAAAAGGCACGACAAACTGCGTTAGATGCCTTCCCACCTTTCTACCCTGCGGGTTACATGTTTACGGAAAGACTTCGGTGGTAACCCTGAGGCAAAATCTGCATCCTATGCTATCTCCAGTCGTCTCGATGAATGTCTTGCAACTGGCAAAAGGTAGCTTAGGCTCTGTGAGTGAGGTTGACAAAAGGCGCAGTTTCTTCCTCACTTTAATCCAAATCTCCGCGCGTCACCCATTTCAGAGGACACAGCAAGAGATACGACTGTCCACACGGCTGAACAAAGAGAGTAGTCTTCATCACTTGTGATGGACAAAACTATCAATTTTTTTAAATGGCGTTTGACCAGTTGACTCAGTGCAGAACAGCATGTTGGGATTAAATTTCTGGTGAAATTCATCATCAACTGTCATGTGGGTTTGGAGAACAGATTGTGACATATTCATTAGTGCTTGAATGGTATGTTTTTGTGAAGATTGTGAATCCATAGAGGACGAACTCCGTGAAGGTTGACTGAAAGGTGTCATTACGAGTGAAGCCATACAGTGTCAAAAAGGTTATTTTGAATGATCAGCAGAGTTACTGTACGCATTGTTGCAATGGCTACTAGTGGAGTTCTGTGGAGATTATCATCAGGGATCACCTCAATTTCATCAAGTTTCCTGTTGATGGGTGCCAAAACAAGTGAATTTTGACCAAAAGACTGTCCTTCTCCAACACGACAACACAAGAACCAGTATGGCTGCCAAACTATGGCAGTTATTGACTTATTGTACTGGTCTGCTGAACATCTGCTGCAGAACTGCCCGACATACGAGGATCAGAGAGAGCAGATGTGGCCATCACCAGTGGAACTGCAAGACATTGGCCATTTCTTTTCTGATCAGAGGGCCAGTATTGATCAGGGTTGTTGGTTTCTACTATCAGTCCGGATACTTACTGGACAAAGTTCATATTTCAATATGTTAAAAACAGAAATCAACAAAGCACATTAGTCACTATTTGTACCTACCTGCTTTTGACCAGCACTCAACACTTCTTTTCCATCTGCAATTTCTGCATCTGTAAGAGACAATATAAACACAGAATTATAGTATATTTATATAAATATTTCTGTCCATTATTTCGTACAACTCTCATTCCTTCCATACACACAGAATATCAGGTGTGTACTTTTACATGTAGTTTTAACAAATTCTTTAGTACTTTAACATAGTCACTGCTCTTCTATCCTAGGATGAAGAAGTCTTCTCTTGTTCATATGGCTTATAATTTCTACAGGTTTGGATAACCAGCCTTATACTCAACCCTTCTCAGTCTGCCGACTTGACATAGTCCCTCTTCTTCTATCCTCATGTGTAGTGGGAATTTTTAAAATCTTTTTCTTACATTTTATCATATTTGTCATTTTTCTCACATTTTCTCATTTATCCTTTTTTCTCACATTTGATAAATTTCTCATATTTGTCCTTTTTTCTCACATTTGATAATTTTCTCATATTTGTCCTTTTTTTCTCACATTTGATAATTTTCTCATATTTGTCCTTTTTTCTCACATTTTATCTTTTTCTGGCATTTTATCTTTTTAATATATTTTTAATATTTCTTTTCATCATACCTAACATTGTATTTACCTTTTTCACTGCTACCTGAACTTGCTCACTCTCCTTACCTGTAATGATCTATTATAACCCCTAGGTCCTTCTCCTTTTCTATCTTTCTAATATTGTTCTTGCCCATTCTGAAATTATGTTCCATATTGGACCTACCCGTGTGGATGACTGTACATTTATCTACATTAAACTCCATTTGCCAACTTACAGACAATTCTAGAATATTATCTAAATCCGACCTCAATATATCCATTTCTGCTTTAGATGAGACACTACTGCATAGTTTTGTATCATCAGCAAATTTTGCAATCATAGATCCCATATCAATGTCCAATCGTTTATATATATCAAGAATATAATTGGCCCCAAAACCGAGCCCTGTGGCACTCTACTCTTTACTTCACACTACTCAGAGTACTCCTTATTTATGTCCCCCCTTTGCCTTCTGCCATTTAACTAATTTTCAATTGATTTGGCAACTTCACCTAGTGCATGTGCTTTTAACTTTTGAAATAATCTTTGATGAGGTACTTTTTCAAAGTATCATATGCCTTAGCAAAATCTAGATAAATAACATCCACTGGCTCCCCTTTATCTATTATATTAGTAACCTCCTCCGTGAATTCTAATAGATTTGTTAAGCACGATCTCCCTCTAGTTAACCCATGCTGACTATTTCTGATTAGATTAAACTTGCCTAAATGCATTACAATGTATTCTTTGATTATTGACTCTAACAATTTACAGACTATGCTCGTTAAACTCACCGGTCTATATTTTGCTAGATCTGATTTTTTGCCCTTTTTTGGATAAGGGGGAATCAGTCCTGCATCTTTCCAATCCTGAACCTTTACATGAATTAAGAACACAAGAAAACACTGAAGAAAATACAACAAAAAGCTGAACCTTTACATGAATTAAGAACACAAGAAAACACTGAAGAAAATACAACAAAAAGCTGAACCTTTACATGAATTAAGAACACAAGAAAACACTGAAGAAAATACAACAAAAAGCTGAACCTTTACATGAATTAAGAACACAAGAAAACACTGAAGAAAATACAACAAAAAGCTGAACCTTTACATGAATTAAGAACACAAGAAAACACTGAAAAAAATACAACAAAAAGCTAAACCTTTACATGAATTAAGAATACAAGAAAACCTTACCTAACTGACTCTGCAGTGCCATGACCGCCTCTTTTAAATGAACTGCTTCCAGAGCTGACCACAGTTTTTCATCTGACCGTTTGTTTTTAGTGTCAAGGTTAAACCTGAAACATAAGAGTGACCATTATCACCCTGACATCAAATTACAAAACTTGACAATTACAGTCTGCCAGCTTTTCCAAATATTCAATTAAATTAAAGGACAAATAAAATAGAAATTAACCATATAGATTATAAATAAAACAATACACAGTAGATCCTTGATATTCATCATTAAATTATTCCTTAAAAGTTTGATGGATAAAGATATAACAGATAAAGAAAGAATTTAAAAAATGACGGAAAAAGAAATGATAGATAAAGATTTAAAGAGTAAAGAAATTACGGATAAAGAAATTATGCATAAAGAAGTGACGGATAAGAAATGATGGATAAAGAAAATGATGGATAAAGAAATGGCAGATAAAAAAGTGATGGATAACGATTTGAAGAATATTGAAATGATGGATAAAGAAATTACGGAAAAATAAGTGACGTATAAAGAACTGAAGAATAAAGAAATGGACAAAGAAATTACAAATAAAGAAATGATGATTAAAGAAATGTTGCCACGTCATGTGTTGGCTATGTTTGTTTATTTCACCCCTAACAGAAAAACAACATATGCCTTATGGAGATTTGATTTCTGCCCTCCTTGTCAGCATGCAGGCCATTCAGCAACATGCACCTCTATAATGTTACCCTTCTGTTATACTAATCCTATGTGGTGGCGCCAGATTTATTTATACAGCAAAAAAAGTAGACTATCTTGATAGTTACAGAGTGTCTGAAACCTACTCCAACAGACAACAAAATAACCCCATAACCGACGAAGCACCACCGGAGATATGAATAAGTGTTGCATCAGAAATGGAAAGAGAGGAAAAGGTAAACGATCCAAGTCATCCTATGTTTGAACACTAAGAGCAGTGCACACAGCTAAAAATTAGATGGTTTCTTACAGTCAACACAGCTTCTACAGACATCCCAGTAAATGGTGCATCAAAAGATGGGATGAAATAACACTGGTTCCATGGATCGAGCTGTGAGAGGAGTCTGCTTCGGGGCACTACATGTCTTTGCAACAATAATAATAGTTGCCCATCTTTAGAGTAGATGGTAACAGTATCAAACTTGTGTTGCAAGATGTGTTCTCATTCGGCTGTAAAGACCAACCCAGGCATGGCTGACTTTTCCGTGGCTAGGACACCCATATTCTCGAAAATCCATCTGATGCTGTGACTTGTGATTGAGGAGATTGAAGTGGGAAAGACTTGCGCTGCCTTATATTGAAGTAACTAAATAGACTCCAAACTAGTGTATCACGATGTAGGATGAACTTAAAGAGATGGGGATGCAGGGATGATGAGACATGTGACTGTGAAGCAACAAAATACCCAAACAACTTGATGATCTGCCCAAACCTTTTGAAAACATATAATATAGATCACATGTTGACGGAAAATGACAAGCAATCCATGTGGCCGGACATTGGAAACATGATGTCTGACGTCATGCCACTGACATGGAAAGGAAGTATTGGAACACAACATCCCACTGAACAAGCATCTGAATAGAACCCAACCACAACATACATGCCCGCTACGTACACACCCATACAAAACTATTGATCCTTATCTCTTTGAGCGTCAGGTGCTCCTCAACAATGTTGGAAAAATGCTTCTTTCTCCTAGGCCAGATAAACGGATCACTTTGTATGGTACTAAACAACAATTAACAAACACGTACACATATGTTATTGGATCCGCAACAGCAACAACACATGGATCTATTCCATTGGTTATGGCAGAGTTCATGGCAAATAATGCGCTGGTATTCTGGTAATGGGCATTGATTGATTGATTGATTGATTGACTCTGGCTTTACAAGCGGGGGACACTGGACATGTATAACGGAGCTATACTGAAACCAATCATTCGTATTAGATCAGTAGTTCTCGACAAGTGAAGAATGAATTTCCTTACTATGTCAGTAAAATAACTTATAATATATGATAATGACAATGGCTTAGTCTTACTGTGTCGGGAAGAGGAGCCTAATGCCTGGTCATGCAAAACATACTGATCAGACAGGGTCAGGTCAAATATATTGGCCAAGACCCCCCCACCTCATTTCAATATAGGTAACCCTGAAAACGGGCTATTTACATGACATCCTGGCTAACCAGATAGGGGATCAACGTGACTCCAATAGTGAGCGACACGAAGATGAAGCCATGCATGGTATAAACACCTGGAGGACCCCAGTCCACCTCAATCAGTACCCTCGGGATGTGAGGAAAGCTACTACAACCCGCCACTCAACACCATTTTCAGGGCGCATAAAATAGTAAAACAACATTACTGTACCAGTTAAGTAAATTATAACATGATACAAATGATCACATTACCTTACTGTACCAGTTAAGTAAATTTTGACATGATACAAATGATCACATTACCTTACTGTACCAGTCAAATAAATTATGACATGATACAAATGCTCACATTACCTTACTGTGCCAGTTAAGTAAATTTTGACATGATACAAATGATGATATTACCTCTCACTGTGCCAGTTAAGTAAATTATGACATAACTTAAACTTAACATCTTTATACTGGTTTAGAAGACCCTGCAGAGTCTGTATACAACCAGTTCCATCTACCTTACCCCGCTCCAAAAGCTATGCGCATCCAATTTATTCTTAAATGCATTAACTGTCCCTGCCTCCACTACCTCCTCTGGCAATGCATTCCAAGCATTCATCACTCTCTGACTAAAAAAATATTTCCTAATATCTAATCTGGAGCTCTCTTTAGTCAACTTGTAGCTATGCCCTCTTGTTATTGTGGGTGGCTGTATTTAAAAAAAACTTGTTATAGTCTAATTTATCCAATCCTTTGATCATCTTATAAACCTGTATTAAGTCACCACAAATTCTTCTCTCTTATAGACACTGTAGGCCGGTTTTTCTGAGTCTTTCCTCGTAACTGTAATTCTGGAATCCCACTATCAGCTTTGTCGCTCTTTTTTGTATTCTTTCCAGCATGTTTATATCCCCTCTATGATAAGGACTCCCCACCTGTACACAGTACTCCAATCTAGGTCTAACTAAAGCTTTCTACAGTTTGACGATCACTTCCTTGCTCCTATGTTTAATATTTCTTTTTATCATACCTAACATTGCATTTGCCTTTTTCATTGCTACCTTAACTTGCTCACTCACCTTACCTGTATGATCTATTATTACCCCTAGGTCCCTTTCCTTATCTATCTTTCTAATATTATTCTCGACCATTCTGTAATTATGTTCCATATTGGATCTACCCATGTGAATTACTGTACATTTATCTACAATAAACTCCATTTTCCAGCTTACAGACCATTCTCAAATGTTATCTAAATCCGACCTCAATATATCCACTTCTGCTTTAGATGAGACAATACTGCATAGTTTTGTGTCATCAGCAAATTTTGCAATCATGGATCCCATATCAATGTCCAAATCATTTATATATATATATATATATATATATATCAAGAACAAAATTGGTCCCAAAACGGAGCCCTGTGATACAAACGATCCCATTACTTTATTGTGCCAGTTAAGTAAATCATGACATATGACAAAAAATGATTATATTACCTCACTGTGCCACTAAACAAAATCGGCACCTGTGGTATGACAGCCAGCCTTGACCTTAGAGTACACAAGTCTACCCTGGTTATGTCCAACCCAGAAATGAGAACTGACCCTTCACTGATTTCTAGCATGCGGAACAGAGCAAGCATTATGGATGTTTTTCCACTGCCTGTTTTGCCGCAAATTCCAATCTGAAGAAACAACAAATGGCCAATGAAGGGTCAGAAAATGGCACATTCCCTACATGTGGTCTGCGAAAATTCATTTGTAGGTTAGCAGATCAAGTGAAGATATTTTAATTAAGCAGATTGCTGTTCTAACTTAAGCCACTACCACACAAAAGTAAAGGCTTAACATGTTCCATGTTGGGCATGAAAAAAAGAAACATTTCACATAAGAGCAAGGAAGTAATAGTAAAACTATATAAATCATTGGTGAGACCTAAATTAGAGTACTGTGTTCAGATGTGGAGTCCATATCATAGAGTGGATATAAACAGGCTTGAAAGGATACAAAGAAGAGTTCCAGAATGATCGTGGGGTTTCAGAATTATAGTTATGAGGAAAGACTAAAAAAAAACTGGTCTTCAGTGTCTCGATCAAAGAAGAATTCGAGGTGACTTAATACAAGTGTATAAATTTATAAATGGAAAGGATAAATTGGACTATACCAAGTTTTTCAAAGTACGACCCTCTACAAGAACAAGAGGGCACAGCTACAAATTGTTTAAAGACAAGTCCAGATTGAATATTAGGAAATATTTTTCTAATCAGAGAGCGGTGAATTCTTTGAATGCATTGCTGCAGGATGTAGTGGAAACAGAGTCAGTTAATGCTTTAAAAAATATATTGGATGCTCGCAGTATTTTCAGTATCCGTGGAGTGAAATGAACTGGTTGTATACCGACTCTGTAGAGCCTTCTAAACCAGTATAATGAAGTTAAGATGAGTAATACAAGGGAGATTTTAAATGTTTTACCTCCAGCGCCATAACTATGACAGCAGTGCTCAGGTTAAGGAAGATTCACTAGCCCAGTGACTTAACCCTAAACTAAATCCTGTAAGGAGCTAAAGACGAGTTCCAAACAGTGGTCGAGTTCAACACAGGAATTCATATGATGGTGTCAACATCTAAGCTGCAACAACATCAAGAAAAAGAGCATAATGAGTTTGCTAACCCTAAGGACCATCTTGTGACATGCTTGGAAAGTTACAGTGGTCTTCAAATGAGAAACTCATATGTGCATGCACACACGCGCACAAGCAAGTGCCCGCCCGTCCGCACGCACGCACGCACACACACACACAGAGAGAGAGGTAGATGGACTTACTTTCTCCCCTCCCTGAATCACAAAGGACATATTGTGAAGTACTGGATCAAGATTGGAGGCATAACGCAATGAAACACAATTGAATTCAATCATCCCATCACCTGGCCATGACTCTGGTACACCAACTGGACCATCTAAAATTTCAGGAGCAAAAAGAGGTTGAAAAATTATTTCCAAACAAATTATAAAGACTGAAATATGAACAAGGCTAAACACCAGTTTTACATGATAAATTAAACAGTAACAATAACAGCAGTAACAGATGTATACACTTGATAAAGATCATGCATTTTTTTTTTTTTTTTTTGCGTTCGCCTAATTTATCTATTCCCCAAGGCGTGTGTGCGTTACACTGTGGTTTTTATTTTGCGCCTGTCGGCCCAGTGCATCCGACTTCAGCATGCATTTTATGTAAGGGTCTGCTTCCTCCTGCATTTTCTAAGGGTTTGCTTCCCCGGGGTAACGGGCGGTGCTGTGATGGGGATCGAACCCAGCACCTTCTGGTTGTGAGCCATGCCACTTAACCACTAGGCCACGCCGTCCCCTGATCATGCATTTGATAACTGTTTATTGTTTGTTTATTATGTTACCTACATAACACTATTGCAAAAACATATTTATATAACCAAAGTGGGTCTTTATTTATCAAAGAAAAGACCATTGAGAATGTAGACAAAAAAAAGGGGCCTAAATTAGATCAATGCTAAAATACATAGACTTAGATGATTGTTGTTGTCCGAAGCTTCTCGATTCACTCTTGACACCATTTCCTTTGTGACGGGTTACATACAATAGCTCTTCTTACATACTGAGACATACTTTAGAAATTTGACCAATGTTCTCCTGGCTGTAGTGCAATGGGTGACTCCTCAGTAAGCTCACAATTTTGGGATTACAGTGTCGATGCCTACCTCATTGGACAGACTACTGTGACACAGCCTGTTTCCAGGAGCAGGAACAAGGATATGAGATAGGGCTCTGGGACCGAAGATGCTGCACGAGTTGACAGCAGCCAGAAGCTGGTAGCTGGATTATTGCATCAGGGTCAGCAAACCAGAGCTGACCAAGACTCTATGATGCCTCCAAGCGGTAGCCAAGGAAACAGGCTACACTAGTGTAGACTGGCCAAGATAATAGGGACCCCAGTAGGAAGGCAAAACCGGTAGGCAAAACAATCTAGCTGAAAGGATGTGCTGTGTCGAAAGGCCCATATATCGCAGCCTCGCTGTAAACTACGACACAATATTGAAACGTCCTATTTAGGAGCAATGCTTAAGAAGATGGGTGTCTTGATGAGTATGTTTTACCTGATCATGGTTACTTGCTTTTACAAATACAGGAAATACAAATCTAAGAACTGTTTTAAAGTACAAGAGAACCATCAGCCACACACACAGTCAACTCCACACACAAATAACCCTACACAATCAGCCACACACACAATCAACCACACACAATGAACCCCACACATAATCAACCACATACACAATCAACTCTACACCTAATCAACCCCCTGCACAATCAACCCTGCACCCAATCAACCACACACCCAATCAACCCCACACCCAATCAACCCCACACCCAATCAACGCTACACACAATCAACCCCCCACACAACCAACCCCACACCCAATCAACCCTACACACAATCAACCCCACACACAATCAACCCCACACCCAATCAACACCACACCCAATCAACCCTACACACAATCAACCCCACACACAACCAACCCCACACCCAATCAACCCCACACCCAATCAACCCCACACCCAATCAACCCTACACACAAGATAAAGAAATGTTCAAGTATGTGTTGTGCCCTTACCATTTGATGTGACTGACTGCTCCCCAGACACATCAGCAAAGTCTAGGACCCTCTCCACAGCATTCATGCTCAGCTCAACCTCTGTAGAGATCCTCACTATCCAGTTTAACTGGCTGGACACCTGTGAACAACAGAGTCATGTTCACCATTTACTTTAGAAAATGGAAAGATGAGAATGTGGAAAAACTATTTATCTTCTTCTTCCGCGACAGCGGCGCTTGCACTGCTTAATAAAATCTGGCAAGACAGGCAGTTAGCCATATGCACAAAGATCAGATTAATGTGTTCATTGATACTGTCAATATTCCTCTATGCTTGTTAGACATGGACAATTAGAGCTAACCTGCAGCGGAGAATACAGGACTTGGAGATGAGATGTTTCTGAAGACTTCTAAACGTCATATACAAAGATCGAGTTACAAATGAGGAAATATGAGAAAGAACTAAAACAGAAATGGGACTTTTTGAAGACCTCTTGAAAACTGTCAAAAGATGGAAACTCGAGATCAAATGGTCTTGCAAATACGATCCTGCACTGAAAGGTGCAAGGTGGATGACAAAGAGGTCGTCCCAAAAACAGATGGGAGGAAAACAAAAGAATGGATCAATCTCCAACCAGAGGAGGCACATCAGCGGCCGCTGACAGAGAGGGGTGGCATTCAGTTGTGGGGGTGTCTTCATGTGTGTCCCAAAGATCTCCTTGGCTACGGGATGACTTGATTTGACTTCTGTGATCACATCTTTGATTAGACAAGCTCTCTTGAGGAACTTAATCATTTTCTGATGTTACGTAGTAAGAAAGCTGATTGGGGTTTCTCTGTCAGAGTGAGAGACAGGGTCATTGCTGAGAGGAGCGGTGCAAATTTGACAACAATGTCAAGGATCAGAATGAAGGTCGAGGAAGTGCCTTCGGCTTTGTGGTGGCTATCTGAGACCTCTTAAATGATGGTCATAATAATCTCCAACTCACAATCCTTGCTTTGAAAGGTGCAGAAGGGATGGCCGTGGCATGTGGGGATAGTGGATATAGAGGTATCGAACCTCCAGCAACTTGTGTGGATCTACTGTCCTGGCCATGTTCGGGTATGCGGGAATAAAAAAGCTGACATCCTGGTCTCAGGGGCACCCGCAGTGGGGACATTGGTAATGGATAGAGGCCACATTTTGAAGTTGATAATAAATATATTTCATGATCTACTGTCATAACAAGCAGGAACATTGGAAATGATCAGGTCAGTCAATTTGATATACAACAATTAAATTAGAGAGCACAGTTTTGTCATGGTAAATCAAGTTCATGTGCCATCTCTGCATTGAATGTCGGCTGCAATGGATCTCTAGTGTACTCTATCTCTTGAGGTAATGGTGCAATCTGAGAGGCGCTTTCCAGTCCATTTCCTGATGTTATCCACCCACTTAAAACGTTGTCTGCCCCTTGAACGACTGTCGCCCACCCTACCCTCCAGTATGGTCTTCAAAAGGACGTATGTCTTGTAATGTGACCAAAATAGCGTAACTGTCGATCCCTGATTTCGGTCATTAATTCTCTTTTCACCCCAAACTTTTCCAATACCTCTAAATTTATTTTATTTTCTTTCCAAGAAATGCAACCCAATCTTCTATATACCTACATTTTGAAGGTGTCAATCCTTTTTTCCAACTTGTTATTCATCGTCATTGTTTCTGCACCATAAAGCAGTGACGAGTGTACATATCTATACCAAATTCCTCCAGGGCCTATATCATTTCTATGTTTATGATATTATCAAAAACATGTACATTGACTATTGGGGTTTATGATCTGGATAACGATGTGAGCTACTGGTCCACAAAATGTCATCAACATTTGCGTTACTGCTAGAAATTTAGATTGCTTACCATGAGGGTGTATGTGATACACAGGCCAATAAAGGCAGGGTTGGCCAACCCATGGAGACCTGAGCTCAGACTGGTAACTGAAGAGATGAACACCAAGAGACAGCTCATGAAATCCTGTCAAAATAAAATGGAAACAGCCTTCAATGGATTTACAATCCTACTTCACAGAATGCTAGAAATATAAAAACTCCTTGACCAACAGCTAGTATTAGCTTGGATGGCATCTGGAAGCATATCAATGAATATTTGTCACTGAAAATTCCTTGAACGACAGCTAGTATTAACAGCCAATCAGAAAGTAAATATTACAAATAAATGAAGTCCCGTCTGTTCCATTCTTAATATGAAACACCTTCACTGCACTCCAGGCATACCCATAAGTGTTCAGTCTTTCAGCGAATGGAGAAGGGTGCAGATACCGATGGTTCCAGTAGCTTGTTGGTTGTGCACACTCCTGCTCCATCCTCCCATGTACACCACTCTGCTTCACCATCACTTGATTTCACAGTTCTGCAGTCAGTGTATTGCTGACTCATCTATTGCAGTGTCCTCATTCTACTTGATATATATGAATATACAATATGCCCATAATATGCTTGCAAAGCCAAGATCTCAGCAGAGCTGACAGAGCTGAATACTGGTGTTAGATTTCAATTTTCAGAACGGAATACTGGTGTTTAATTTCAATTTTAAGAACGGAATACTGGTGTTAGATTTCAATTCTTAGAACGGAATACTGGTGTTAGATTTCAATTTTCAGAACGGATTACTGGTGTTAGATTTCAATTTTCAGAACAGAATACTGGTATCAGATTTCAATTTTGGTCCCATCAGACTGCAACTGATGTCTGGCACGCCCCTGACTCAGATGAGCCAGCCAGGGTTACAGTGGGCACAAAACTATATGACTATGCTGGTACTGATTACCAACCAGATAAAACTTATCACAGAATATACTTATCTTTGCGGTAGTATGACTACTTTGTTTATTTACGAGGCGTGTTCAAAAGAAACCAGACCTAACTGCACCAAGTGAACATACATATGATGCGCATGATGACGTCAATTCTTGCGTAAACAGCACATACCAACCGTCAAGTTTGCAAAATTTCATTATCCTCCGACTCAAAGTTTCCTCAGCAGACCGTTGAAAACATGGTGGATGTGATTCGGAATCCGTCCAGAGTTGATCAGCGAGCGGGATTCGGTTTCTAACAGCTGAAGGATGTCGATCAGTCGACATTCATCGCAGAATGCAAGCTGTGTATGGTGAATTGCCCGAATTGCTGCATCAATTTTGGCTGAGGCAATAATATGTACCTGATCTGGTCTCAGAAGATCTTTCGTTAACTCACGTCCTTCTTTAAACATCGTTGTCCAGTTCTTCACTTTTTTCTTCGACACACTTTTGTCACCATACACTGCCTGCATTCTGCGATGAATGTCAACTGGTCGACATCCTTCAGCTGTTAGAAACCAAATCCCGTTCGCTGATCAACTCTGGATGAATTCCGTATCATACCCACCATGTTTTCAACGATCTGCTGAGGAAACTATCAGTCGGAGGATAATGAAATGTTGCAAACTTGTATGTGCTGTTTACACCAGAATTGATGTCATCATATGCATCGTACGTATGTTCACTTGGTGCAGTTAGATCCTGTTTCCGGTCTAATATTGAACGGGTGCTGGAAATAGACCCTCGGAAGACAGGTCAGTTTTACCCTACTAATGACAGGGCGTTGCTACGGTAATCCTGCTTAACTCGAGAGGAGCCGCAGACATTTGGTTCATGTACTAGGCTGATAAGCCAACGGAGCGAGGCTACAAGGTGAGGGATTACGGCCGAACGCCTCTAAGCCAAAATCCCGCCCAAAAGCCCAGCACGATTGGAAAGGGAGGCTTCGACATGGTGGAGACCTGGGGCTCCCGCTCCAGCCCCGCCCGGTCGAGCCGCAGAATGAGGTCTCTGCCGTCCGCCGATCAAAGCGGGCGGGAAGCTGCTCGATATTCACCCCATACGGCGATGAGGTATGAAACCATTTGTAGAAGACTTAGTTCTTGGTCGGGGTGCCCTAAGCAGTAGATCAGCTACCTCACTGCGAACTGCTGAGACTCAACCCTTGACCATGAGATATGTCCGCACCAGGCAAACAACATCTCCGTGCAATGACCAGGCTTGTCCCCTGGTCAAATGCACTATTTCGAGAGGAATCACAGGTCGCTGACATTTGGTCCACGTGCTTGGCTGATAAGCTACCATCTGAGGGACTACGGCCGAACGCCTCTAAGCCAGAATCCCGCCCTAAATCTCAGCACAGCTGTGATGGGAGGCTACGACATGGCTGGGATTTGCGTCTCAGCCCGGCCCGGTCGAGCCGCAGGAATGCACCTGGTAAAATGCACTCCTTCCTCGCTCTTTGCCTCTGTCTGCTATCAGTCATTCCAATGGACGCAGAAGAGATGCAGTCCAGCGGACATTGCACCTCCTGCCCTATTGTGACAACCTCCCGGGTGGCGGGGAATGCTAGGCGTACCATCACTGCAGATGAGCCGAGAAAATAAAGCGAGCAAAAAGATACCTCACTCATATGCATATGCTACGTTTCTGGCAGGACGTGACGATCCGGTGACAAAGTCACACTGGACTGCCTCTCTTCCGGGATAGTACAAACTAGTACATAGTCCACCATATCATTGCCAAACCCTATAGACACGAGTAGGGAAGACTCGATAGTCCTGCAAGACAACTTCCTAAGAGAGACAACTCTGACCAAAAACAACTGCTGCCTTGCAGTTAGGCTGGGGACAGCCAAAGGCTAAGGAGGGCAACCCTACAGAAACGCCTGTTGAAATCGGATGCACTGAGCCACTGGCTAACAAATTAAAACAGTGCAACGTAAATATCGCTGTAAACAGCGTACGATGAAGAAGAAGAAGAAGGTCCTGTTTCATTTGAACACGCCTCATATCCACATTTCAAAGTCATCAATTCTCTTCTCCAACCATTTGTTCATTAACCCCATTCCTCCGCCATAGAGTAAAGATGAGTAAATCTGAACACTTACATTTTGAATGTAAGTGACTGACTTGTTTGGATATCAAAATGTGACTCATACTATTTGTCAAAACAGATTTGGCCATTCCTATACCCTTCTTGATTTCTATTTAGCTTCTTCCAATTTTTCAGTAATTATATTTCCAAGATAAGAAATGGTCTTAATCTGCTCCAGCATTTCTTCGTCTATTTTTATCTGTAGCATAGATTTCAAGTTAAAAATCTACCCAAGTTATTTGTATCTTTCCTCAGGTGGTTTGCTAAGAGCAGCTAATAGATGGCGCCTAACTGGCTGCGGGCCTACTCAGCTCTAGTGTTTGAGTCTATTAAGATGTATGCGCATATCGGTTAAACCACCCTCCAAGAAACTTGTTGTATACAGACTCTATAGAGTCTTCTAAACCAGTATAAATATGTTAAATTAAGTTAAGTTAAGTTAAGTGAAGTGTTAGAGATATAATTGAACTAAACCAGGGGAAGGAAGATTAATGTCTGGTCAGGCAAAACATACTGATCAGGCAAAACATACTGATCAGGCAAAACATACTGATCAGGCAAAACATACTAATCAGGCAAAACATACTAATCAAGCAAAACATACTGATGAGACATGTTAGGGTAAAGCAAAATATACTGATCAGGCAAAACATACTGATCAGAGAAAAGATATTGACCAGGCAAAACATACTGATTAGGCAAAACATACTGATCAGACATGTTAGTCAGTGTCAGGCAAAACATACTGATCAGACATGTTAGTCAGAGTCAGGCAAAACATACTGATCAGACATGTTAGTCAGTGTCAGGCAAAACATAGTGATCAGACATGTTAGTCAGTGTCAGGCAAAACATACTGATCAGACATGTTAGTCAGTGTCAGGCAAAACATACTGATCAGACATGTTAGTCAGTGTCAGGCAAAACATACTGATCAGACATGTTAGTCAGTGTCAGGCAAAACATACTGATCAGACATGTTAGTCAGTGTCAGGCAAAACATACTGATCAGACATGTTAGTCAGTGTCAGGCAAAACATACTGATCAGACATGTTAGTCAGTGTCAGGCAAAACATACTGATCAGACATGTTAGTCAGTGTCAGGCAAAACATACTAATCAGACATGTTAGTCAGTGTCAGGCAAAACACACTGATCAGACATGTTAGTCAGTGTCAGGCAAAACATACTGATCAGACATGTTAGTCAGTGTCAGGCAAAACATACTGATCAGACATGTTAGTCAGTGTCAGGCAAAACATACTGATCAGACATGTTAGTCAGTGTCAGGCAAAACATACTGATCAGACATGTTAGTCAGTGTCAGGCAAAACATAATGGCCAAGACCTTCCCCCTGTAGTCCTCCTAGGAAACAGGCTGTTTTCATGGCAGTCTGGCTAACGAGGTGAGGGATCAACGTAATCCCTGTAGTAGTAAGCAATACACAGATGAAGCCAAGCATAGCACAACCACCTGGAGGACCCTGGCCCACCTTCATCAGCATGCTCAGGATGTGAGGAAAGCTACAACAAACCGCCCGTAACACCCTTTCCAGGGCGTGCAAAAAGAGTAAATCTACTCACTGTGAGCATTCAATAATAGCAACAACTAAACCATAGTAGATCTTGGGGCCCTTTTCAGGTGAGGAAAGAATAGAACCACTGCACCTCCATGCATATTTTAAAACGTCACTAAAGAGAGATGTGCATGGGACTAACAACCTAATAATGCAAGACAAATTGCCATAGAAACCGCCACTGCAAAAATACATAAAGTGCTTTAGCGCAGGCTTTTTGAAGGAGGCCAACAGCAGTGGTGGGCTTATCTGGCTGTAGTGAAAATAGAACAAGAAGACAAATTTGCAGCTTGCTTATCAGGTGTGGTGGCCAGTTCTCTTTCTCAACTACAAGCCAGGTATCCATTTACAGTTGGGTTGACTGGATCGTACAGGTAGAGTCTTGGTCTTAGTTGAAATGTATTTTTACAGGGGCAGATGTCCCTGTGGAGGTTCCAGCTCGTGCCTGAGGTGGATGTAGTCGGGAGGAGGATTTCCTGCTTAGTGGACTAGGCTTGAGCAGCTTATTACTTTGCTGCATTGGGACAACTGCAGCTTAGGGTGGTTAGCCGATGTGTGAGTCTATCTTAATAGACTCAAACACTCGAGGAAAGTAGACCTGCAGCCTGTTAGGAAACATCTATGCTGCTCTAAACAGACCACCTAACCATGGTCGGTGTGATGCCATGTTACACAGTTAGTCACCTCTGGACCTATGCCATGAAAAACGTGTAAATACAACAAAACCAGAGACTACAACTTGTATGGGTGTAAATGATGAGAAACTAAACACATACTAGACGTATGCCCAGCCATCTGTTAGAGGTATGAATGAAGAGAAATGGAGTCACATTGCAGTCAATGGCCTTGAAAGCTCTTCTTTTGAAGTCTGTCTGTATACTGAAAAACAAAAAGAAAAGATAAAGATACAACTGTGAGATCATCCATTTCTTCACCATCTGCTATCAAATAATCACATCTATTTCCCTCATAAACTTGGTGGTCCGTTGCAGGTTTCTCTATTCATCATACGATTTATTCCTCAAATAACCACAATATTTCCAAAAACTTTGTGGTCCATCGCAGGTTTCTCTCATCGCTATACAATTTACAGGTGTAAGGTGTGCTCATGCTTGGCGCCGCGTTCCAGTGGCGCTGAGGTCGGCTAGCTCTTCCCTGGAAGAGTGAACAGTGAAATTAGTAGCATGCCGATTAAAGGAGCTCACAAGCCAACCTCACCTCCTCGGGGTACACACTGGGCAACTGGAACCGTGAGGCTCTAGTCTAACGAAGCAATGGCTCGCCTGGGGGGACGGGCTCCTTCAGGTTAATTGCAGATGTTGCCCCACTGCAGCTTGGAGAGGAGATGGGCGCCGTCAGGTGTTTTCAAGCCTAAGAGTCACACATGAGGACAAAAACGAAATCTATTATACCGGATCGGTCGCAGCCCGGGTCAACAATGACCGCGCCTACCGTCCCACACCAGGGCGGAGGTGTTAAGTGTGCTACTGGTGATACCATAAGACTCAGAGGAGGGATTTCATTCTGGGCACTTGGAATGTTAGAACTCTAAGTGCAATTGGGAAAATAAAAGAACTGACCCATGAGATGGATAGATACCGCTGGAATGTGCTTGGCATATGTGAACAGCGTTGGAGACATTTCGGAGAACACACCACAGAAGAAGGTCACAAGTTTTATTACAGTGGTAGACCTGACAAACACCTTCATGGTGTCGGTATGCTGGTGCACAAAGACACAGCATGTTGTGTATTGGGTTGCCGACCAGTATCGAGCCGATTGCTCAGTATACGACTAAATGCTAAGCCCTTCAAAGTCATGGTGATACAATGCTATACGCCTACCTCGGATTACGAAGACAGCGAGGTTGAGAGCTTCTTCGAGGAATTGCAGGCTTTGGTGAACGAGGTACAGAAGAAGGATATACTGGTGGTACAGGGCGATTGGAATGCCAAAATTGGCGAAGACATGGTATGTGTCTGGAAAGGCACATGTGGAGCATATGGAAATGTGACCACCAACGATAGAGGGCTAAGACTCTTGGAATTTGCGTATTACAATAAGCTGATAGTAGCGAATACGCTGGGACCACATAAAATGTCGAGGCAGTGGACGTGGCACAGCCCAAACAGTACGCTTCATAGTCAAATAGACTATATTTTGGTCCAAAGGCGATTCAGATCTAACGTCAATAGCGCCCGGACAAGAAGTTTCCCAGGGGCTGATATAGGGAGCGACCACGACTTTGTGCTGATGACCATGCATCTCCGACTGAAGAAAGTTCTGAAAAGAGAGATAACTCGACTGAGATTTGACTTGGAGAAGTTGAAGTGTCCGGATGTAGTGGAGACCTTTGGAGCGGTGTTGGGGGGACGATTCGCACCTCTCTTGGTTCTAAACGAGGATGCAGATGTTTAGACGATGACTGAAGCCTTGAATTTGGCTTTACTCTCCATGGCATCTGAGGTTCTAGGTAGGTGCAGAGTTAAGAAGAAAGCATGGATCACGAGTGAAATACTGGATTTATGTGTCATCTTAACAATTGAAGGGAGCGAAGAAAACACTAGATGGAATTCAGCGATATCGAGAGATAAATGGATCCATAAAGACCAAGATGAAACAGGCCAAGGTGGAATGGATAATGGCTCAGTGCGCAGATATCGAACGAAATCTGGGACGAAATGATGCCAAGGGAGCATATAAATTAGTCAAGGACTTAGTAAGACCTGTCCAAAGTCGAAATACAACGATTCAGGACAAGAGTGGGAAATTTCTCACAGAAGCTCAAGACATTCGTGAGCGCTGGACAGAGTACTGTTCGGAGCTATATAAGCATGAAGATCGAGGTGACCCAAGAATTGCAATGTCTCCTGAAGTGAGTCTGCTAGAGGAAAATCAAACAATAAGAAGGGAAGAAGTATATGAAGCCGTGAAAATGCTGAAGCGAGGGAAGGCTGTCGGTGTAGATAATATTCCAGCAGAGCTCCTACAAGTGGGAGGTGAGGCGACAATTAATACCCTGACTTACATCTGCAATAGAATTTGGCAGACAGGAGTGTGGCCCACCTGCTGGACAAAATCAGTCATTATACCACTGCCTAAATCAGGAAACCTAAATGTGTGTCAGAACTATCGAACAATCAGTCTGATAAGTCATCCAAGTAGAATATTACTTAACAGACTGAATCCTCAGGCGGAGAGTATCATTGCCGAAGAACAAGCGGGCTTTCGAGCAGGAAGGAGTACCATCGAGCAGATATCTAATCTTCGTCTACTGAATGAGAAGTACTCAGAGTATCATCAACCACTCTACCATACCTTCATTGACTTTCGAAAGGCGTTTGACAGAGTGTGGCATGCGGTGCTATGGTCAACAATGAGGCATTATAAGTTCAACAGTGATATTGTGAGGGTAATTCCGCTGTCTCAGTAGAGGGAACGCTAGGCGATTGGTTCCGTACGACGGTGGGTGGGAGACAGGGTTGTATACTCTCCCCCACACTCTTCAATATCTTCTTGGAGAGAATAATGGAGACGACCTTAAAAGGACATGTTGGCACGGTTAAAATAGGTGACAGGCTTATCACAAACTTCCGCTTTGCTGATGATATTGATGTATTGGCAGGCACAGAAAGGGAACTCCAGGAGTTGATTGGTAGATTGGATAGAACGGCCCTGAGTTTTGGTACGGAAATAAATGCTGATAAAAGGAAGCTCATGACCAATAACATAGCAGGGTTTCAATCTGTCATAGAGGCAAATGGGCAGGTACTTGAGGTGGTGAAACGTTTCAAATATCTTGGATCATTGATCAGCAAAGAGGGTTCGAAGCCAGAGGTAATTGCAAGAATAGCACAAACAACAGCGGCGCTGACTAGGCTGCAACCTATATGGCGAGGCAAGCGCCTCGCCCTCGGCATAAAAGTCAGACTACTGCGCTCTTTGGTGCTGTCAATATTTCTGTATGCCTGCGAGACCTGGACCATTACAGCAGATATCCAGGGCAGGATACGTGCAATGGAAATGCGGTGCTATAGAAAACTCCTAAATGTTACATATAAAGATTGTGTCACGAACGTAGACATCCGTCAGAGAGTTGAAGACGCTATTGGTCCTTTTGAAGATCTGATCACAGCTATCAAAAGACGAAAGATGGCCTCGTGCGGGCACGTCGCGAGGTCCAACGGAATTCCCAACTCAATACTCTTTGGATCCGTACCGGGACAGAGAGGGTGTGGACGTCCAAGGAAGAGATGGGTGGACAACATCACTGAGTGGTCAGGCGGCGACAGACAGAGAGGGTTGGCGTGGGATTTTCATGTCTTCATGTGTGCCCCAACGACCTGATGGGTTACGGGATGAACTAATCTGAGCTATACAATTTATTCCTAAAATAACCAATCTATTTCCATCGTAAACTTGGTGGTCCGTCGCAGGTTTCTCTATTCGTCATACAATTTATCCCTCAAATAACCACATCTATTTCTTTATACATGTGGTGGCCCATCCTTGGTTTCTGTTTTTTCCATTCAGTTTATCCATTTAAAAAAAACACAATTCATAAACTTGGCCGTCTGCGACCTGAATGAAATTTACAAACTTAACCACATGTTCTGATTATGGTAATCCAAATAAACTAGTGTGAAACCGTATATATTGCTTCTGCTTCTTCTTCTTTGTTTGTCCTGAAAAGAACATTCAGTTAAGCTGTATCATAGTTTACAGTGAGGCTATAATGTCTCTGTGTCTTTCAGTCTGATACATCTGGCTTTCTTCTTCTTCTTCTTCTTTTTTGTACGCTGTCAGACGTCAACCTGTATTTTTTCGAAAAAAGCAGCGGTCATCCTGAGGCTATCGACACTGCCATAGAGCTTGTCTAGTGTTGCCACTGGTGATGGCCACATGTGCTTTCTCTGATTCTCGTATGTTGGGCAGTTTTGCAGCAAATGTTCAGCAGTCATTTTCCCGGTACCACACGTGCATTCATCAGTGCCACCTATCTTCAATTTATTGAATAGGTGGTACCTCAGTCTATTGTGGCCTGTGCGGAGTCTGAAGACCACGACCTGCTCTCTTCTGTTCAACTGGTAATACGCATCGTTTTTTGTGTAGTCAGTATGTTCTGTTGCCCATTTGGTCATGTATCTGTTTCTAATAAGCCTTTTTTTACTCTTCGTAGGTCACACTAGGATCTGGTTGTGGTAGTCTTGCACCTTTTTTTGCCAGTCTGTCTGCCTCCTCGTTGCCTTGGATGTTACAGTGGGATGGAACCCACTGTACCACTACTCTTTTTGGTGTGGACTGCTGGCATAGTTGACAGAGTACTGCTCTTAAATCATTAAGTTCAGTATTTTTCTGGCTTTTTAGTGCTGTGACTACGACCAGGGCATCTGTAAACAGGCATCCAGGTTTCAACGCAGTACATTTTTAGTTTAGGTTGGGTTTGCTTTCCATTTTTGATTTTCTGAGTCAAGCTGCAAGGATGCAGCCTGTTTTCAGGGCCATCACTTGGAGGTAGAATAGTAGCTTGGACAGTTCTGGTTCACTGAACCTGATGCATGTTGTCAGCTTAAGTCACTGACTTCCAACTGTGATCCCTATTCTCTTAGCCAGACTATATTAGTGCAGCCTATTTCCAGGTCTGCAGCTTGAAGGTGGTATAGGTTGCTGTTTTTCGTCTACTCTGATTCAACCAGATACTTATGAGCCGCTGACTGCTGTCAGCTCATTCACTGTGCTGTATCTTCAGCCCTTTATCATCTTATTCACTTGTCTTACAAACTTACCCATAAGCTCTGATTACAGTAAGTCCATTAAGTGTCTCTGACAAATGAGAAAATACTGGGGACTTGGTAATGCTGTCTAGTCTCTGAAGCTCTCTGAAATGGCAAAGCATTTCAATACATTAGACAAATGTTATTAGTATTACTATGTCAAAGTCGACCTGTACTTCTACACGGTCATATGCCCATATGCAGGTTCTGGCGTAAATTGGCTTTTTACTTTGCTGCATTGGGACAAGTGCCACAGAAGGTGGTTAACCAATGTGCAAGTTCATAGTAATAGACTCAAACACTAGAGCAAAGTAGACCCACAGCCTGTTAGGTGCCATCTATGATGCTCTAAACAAACCAACAAACCATGGTCGGTGTTATGCCATGTCAACCAGTTATCCACCTCTTACAACATGCTCTCTATGGGGCAGTTGTGCTATTCTTGCCCTACACAAAGACCCCGGAGGACCACCCCATAGCTTGGAAAAATGCCATGTAACTGGGAGTATCACATTCAGACTGCAAGCATTCACCAAAAGATGCCTTTATCACATACATCATGTCAGGTTGCCAGATGAAACAGCAAACACAATGATATTGCAAAGGGCATGACAATGACTAGTACAGGTGGAGAATGTCAAGCCATGTCACGTGACATATTCTTCCCAGATTATAGTCTCCTCTACAGCAGCCCTGAAACACAACACAATTTCTGGCAAGACAACCCACTTCACTCACGGACATCTTCAGATTGTCAGTAATATCCTGGTACCATCTTCTTCTGGACTTCTCCCCTTTCCCCAGATTCTGTGCTTTTCACTATCTGTCTCTCCAAGTCATTGTGTTTTTTCATATATCCGAAATAACCTTCAGGTCTGTTTTTTTGCTTTGTTGGTGGTCATTATCTTGGTTTTAGTGAAGTTTTTGTGAAGTTTTGTTCTTCACTAAGTATTTAACAGACAGATTCATCTCTTCTAGCCGCTCTACACTCTGTGTCATCTGCTTACCTGAGGTCTAGAATTTAATTCCCACCAATTGTAAGGGGACTTTTCATAATTTTGGTCATTTATGACTTTTCTCATTTTGGTTCTGCAAAGATGTTAAATAGATAAGGGGAAAGTATGCTTCCTCAACTAACTACTTTTCCACTTCAAATCAGAAATTTCACCAGCTATTCTAACCAATGTTTGTTGTTTCTGATATAATGTTTCAATTAGACGAATCAGGTGTGTTAGGAACTCCATATCTCACAAATTGTTCCACAGGATTTGGTGTTGCACACACAGTCAAATGCCCTGGGGTAATCTATGAAGCAAGTGTGTAGGTCTATATTGTACTCTTTGCATTTGTCTATGATAAGTAAGTTGCCCATCGCAAGCAAAGTTGGCGACATTATCAGACTGTCCTTGTCCTGAAGATGTAACTTGCGCTGAATTTGGATTATAGTGAGAAAGAGCTGGACATCAATCTCACTCTCTCATCCCGAGTTGCCGGGAACCAGTGGCAAGACATACAATCAAGACGACGGAAAGCAGTTCAAGGTGCAGATATTTGGGTCGTACAATCCGTGAGACAATGCAATGCAATGAAAATGGACGCAGTTTCCAAGTAGGTCGTGCACACCAACCAAGGACGGTGCGCAATCTGTAGTGACGTCCTATCCAATAACGTGTATTCTATAACACATGACGAACGGATAGTGTTTTCTCCTAATTCCGCAGAAAAATTACACACACAGGCTTCCTGTGAATAGCGTAGGACGTGCTAGGAAATGATCGCCACACAACACTCCATACATTAATTGGAACGAACAAACCACATGAAAATCGCAGACCATGAGAGCAGCTGTTGTTTGATCACCATCTTACCGGATGTCTATGATACTCCTCATGTTAAGGATGTGATCTCTTGTGCCTCTGGCATGTGTGATACTTGTCTGTACTTCATGTACTTCCTCATTTAGCTTCCTTTCTATCCTCTTCATAATGTGAATACACGAGGAGCATTCAAATCAAACCGGGATTTTTTGTTCTAGTTCTACCCGAATGGGTTATAGCGTGCCGGAACTACTATTATTAGGGGCACTTGTGTCCTATTACTGCTAGGTGTCCCCCTAGCCATGGGCCAGTCACATGACATAAATAAAAATAGCGGACAACACTGTTACTGCTTGCATGGAACAGCGTGTTGTGATGAAGTTTCTTGTGACAAAAGGCATGAAACTTGTGAAAATTTACAGAACACTGGAATTACAATACAGTGATGAGACACTCAGCCACAGCAAGACATACACATTTTGAGTGATGTGTATAACCGTCTGCGCAAAAAACGACCTGGTTTAATCACTAAGGACGTCCTGCTCCTGCAAGATAACGTTCTATCTCATACGGCTTACCACACTATGTGCTCAGGTGATCTGTGCATTCACATATAATCAGATCATGTACTCACGCTTGATCACAGACTCACATATAATTACGTACTCAGTCGATCTGTGCACTCACACCCAATCAAGTCTTGTACGTTCACACACAATCAGATCTCATGCTGTTCACAGGGTGTCCATCATAAGCACCTATTGAGCGTGACTGAGTCTGACCTATTGAGTCTCCCAGCCAGTCTGTCGAATTTTATCTCCGCAGTGTATTTTATAGTGTCAAGCAACAACATGGCTGTCCAATGGTCTTGTGTGGGTAGGCTGATTTAGCTATCACTTCAATTTTAAACTATCCCGTTTAAAATGTTATTGGCCATCTATCCATGAGTCCCTGTGCTTCTAAATGTGGTAGCCGATCAGGCAAATATCAGATTGTAAACAACCCCCATCCGTGTCAAGTCTGACACCAGAGTGGTCAGTTCCGACACCCACCCCTGTACTAGGCAAAGTTTTCTACTTAATGTATTTATAAACCCCTCGTTTCTTTGCTGACCTGCTGTGTTGAAAGTGTTGAAACGGTGATTGACCCTTGGCTTGTCCAGCATTCGTCCAACGCATTCAGGCAATCATTGTTTCTTAGAGTTGCCAGCCCAATCTCCCCTGCCCTACCCGCCCATATTCCAGTTGGAACAGTCACAAATGCAATCACGCCCATTCTTAACAGAACAGAACTTCTTCATAATGTATCTTACGCTGCTGAAGACGGATGTGTCGGCCCGAAAGGTGAAAATAGCTGTAAACTAGCGACACAACGCATTCCGTTCTCCGGGCTACATTCTGCTGCTTGCAAAGTCCTGTTCGGGACTTGGTAGCGGGAGATTGAGAACGAACGCAGAAGAAGAAGAAATGTATCTTCCAATGTGCAGGAATACTCTGAATTTTCACTACATTCAAAGTTTAGCTAGTCTTGGTGGATGGTTCCGCATAACATGGTACATTGTTGTTTTGAATGCCCACAATGAGTAGGTTTACTCTATTGTGTGCCCTGAAAGAGATGTTAAGTGGCGGGTTGCAGTAGCTTTCCTCACAGTTGATGAAGGTGGACCGGGTCTTCCAGATGGTTGTGCTATGTTTGGCTTCATCTGCCTCACTTTGTTAACCAGGCTGCCATGAAAACAGCCCATTTCCAGGAAGGGCTACAAGAAAGCCAAGGTGAGGGTCTTGACCAGTAAATTTTGCCTGACCAGACGCTATTTATTTATTAGTTGCCAATCACAAGCGATGATGGCGACATCAAAAGAAACTTTTGTCTTAATGATGTAACTTGTGCTGTATGAGGATTATAGTAAGGAAGAGGCTGCTTGTCATCAACCTCACTCTCTGAACCAGTGGCACGACATTAGTCACGGTGACTGGAGGCACAGGGTGCAGGCACTCTTGTCCCACTTCCCGCCTCACTAAAACTTGTGGGATTCAATAGTCTACCGTTCCTTTTATTCGCTTTGAGAGGCGAGTGCCTGACCTCTCGACCACAGCGACCCTAGAAGACTCTGCAGAGTCTTTAGACAACAAGTGTTACATTCCAGTCATGTAGTCTCGTCACAAAGTGACCAGTGAATGATTGGGATGTTCATTTCCACCCCCCGAAGTCACCACCGCGCAGTCGTGCTAGCACTGTAGGGATCTGGTGGATCTGGGATTGTCATTGACCAGCTCTTTCCTGATAAGATGGACAGTACTGATCAGGGACGATGGTTTCACTAGTTCCGCCTGGCTGCATACGACTCCGTCTGTCTCCACCCTTGGCTGTTTACTCAGCAATTCGCTGCCCTTTGAGATGTGTGTTATTGAGAATGCTGGATAATTTTCATTTCATAAAATTCCCTCATGATATCTGCATGAGAACGGGTTGTGTAGAGAAAATTCTTGCAATATTGACGACAAGATGATAGTTGACTAGGTCTCTGACGCTATTCTTCCTTTCGATAACATGGCATAATAGTCTCTAAAACTTCACAGCCACAAATATATTATTAAGATGATTAATAAATTGCTCAGTGTCTAGATTCAAATATTAAGTCGCCTTACCTTGCTGTGGTCCGGAAGAACCTCTGCAGAAAGTAATAGAAGATGAAGAAGGGGACAGCAGCAATCAGGAAATATGGTGCAGTGACTGCATTCACAACAACGGCAGAAAGTGTGAAAAGTGCACAGCGTAGCAGATTCTCCATGTGGCCACCAAGACGCTGAAATTTAATATTAAGACATGTTTGCTCTAGTGTTTGATTCTATTAAGATGGACTTGCACATCGGTTAATCACCCTTCGCAGCACTTCCCCGCAGCAGAGAAACACACTGCAAGAGCCTAGCCTGCTAAGCAGGAAATACTCATTGCGACTAAATCCAGCTCACCCCGGACCTGGGACCTCCCCAGGGGCATCTGCCCCTATAGAAGTACAGGTCACTAAGACATATTTTTTAAACGTCAGAACAATTCATTTTATTCTACTAATTCTCTATATTTTCTTCTTCTTCAGCTGAAATTGAATATTAATACATCATCATGTCCCGTAACCTGAAAGGTCAAAGCGGCACCAATACTGCAGATTGTTGCATCAGTTCCCGCCACTCAACTCGGTATTGTGCCAGGATATCGATTCTTCCATCTGGACGAGTTAAGCTCAGTGGTATGATTGTCATTTTTGTATATCGAGACAGCTAATGCATTTCTGATTTTATTCAATGTTTTCTGCAATATCGGTGTGTCTTGGGTAGATTTGCACATGGCGGAGCCCATCCCTCTCTTAGCAGTTATAAATACATGTTTTCTAAATATATCTGTTCAATTCACTTTATTCTACTAGTTCTCTATAAATTCTTTTCCTTTTTCAGATGAAATTGAATATAAATACAGGTTTATTGAAACATGTCAGACCAATTTATGGAATAAATTGTCACCAGATATGAAGATAACTCTTCATGTACTAAGCCATAGCCTGTGTGAGGTGAGATGACCAGTTCCCTTCCTTGCTGTTTTTACCCTGAACAACTCATACCCCAGGTACCCATTTAAAGCTGGGTCAATTGGAGGAGCAGTCGTACCAGGCACGAGCCACGTCCCAGATTATTTTCTGTCCATCAGTGATTTCGAACCCTGGCACGCTGTAATCCCAGTCTAGCAGTTCTCTATGTACTTCTAATTTTTCAACCTGGAATATTGAAATCCTGGTATTCAATCATGCGGATAGTGCCTGATGCCAGGTAGTCAAAAACTATCCATTTGTCCTGCAAATCCATCTGGTCGACTCTGAAGTTTCCCTTCCATGTCTTTTATGGTTTGTCTTTCTGACTTTCATTTGGCTATTAGTAGTAACTTTTTTGTTCTTCAGCATTTGTCCTGAAAAGGACGTTTGTGACTTTGTGTTGTAGCTTACTTGCAAGGCTGAGATTTCTGTGCCTTTCGGCTGAACACATCCGATTTCAGCAAAACACTTTTTGGACGAGGTCTATTTTCCCTCTGCAAACCCTAAACTCTTAGGCTGCATGGTTGCAGTTTATTTTCAAGGCCAGGGAACTGAGACGCTAGTCCGGTCAGGCACAACATACTGACCAGGACATCACGTCAGGGTTGGGCACAATATACTGACCAAGACCACTATCTCTCTTCCCTGTAGCGTTCCGTGGAAACAGGCTGTTTTCAAGGCAGTCTGGCTGACGAGATGTAAATCAACGTGATCCCCGAAGTAGTAGGCGTCACGCAGATGAAGCCAAGCATAGCACAACCACCTGGAAGACCATGGGATATGAGGAAAGCTAGTTCAACCCGCAACTTAACACCCTTGTCACAGCGCACAAAAGAGTAAACATATTCATTGTGGGCATTGAACAACAACAACAATAATCTCCAAGGCCGTAACGTGGAAGCAGAATAGCATCATAGTCAGAAATGAGTCACTGGCTGCTGTCAGCTCATTCACTGCTGCATCTTTGGGGAGGGAGTGTGCAGCTAGAACTGTGTTGGGGTATTTCGGATATATTCAAAAGCTTACACTTACAACCTCTGCAAAGTTATTAATAATACAGAAAAACTATGAGATATGATTATTTAGTTAAAATGTATTTCTTGTGTCGTTTGTAACCTCATTGCACTTACTTCAATTGTTGGTTTTAGTGATGTAAATAAACACGGACTATTACCTGCCGTTTGATGTTAATTGCTGTGTGTGGTCTTAAATGATGTGGATGCATATGGTAACTTTCTAGATAGAAAAACCCCAGTAAAAACCTGGAGTCTGCCACAGCAGACAGACTAGCAAAGAAGGGATAAAGACAAGAACAGCCCCACCCAGTAACAACTCTACAAACAGCCAAACAGCTCATAAGAACGGCAAATAAAACAACATCTGAACAGATGGGTGATGGGAAACAAAGGGAGGGAGGTCTACAGACATTTGGCAAGTTTCATTCGAAATGACAGAATCAACTCACAAGGAAGAATCAGAGAAGCATTATCCACCAGGGAACCGAACACATCCCACTTAACAAACACCTGAACAGAATCCAGCCACAACCCACTCCAGAATGCCAGCTGTGTACACACCCATAGGACACCACTGATCCTCACCTATTTGAGTGTTCAGCATCCAATGATGTTAGGTTAATGCTTCTTTCTCAAAGGCCAGATAAATGGAACAATTTGTATAGCCCTAAATAATTAACAATAACATGCAGATACAATTACACGGCATTGGGCCAAAGGATGAGAGCTCGGATACTGCTAGATCTGTAACAACAACATTCCCATTGCTGCCATTCATTTACATGATTTTAGGGGCTAAAGAATAAAAGCCACTTGCTCCTCCAGTCACCTCACAGTGTATATAATAGGTTTTTATTTAAAAACATTCATTTAAATCTGAAACACATGATACCTGATCAATTGCTATAGTATCAGCAGAGAATCGGTTCATTATTCTCCCGGCTGGGCCAGTATCCAAGAATCTGTTGGAGAAAATATATATTATGTCTTACCATTTTGTCAATAAAAACATATAGGTACAGGAACAAAATTATACTTGTTACAATCACAAGGCGTTCATCAGGGATAAAAAAACAAACAAAACAACTAGCAAATCACAACAAAAAAACAAGACATGATGTTATGAAGTTAGGTGAAGACATGGTTTGAAAAGAAAAAATGAAACAAAATATTGAAGCACAGGATGAACAAGAAGATGAAGTAACAACGGTAATAACGGTTAGTTAAGCAATGAAATGGGTTATGTAGAAATAAATAGATTGAAGCTGAACCGGTGCTGAAGGTTAACAGCTGATAAAAACACATATAGGTAATGGGTCAGTGACTTCATCAGGACAAAAACAAAATAATACCTATGTTACGGCTACAAGGTCTTTATCAGAAGAAAAAAAATGTATAAAAATAACTTACAGATCACAATAAAAAAACAAGACATGATGTTTTGAATTTAGATGAAGGCGTGGTAGGAAAAATAAAAAAATTAATAAATAAAGAAACCATTTGCTATCTCACCATTCATTTATCATTAACTTTGTTGTAATATACGTGACATTCGTTGAACTTCAGAGATAAATAGATATATGTCTTTCCTTTTGTTCCTCGTCATTCATTTATCATTAACTTTGGTGTAATTTACGTGACATTCATCAAACTGTTGGAGAACAATAGATATATGGCCTAACTTTTGCTACCTCGTTATTCAATTATCATTATTATTGGTTGCCCATCACAAGCGATGATGGCCACATCAACAGACAGTTTTGTCTTGATGATGTAACTTGCGCTGTATTTGGATTATAGTTAGTAAGAAACTGCGCTTGTCATCAACCTGACTCTCTGGTCCCAAGCTACCTTGAACCAGTGGCAAGACATTAATCAAGACAACTGAAGGCAACTCAGGATGCAGGCACTCTGGTCCCACCTCCCGTGAGACCAGGGGTCACTTTAAAATTTGTGGGATTCGATTGTCCATTGTTTCTGTTCATCGTTTTGGGAGGCGAGTGCCAGACCTCTCAACCACAGAAGACGACTCTACAGAGTCTTTAGACAACCAGTGTTACATTCCAGTCATGTAGTTTTGTCACAAAGTGACCAGCGGACGATTGGGATGTTCATGCTCCCTGAAGTCACCCCCACGAAGTCATAATAGCGCTGTAGGGATCTGGGCTGATGGATCTTGGTTTGTCATTAGCCAGCTCTTTTCTGATCAAAGGGCCAGTACTGATCAGGGACAATAGTTTCACTAGTTCATTAACCTTGTTGTAATATATGTGACATTCATCGAACTGTTGGAGAACAATAAGTCTTTCCTTTTGCTACTTCGTTTTTCATTTATCATTCACCTTGTTATAATATAGGTGATATCCAGTTTTTTGTTTGATAAATACATTTGATCAAAATGTGAAGAGGAATCAGGGTCAGGTGAAACATTCTAATCAAGATTCATGCTTCTGGAAATAGGCTGTCTGACAAAGGAGATGATTCTGTAATCCCCCATAGTTGTGACCTTACTGAGACACCTCACTACAGCCAGGAGTACCCTACTTCACCTTCTCAAGTACATCTCGGGATGTGAGGAGTGCCATTGTAACTAGCCACCAAATAAAGTCAAGAATACCAAACTCGAGTACAAGTAGCATTAACAGCAACAAAAAACTTAACGCAAAAGATCTCTCAATCCCACTTTCATTTACAAAGATTTAACAATACATTACCTCAATGGAAAATGAATGACGGTGACCAGCATGTTCATGAAGAGGTTTTTGGAGCCAACGTAACCTGTCTGGTAGATAATTAGACATCCAACAAAGCAAGTCAGCACAGCCCCCAAAGACAGGTACACGAAGGTCAGCAGGTAAGCAGTATTGTTAAACTAGATCAGAAATGAAGTACAAGATTAGGAATCAATCAAAACTCTTTGACTCCCTGCGTAGCATAGGCTCTCAACAAATACTTGCCAAGTCTTCCTGCCATATCTTAACTTAATGTTATTATACTGGTTTAGAAGACTCTGTAAACAACCAGTTTCATTTACATTTCCTTGTTCTAAAAGTTATGCTATAATCTATTCTTTAATGCATTAATTGTCCTTGCCTCTACTACTTCCTGTAGCAATGCATTTCAAGCATTCACCATTCTCTGACTAAAAAACTATTTCCTAATTCTAATCTGGACCTTTCTTTAGTTAATTTGTAGCTATGCCCTATTGTTCTTGTAGGTAGTTGAATTTTGAAATACTCATGAGCCATCATTTCCAGCTGCTGTTCAATCGCATGCTGTCCTATGTGGTCCACTGCCAGAAAATATAACAAGACACATGCATGAAATAATATCTTCTGAAAATTGACTGGCAAAACATGGGGAGCACAGTCAGATGTCCTCTGAAATTTAGCACTCGCCTTGAGTTTCTCCATAGCTGAGTATGCAGCGCTAGTTTGGAAAAACTCTGCACATGTTAAGTTTATTGATACAGCAATAAATGAGACTGGTCAAGCAGTTATAGGTTAAATGTGAGGTGTTGGCCAGAATAGCACAGACAATAGCTGCGCTTGCACGGCTTTACAAAATCTGGCAAGATAAACGGTTAGCACTATGCACGAAAATCAGATTAATGTGTACATTGGTCCTGTCAATATTCCTCATGCTTGTGAGACATGGACAGTTACAGCTGACCTTCAACGAAGGATACAGGCCTTGGAGATGAGATGTTTCCGAAGACTTTTTAACGTCACATACAAAAATCGAGTTACAAATGAGGAAACACGAGATAGAATTACAACAGCAATAGGGCCTTTTGAAGACCTCTTGGCAACTGTCAAAAAAAGGAAACTCACATGGTACGGTCATATGTCGAGATCAAATAGTCTTGCAAATACGATCCTCCACGAAAAAGTGCAAGGCAGACGATGAAGAGGCCGTCTCAAAAAGATGTGGGAGGACAACATAAAAGAATGGATCAATCTCCGACCAGAAGAGGCACAAGCAGCAGACGCTGACAGAGAAGGGTGGACAGTGTTGTGAGGATGCCTTTTTGTGTGCCCCAACGACCTCACCGGTTACGGGATGACCTTACCTGACCTGAATAAATGAGACTGGTCAAACAGTTACAGGGTACCTAAACCTTTTTCCAACTGAAGAAATATTCCCAATAATCGGTGTAGCACCACCTGAGACAGGAAGGAGTGTCACATCGGAAATTAAAAGAGGGAAACAGGCAAACGACCCAAGGCACCCTATGTTTGAACATCAGGTGTAGTGCGAAGTTTAACATTTGTGTGAAGCCTATGCCTCATCCAACATGTGTGTGGTAATGGAAAGATCTCCCTTGAAATCAAAATCTTCATCTACCAGTCCTGCGTCGTCCCAGTCCTGCTTTACGGCTCCGAAACCTGGACATTTCTCAGACATGACATGTCGAGACTGGAGGTCTTCCACATGCGCAACCGGTGTATCCTGGGCATCCAATGGCATGACTACATCCGTGGAGGTCTCTGCTAAAACAAGCCTTCTGCCAGTTTTAGAGATGCTTGACCGCCGCCGAGTTCTTTGTTCGGTCATGTTGTACATGCTGGGCCAGGAAATACCGGCCCACAAGATACTGCACAAGTCATTCCTCAGTGCCAAAGGTCTTCCTCTGACCGGCTGGAGGAGCAGATAGTATGGCTCCAGCAGATGGCAACCTTCGCTCTAGAGGAGGTCTGGAACCACGCTGCAGCAGTGGGTCATGGATGTGGCTAACTGACGCAACGGGTCCCAGAAGCCTAATCAAACATTATGATTGTACGCTATCATCGGGAACGAAGGCATGTAAATGATTCAACATCTTCATGCTACAAAAAGAGACTCACTCACAGAAATCGTAGCAGCCCATATTTTACAGTGTGGATGATAGATGGGCCTTTCTCACGGATGCAATCTACCACACTGCAAAAGAGTGCTTGGGTCATCTGACTCGTAAGAGATATGACTGGCTCAACCAAAACGACGCAGCTAATAAGATTTGTTGCATATAATCATACACAAACTGCAAATAATTAAAAATAAAAGATACCTCCTGGCCTAAAGTTGAATTTCCTGTATCACGGCTGTAGCGAAAAGTATTCCTGGCAAAGTTGTTGGAATCAGTGACCCATACAGCCAGCCAGAAGTTGGATGAGACGATGAGAGAATGGTATACTATCTATGAAAGAAACAAATTTAAAATAAAATTAGTTGACACGTTATCAATGTATTAGCAGCATTATATCAGTACATACCTGTCCATGTCCCAAAATAAACATAAACACAAGACCAATTCTTCTTCATTCATCCTCAAATCAAGGTCTGAGTTTCTCTTACAAAAGTCACTGTCCTGTGTAAGTCTGTTTTATCTCCATACAGCTTTTGTCTCGTATCTGTCTCGCGATGACAGTATTGCTTTCTATCTTCTTGCATGAGCATGGAGTTTTGTAGGATGTGTTTTCACAATCATGGTATGCTTCCTTCATGCATGGACACCTGTCATCTGTCCCAATCCTCATATTGTTGTACAGATGATCCTTGATTCTATTATGCCCAGTTCTCAGTCTGGAAATGATGACTTGCTCTTCTGCATTTAAATCATAGTAGCTGTCCTCTTTTTGAAAGTGAGGGTGTTGATCAGCCTATTTTCCCTTGAAGTTGACTTTAATTATGGTCTTGGCCTCATTATACGTGATTCTCCAGTCTGTTTGTGGGAAAGCTCCTCAACATTTTCCTAGTTTTCTGCAGCTTCATTACCTTCAATATAGCAGTGGGGTGGGATCCACTGTATGACCAACCTTGGGTGTTCTGCTGAGAGCTGTGTCAGGAAGTGCATACATTGTTCAAGATCTTCATCTTTGTGTTGTTTTAGCACTGCTAATATTGACTCTGAAAAACCGGCCTACAGTGTGTAGAAAAGAGAAGAATTTGAGCTGATAATACAGTTTTATAAGAAAATCGAAGGAAAGATAAATTAGACTATAACGAGTTTTTCAAAATACAACCACCTACAAGAACAAGAGGGCATAGCCACAAATTAAATAAAGAAAAGACCAGATTAGATATTAGGAAATATTTGTTTAGACAGAGTAGTGAATTGCTTGGAATGTAAAGTTTAGACAGAGTAGTGAATTGCTTGGAATGTAAAGTTTAGACAGAGTAGTGAATTGCTTGGAATGTAAAGTTTAGACAGAGTAGTGAATTGCTTGGAATGTAAAGTTTAGACAGAGTAGTGAATTGCTTGGAATGTAAAGTTTAGACAGAGTAGTGAATTGCTTGGAATGTAATTGTCCCTGGAAGTTGTGGAGCGAAGGACAATTAATGCAAATAATAACAGTCAGGAATACTATGTTCTCTACAAGACCACTGATATCCATACAATAAGGGACAATGGACATGCAAAATATATGCCGATAAATAACTAGAATAACAGTGCAGGGCTTCTGGGAAATAATTTTTTATAATCACAATTTGTTAGTGACTTCACGTTGACATGGCAATTTGATCAGAATTTCACATGTATTCGTTTTTTTAATACAATTAGCATTTGAATCATCAGTACTACGATAATTACTCTACACAAAATACTCACTTAACACAGAAAACTCTGTCAAAACAACACTGCACTCAAGTCAGCGAATAAAAGTTATGAAACTGAATTGGCGAACTGAGACGCTAGTCTCATCAGGCACAACATACTGACCAGGACGTTGCGTCAGGGTCAGGCACAATACATTGACCAAGACCACAATCCCTCTTCCATGTAGCGTTCCCTGGAAACAGGCTGTTCTCAAGGCAGCCTGGCTGGTGAGATGTAGATCGATGTGATCAATGTAGTAGTGAGCGCCAGGCAGATGAACCAAGCATAGCACAACAACCTGGAGGACTGTGGTCCACCTTCATTAGCATGATCAGAATGTGAGGAAAGCTACTACAGCCCGCTACTTAACGTCCTTTTCAGGGCACACAAAAGAGCAAACTTACTCATTTTGGGCATTAAACAACAAACAACAACACGAAACTGAAAGCTCGCAGATGGAACACATTGTCAACACATCCCTACTCATGCATTGCCCAGGATCAAAGGACTGATTTCCTTTTCTACTGATTAGTTCCAAACATGGACTGCTCCAGCAGCTTCGACTATATAACCCAAAGCAGCCACACTAAAAAAAAATGGCACTGTACAGTTTACCAAAAGAATACATCCGCTGTAAATTGTTTAACTTCGTTAATGTTAATTAACCTTCTAGCTTCCACATTTTTTATTACGTCACAAACATTTAGACTTACCCATTTTGGAACACCAGTTGTCTTGTAAATCCATGAAATTGTCACAAAGCACTGCTAGTGTTCCTAACCAGATCGGCATATCTGTTAGTTTCCACTACAAACGTATTTATAACATTACACAACAAAGATGGCGCCATAACTGGATGCGGGTCTACATTGCTCTACTGTTTTGGTTCAATTATGGATGCCGCCAGACCACGGATTTGCCTGGAATTCACACTAGTTGACGACTTACAGAAACGTGTTGTTGTTTTCCATGTAGACTGGTTAATTTGTTGGTTTTTTTGTGATTTCTTCCATCCGATTACCCTGGTCTGGACATCGGCTATATGAATGGCACTACACTTAAACCTGTGTCCTATTTCACGGCCTAGTTCACACGGCTGAACTTCACGAAATTGGCGTGTGAGAAATTTAGACACTATTATAATGAACTGAACACAGCCGGGGAGAGATGCCAGTCTCACTCACACGCTGAGTAATGTCCCTACTACCTCTTGTGGTTATGGAAAAGGCACGCCACACAACATTAGATGTCATGCCTTCTCTGCTGCTTTGCGGGATACCTGTTAACAGGAAAGGCTTTCGGGAGTACACCCTGAGGAAAAATCGGCATCATATGCTATCTCCAGTCATCTTGATAAATATCTTGCCATTGGCCAAAGGTAGCTCAGGACCATAGAGTGAGGTTGACAAAAGCAGCAGTTTCTTCTTCGCTTTAATCCAAATCACCGCGCAGATCACCCATTTCACGGACACAGCAAGAGAAAAGACTGTCCAAATGGCTGAACAAAAAGAGTGTTCTTCATCACTTGTGATGAACGAACATCATTTATAACATCTATATAAACAAATTAAACAGACATACCTCAGAAAAATCCGTTGCAGCAACTTAACTTCATCACAATCAATAATGGAATAATGTTCCAAACCCATGAGAAACACCAAAAAAAAGTATTTTAATTATTTAAAGTCAATCTAGCAATCTAGTTGTTTTCAATACAGGAAGAAGTGGTCTCGTTTTCAATTCAATTATTTCTTAACACAATGAAAACACCAGTGAGTATACAGAGACGATGCCCCAGGCAAAATTTTTCACCAATGGTTCAGTAAAAGTTAACTCCAGAAGAGAACGATGCAGTAAACTAAAAATAGTTGCATTGACCTAGAAATTCCAGACAGAAATTCCAAATCCCTAGAGCTTATGGTACCAGAGTTTTTGCAAGATGGAAAAACAGATGCATGTATTTTCTATTGTATAGTATAAGATAAGTACTTTTCATGAAAAATGTACTGGGTTTGACTTCCGTGACCAACACTGTTCCACTGACCCAGCTGTAAAATGGATAGCTGGCTTACTGTCAGGAAAGGAAAGACAGCAAAGAAGAGAACTAGCCACTGAACCACATAAACATTCTAAACCTTGGTACAATGAACTCTCTACCACTTCATCCTTGACAGCAGTGTTAGCTATCGGACTACCATTTTCTTAAATATAAAAGAGGCTTGTGCATTCTACTGCATCTAAAAGGGATAGAATATTTTTTAACTCACCTGTAAAATTAAGGAAATCAAGCACATGATGACAGAGCAGGCCTGAAGATAAAGCAGGTACACCGACATTTTCACAGCCCCAGTTTCTCTGGTCTCTTGTTTAATTAGCTTCTTCTTCTCTTCTGGAATTTGTTCTGGTACTGGGGACAACAAATAAGGAAACAGATTTACTGCTGCACTCACCAACATTGAAATCATATGAAGTAAAAGTTATTCTTACATGTGAAAGCAATGAAAGTCAGATAGTCTTTTTTATAGATGCCCTGTCCGTGGTTACAGCACTAAAGAGCCAGAAAAATAAAGAACTAAATGACTTAAGATCAGTACTCTGTCAACTATGCCAGCAGTCCACACAAGACGGGTTGTGGGACAGTGGGTCCGATCAAACTGCAACATTCAAGGCAATGAGAAGGCAAACAGATTGGTAAAAGAAGGTAGACGGTTACCACAACCAGATTCAAGTGTGACCTACGAATAGTCCAAACTGGTTATTTGCAGCCACATGCATGGAGAAAAGGTAAACAGAACATACTGGCTACACACAAAAAATGCTTATTGTCCGTTGAACAGAAGGATCTTCAGACTCCACACAGACTACAACAGACTGAGGTAGCATCTGTTCAATAAACTAAAGATAGGTGCTAAGTGACGAATGCCCCTTTGGCACTGGGAAAATGACCTTGAACATCTGCTGCAAAACTGTCTGACATACGAGGACTAGAGAAAGCACATGTGGCCATCACCAGTGCCAACACTAGACAAGCTCTATGGCAGTGTCGACAGCCACAAATTAAAGTTGACGTCTGACAGCGTACAAAGCAGAAGAAGAACAACTCATCAGTAAATTTGATATTCGGTACTGCATCAACTGAGACATGAAGAAGTGTCACATCGGAAATTGAAAGAGAGAAACAGGCAAACAACCAAAGGTACCCTGTGTTTAGATACCAGGTGCAGTGCACAAGACTGAAATATAGACAAAGTTTCATAAGGTCAACACAGCCACTACTAACTGGTCCCAGAAAATGCTGCATCAAAAAATTTAATGAAAAGATTATGCAGATTCCCTGGATCAAGCTGCAGAAGAAACCTGCGGCTGAACATTGGAATTATGATGTCGAAATATGATGCCCGGAAAGTAACTCATCATCATGTGCCCTTTGAATTTAGATTTGATTGGCATTGATAAAATTACTGATAAACATCTGCTGCAGAAGTGTCCAACATACGAGCTACAGAGAAGGCACCTTTGGTCACCTCAAATTGCAATCCAGGACAAGCTCTATGAAGATACAGACTTTATGCGGACCACTACTTTTTTAGAGACACTGAAGTTGATGTCTGGAAGAAGAAGAAGAAGAAGAAGAGAAGGAAGAAAAGAAGGAGGAGAAGAAGAAGAAGAAGAAGAAAAATCTAGAATAGATGACCAGCACTCATTCAAAATGGCCAAACAGTGGCCTAGTTACAGATCTCAGGCAAGTGGTCTGCAGGGATCTTGTGAATGACAAGGACAAGAATAGCACCACTGCCCCACAGAGTGCATGTTGTAAGAGGTGACTAACTGTGTGACATGGCATAACACCGGCCATGGTTATGTGGTTTGTTTAGAGCAGCATAGATGGCGCCTAACAGACTGCGGGTCTACTTTGATCTCATGTTTTAGTCTATTAGGATGGACTCGCACCCTCCGTAAGCGCTTATTTCAATGCAGCAGAGTATTAAGCTGTTCGAGCCTAGCCCGCTAAGCAGGAAACCATTCTCCCGGCTACATCCAGCTCATACCAGAGCTGGGACCTGCCCTGTAGTACAGGTCGACTAAGAACTAAGAAGTGGGGTTCTTCTTCTTCTTCTTCTTCATCGTACGCAGTCATTATTTTTTCGCAAAAGGCAGTGGTCCTCCTGAGGCTGTCGACACTGCCATAGAGCTTGTCTAGTGTTGCCACTGGTGATGGCCACATCTGCTCTCTCTGATCCTCGTATGTGGGGCAGTTTTGCAGCAAATGCTCAGCGGTCATTTTCCCGGTACCACACGGGCATTCGTCGGTGCCACCTATCTTCAATTTGTTGAATAGGTGGTACCTCAGTCTATTGTGGCCAGTGCGAAGTCTGAAGACCACGACCTGCTCTCTTCTGTTCAACTGGTAATATGCATCGTTTTTGGTGTAGCCAGTGTGTTCGGTTTCCCATTTGGTCATGTATCTAGCTCTAATAAGCCGTTTTGACTCTTCGTATGTCATACTAGTATCTGGTTGTGGTAGTTTTGCACCTTTTTTTGCCAGTCTGTCTGCCTCCTTGTTGCCTTGGATGTTGCAGTGAGATGGAACCCACTGCACCACTACCTTTTTTGGTGCGGACTGCTGGCATAGTTGACAGAGTACTGCTCTTAAATCATTAAGTTCAGTATTTTTCTGGCTTTTTAGTGCTGTGACTACGGCCAGAGCATCTGTAAGCAGGACTATGTGGCTTTCATTCCTTTTACCTGTCACCATTTCTTCCACTGCCGCCCTCAGTGCCTCTGCCTCCGCTCTGAAATTGCTTGTGTATTTTCCAGTAGCGAATGACAGTGTTATTTTTCTGCCATTTGGTAGGTTCAGAAATGCTCCTGCCCCTTCGTTCTGTGAAGTGGAGTTCTTCTTCTTCTTCATCGTACGCAGTCAGACATCAACCTTTATTTTTTCGAAAAAAGCAGCGGTCATCCTGAGGCTGTCGACACTGCCATAGAGCTTGTCTAGTGTTGCCACTGGTGATGGCCACATCTGCTCTCTCTGATCCTCGTATGTCGAGCAGTTTTGCAGCAAATGCTCAGCGGTCATTTTCCCGGTACCACACGGGCATTCGTCAGTGCCACCTATCTTCAATTTGTTGAATAGGTGGTACCTCAGTCTATTGTGGCCAGTGCGAAGTCTGAAGACCACGACCTGCTGTAGAAGTGGGGTTCATAACTTAAATCCAATTTGTAGAAGTAGGTGCAAGTTGCTGCATCTGTATATGACCTGCTGAAGCAATTACAGGTTAGCAAACAAGGATTTTTAAAACTTGGAACTTATGAAATGTGGTGCTACCACAGAGTTTAAACAAGTGAGTTGGACAGAATGAAGTTCCAATGAATATGTTCTCACTGAAGTAAGCACACACAGACAAATATTGAACACTAAATAAAAATGAAGATTCATTTGACTATGACTTACATGTAATATGCGAAATTAAAGTCTTCTTCAAAAGATACTGGAGAGAAAGATCCTGGGAGAAAGACGAAAGGGATGACCAAGACTTACTGCTACATCATTAGCATGCAGATACATTAATATTAAAGTAGCCTATGGTGAAATGAAGAGAGAGGCAGAGGATAGGGTCAAATGGAGAGACATGCTCTGACAACCTTACAATCAATCTTATGACTGACCGACCAGAGGAGAGGGTCAAATGGAGAGACATGCTCTGACAACATTACAATCAATCTTACGACTGACCGACCAGAGGAGTGGGTCAAATGGAGAGACATGCTCTGACAAACTTACGAGTTTTAGGACTGACCGACCAGAGGAGAGGGTCAAATGGAGAGACATGCTCTGACAAACTTACGAGTTTTAGGACTGACCGACCAGAGGAGAGGGTCAAATGGAGAGATACGCTCAGACAACCTTACAACAAGATTTCTACTGATCAACCAAATGACGATGATGGTGAAGCAATTAAGCCTGAAATAAAGGACAATCAAGAACAAGAGCAGCTTGTCAATGACAACTATGATAAGTGGCTTGTCAATGACAACTATGATAAGTGGCTTGTCAATGACAACTATGATAAGTGGCTTGTCAATGACAACTATGATAAGTGGCTTGTCAATGACAACTATGATAAGTGGCTTGTCAATGACAACTATGATAAGTGGCTTGTCAATGACAACTATGATAAGTGGCTTGTCAATGACAACTATGATAAGTGGCTTGTCAATGACAACTATGATAAGTGGCTTGTCAATGACAACTATGATAAGTGGCTTGTCAATGACAACTATGATAAGTGGCTTGTCAATGACAACTATGATAAGTGGCTTGTCAATGACAACTATGATAAGTGGCTTGTCAATGACAACTATGATAAGTGGCTTGTCAATGACAACTATGATAAGTGGCTTGTCAATGACAACTATGATAAGTGGCTTGTCAATGACAACTATGATAAGTGGCTTGTCAATGACAACTATGATAAGTGGCTTGTCAATGACAACTATGATAAGTGGCTTGTCAATGACAACTATGATAAGTGGCTTGTCAATGACAACTATGATAAGTGACTTGTCAATGACAACTATGATAAGTGGCTTGTCAATGACACCTATGATAAGTGGCTTGTCAATGACAACTATGATAAGTGACTTGTCAATGACAACTATGATAAGTGGCTTGTCAATAACAACTATGATGTAGGATAAGTGGCTTGTCAATGACAACTATGATAAGTGACTTGTCAATGACAACTATGATAAGTGACTTGTCAATGACAACTATGATAAGTGACTTGTCAATGACAACTATGATAAGTGGCTTGTCAATGACAACTATGATGTAGGATAAGTGGCTTGTCAATGACAACTATGATGTAGGATAAGTGGCTTGTCAATGACAACTATGATAAGTGACTTGTCAATGACAACTATGATGTATGATAAGTGGCTTGTCAATGACAACTATGATAAGTGGGTTGTCCATAACAACTATGATAAGTGGCTTGTCCATGACAACTATGATAAGTGGCTTGTCCATGACAACTATGATAAGTGGCTTGTCAATGACAACTATGATGTAGGATAAGTGGGTTGTCCATAACAACTATGATAAGTGGCTTGTCCATGACAACTATGATAAGTGACTTGTCAATGACAACTATGATGTATGATAAGTGGCTTGTCAATGACAACTATGATGTAGGATAAGTGGCTTGTCAATGACAACTATGATGTAGGATAAGTGGCTTGTCAATGACAACTATGATAAGTGGCTTGTCAATGACAACTATGATAAGTGGCTTGTCAATGAAGACAATGCACGTGTGATTGTACTCAGAAAGAAAGTAATAATGAAAGTACCTGAAGTTGTCTTTGGTTCATCAGTGACATCCCCAAGCATGCTGTCTTCTACAGCATCCTCGTTGCTGGCTTCTGACATGACGGACATAGCAGATATTTTTCTCACTCCCTGCAAACCCATGGGTACACCAAGAACGCACAACTGTGACTGTGACTGACGAAAAATAATATAAAAGTAAGAACTAACATTGTACTTCCTTTAATAACCTTTCTCATAATACTCAACGTTTGTCAGGTTGTCAGTCACAGTATCAAAAATAGAACCTTAACATGTGACCGCTAATCTGGCGATTGATGTTATGAAAGTCACGCATATACACAACAATAATTTCCATAAATTTGTTAGTAGCGTTAGCGCAATTGGTAAGACTCATGCAGTGGTAGATTTTGAACATTTTAAATGATGAATCAGCTTATTTGTGAGGTCGAGTCTTCGGGTCCCTCCCTCATTACCTTGACTTTCCTAATAATAATAGTTTCCAATTGCAACCAGAAATTGCCACATTATCAGACATACTGCAAGATGTGATTTCATATGACTGCAAAATTTAATCCTGGCATGGCTGACTCTGCCATATATGGGACACATATGTGAGGAGCCATCGTGGGGTCGTTGTGTGCTTTGTTCTTTTGAACAGCTCACTTTCTCTCAAGTCTTAGGAATGATATTTTGCTCTGTTATCTGAGCACCTTGTGTAATGTTAGCACACTAGACAAAATAGATCTAGAGGTGAGATCAATGTTGAAGCTGTTTAGATACATTTTCAAGGGATCTCTGTAGCATTTTTTCTCTCTTCTGTTCTGTCTGCATGTTCTTAATTCACCATACAGCAGCTGCTTGAGGTGTTCATCTATACGGTGAACAACATGCCCCATACATCTGATCTGGGCTCTTTAAAAAAGCAAATTGACTTCTTGTTGGAATTCAGAGTTAGATATTTTATCTAATTCTGAGCTGCTTAACTATAATTCATGTACCTATTTACAGCTAGGTGAACTGAAACATGATGAGACTGGGTAACAAACCCAGTTCCTTTGCCATTAGGGACAGACACTCTAAGTGTTCAGCTCCCACATGTTATTTTTTCCTCTTCTTCTTCTTCTTTTTCTTCTTAATTGTCTTTTTCTTCTTCGGTGTTTGTCCTGAAAAGGACACCGTGTCATAGTTTGCAGCGATGCCACAATATTTGAACTTTTTTGTTGAACACATCTGATATCAGCACATAATTATGTGGACCCTGTTTGCCTTCTCTTCCTCAATCCCTATTCTTTTAGCCAGGCTATATGGTTGCAGTCTGTTTCCAGGGCCGCAACTTGTAGGCAGAATAGGGTCTAGTCAGCAATGGCCATAATAGTTTGATAATAACAACAATGAAAGAACACAGAACAACCTGAGAGGAAGCAGAACGGGACAAAGTGTCATGGCTGGACTGACTACTTCTGCTATGTTTTCTCTCCAAATTCAATAAGTTGCTTGCTTCATTTTTTTGACTGTATGAGAAAACATGTGAACATTTCATCAACAATAAATACACATGTTTAACATAACACTTGGTCTAATGTACATGTAAATCTACTTAACATAATCCTCAACCTTTGTATGCATGTATGTCAGTCACTACTACATGATTCTTAGCATCCACTTATATCAATGCCCATAAATCACGGTGACAGATTACGGCCTGTATAATGAGATGCTTGAGAAAAACCATTGCTGCTACTACTCGTTATCTTGTTCAGTGTTGCTGTCCCTGATGAAGGCCTATTGGTCATAACGTAAGTGTTGTTTGTGTTCTCGTCTCGGTGCGGTATCTGACCATACCCATTTTAAAATTTTGATTAAGCTCAACCTTAATCAAATTTTACTAGTTTTTTTTCATGTTTTTTTCCCATTATACACATCCACAGAACCGCTGCAGCCTCGCCTTATTTTAATTGAGAAATACCATCAACGTCATCAGGGAAGACAGAATGAGCAATGACGATATCTGAATAATTGTTGAAATAAGACAAAGCATATGGATAGGGAGAAAATTAAGTGGTTTGGGCACCTAATATGAATGCAACCTTCCAGGTTACCCCTGCTCGTTTATAAGGCATGGTGATCGAGATTCTGCAACTGTTGATAGTTGAAAACCAGGTAGACAAGAAATGTTCAGGATATCCTAAACTGCCATGAGATGTTGATAACTACAGCAATGAGCCTGGCTCTAGACAGATAACTGCGGTTCATCATGATGCTTCATGGCACAAGTGGATAAGACAAGAGAGAGAGTGTGTGAGAGATAGAGAGAGAGAGAGAGAGAGAGTGTGTGGGAGAGAGAGAGAGAGAGTGTGTGAGAGATAGAGAGAGAGAGTGTGTGAGAGAGAGAGAAAGAGAGAGAGAGAGAGAGTGTGTGAGAGATAGAGAGAGAGAGTGTGTGAGAGATAGAGAGAGAGAGTGTGAGAGAGAGAGAGAAAGAGAGAGAGAGAGAGAGAGAAAGAGAGAGAGAGAGAGAGAGAGAGAGCTCAGCAGTTGGTAGTAGTGCAGATAATAATTCTTTAAGTCAATAGTTCGAATCCGGAACGTGATTTATTTTTTTCAGTTATATTCTGGAAGGTTTCAAAGACCAGAATCTATGAGCATCTCTCTTCAATTCTATGGTGCTGCCTGTGATGTGCTACAGTGTTGACATATGGACACTAACAAAATCTCTGAAGGACAAACTGAAAGTGACCCAGCCCTCTCATGAGTCGCTTGGTCAAAATCACTCTCTGGAATCAACGTATGCAAACGCACCACAATTCTAACATACGACAATTGTCCTTGGTGAGTGATGTGGTAATCTATGCAGGCAAGTCAACACATAGATGGGCAGGTCACATGTTGTGACAAAACGATGGTTGATTGAGCATGGCAACAGTACAGAATGGGAGAAAACAATATTAGAAAGATAGATAAGGAAAGGGACCTAGGGGTTATAAAAGATCATACAGGAAAGGTGAGTGAGCAAGTTAAGGTAGCAGTGAAAAAGGCAAATGCAATGTTAGGTATGATAAAAAGAAATATTAAACATAGGAGCAAGGAAGTGATCGTCAAACTGTATAAAGCTTTAGTTAGACCTAGATTGGAGTACTGTGTACAGGTGTGGAGTCCTTATCATAGAAAGAATACAAAATAGAGCGACAAAGATGATAGTGGGATTCCAGAATTACAGTTATGAGGAACGACTCAGAAAAACCGACCTCCAGTGTCTAGAAAAGAGAAGAATTCGTGGTGACTTAATACAGGTTTATAAGATGATCAGAGGAATCGATAAATTAGACTATAACAAGTTTTTAAAAATACAGCCACCTACAATAACACGAGGGCATAGCTACAAGCTGACTAAAGAGAGGTCCAGGTTAGATATTAGGAAATATTTTTTTAGTCAGAGAGTGGTGTCTGCTTGGAATGCATTGCCAGGGGAGGTAGTGGAGGCAGGGACAGTTAATGCATTTAAGAATAAACTGGATGCGCATAGCTTTTAGAGCAAGGTGATGTAAATGTAACTGGTTGTATACAGACTCTGCAGGGTCTTCTAAACCAGTATAAAAACGTTAAGTTAAGTTAAGTAATTTGGTACCCCTCAAGGTAAAAAGAGACCGCAGGGAAGACCTCCAATGCATTGGTCAGACTTCCTTGTTATACACAACAACATCTGAGACACCAGTTACCATACACTAGACTTCTGTGGCCCAAGACAAGGTCCACTGGAAATGAAGTTGGAACTTACAGCTAAGCTGAGAAACAGGTCATCAAGATCAAGATCAAGAAGATATGGTGAAAAACCTTTTAAATTTATAAAAATAGTTTTTAAAACTATTATTGTAGATGTGAATTTGATTTCTATATTTCAGAATTAAGATTTTGTTCACTGAATATTTTAAATAGACATTCTTTTTTTGGAAAAAAACTCCATGTTTTAAAAAAAAAATGCTGCCAACAAAAGGCTTTTCATTTCTTTCAATATTGACTGACAGGTTATTGCTAATAATAGTAACTGTCCATCGCAAATGAAGTTGATAGTATCAGATTTGTGTTGTGAAGATTGGAGGGACTAAGTGGTCTCGAGGTAAGACGTCTGGAGGTCACATTTTCAAATTAGGGTGGAGATCCAGACTTTTTTACATGGACTTTCCTATATTTCCCTGGATAGTAGAGATCAGATGCCTGTGTGCAATTCATGAACGTTAAAAATTCCTCAGCAGCTGGAAATCGAAAAGAATAGATTTAACGACTGCTGTCCGAGCAAATTCTAAATTATGTTTAAAGTCTACTCAATCTATTACCGGATCCTTGCCGGTGCAATGGTGTTCGTGCATTGTGCTGAAATTCTCCAAAAATATGGGGAACAACAAAGCACTTATGGGATAAACCGTGTGCAATGACGCGGATTCTTAGACTAAACTACACTAAACTAAACTAAATTAAACATTGTGAAGTTTAGAAAGTAATTGAGTCTATAATTTTGTCTCGGTTGAACTCGACCCATATTCCATAGTAGCAACTGTTGAACGGCGAAAGACTACCCCATTTATAACATCTTTTTAGGTGTCTCGCTGACCTAGCATTACTTCACTTTCTTTTCTGTTGTTCATTATGTATGCTTCTCGAATGCAGATAAATACTTGTGAACGCTGCTACGAATAAATATTCTGTGTTTACAACTCCCTGTCTTGAATTTTCCACAAATTCCCTTCCTTACCACATGGCATAGGTGTATCATTGTTGGTGGAAATTATGGTGAGAAACAAGGGCCAATGTGAGTGCAATAATTATTGGTTTTCAAGTTTGTATTTCATTTCTTTTTTTTCATAAATAGCCATTTGTGACCTATTTACTGAATTGCCCTTGTAGTTATCACCATCGTCATGCCTAGTGATGATAACATTCAATTCCTTCCACAACCATATGTCCTTTCTACGTTTCAGCAATAAAACATGTGCATCAGATCATTTAAAACTAGTACACTTGTCTAAGTTTCAACTATAGAGTTTCACCACTTAAGAATAAAAACATAAGAATTGGTGTCAGCTTCTTCTTCTTTGTGTTCGCCTTATTTCTCTAATCCCCAAAGGAGGTGTGCGTTGCACTGTTGTTTTTATTTTGCGCCTGTCAGCCCAGCACATCCGATTTCAGCATGCATTTTATGTAAGGGTCTGCTTCCTCCCGCAGTTTCTATGGGCTTGCTTCCCCGGGTAACGGCCGGTCCTGTAATGGGGATCGAACTCAGCACCTTAGTGTCGTGAGCCGTGTTACTTGACCACTAGCCCACGCAGTCCCCTTTTTTTTTGAAACTATAGAGTTTCACCACCTAAGAATAAAAACATAAGATTTGGTGTCAGCATTCTGATTCTACATTGTGAGGGTGGGCCTTTACATGTCATTTAAAGCTTCTGACCAATTGCAAGCTGATAATAGCTTTAGTACATATGTGTCTCAACCACTTGTTTCATTCGATGTAGATAATGTTAGGTTTATTAGCTGGAGCGTCACTGTAATCAATTTAAAAAGGTGAAATTTGTTATCGTTTTCAAATTTCTGCTTCAATATAGGGGACTTTGCCAGACTTTGGTGACATCAGCAAAACCAATAAAAGCCACTTTCTGACTGGTTGCAATTCAAAAGCAGCGGTAAGTGGATGGTTTTTCTGGACAAACTGTTGTCTAAAATATTACAAGGGACAGCCATTAAGTAACAGCAATTTTATTATAAAGTGCATGGAAGAGTATGTACAATGGAAAATCTTATTTCAGGACACAAAATGGTTTGTTAGCATTACTCTATATAGGGATTGGGACAATCGAGCAGTATGCGCATGTGCAATGTACAGCACAACATGACCACTCCACTGCTGACTTGCCCCTTGGAAGAACAAACAAGGCATTATTCATTTTTTGTGATCAGAGAGTGTGAAACTTTCTTAAATCTATAGGAGAATGAAGGTTCAGTATGAAGACAGTTGTTTGAATCAGAGGAGAGTGTTTGAATGAGTAGAAAGATTTCAAAATGGAAGACAAAATGTCACAGTGTAAGAGACCAGCAAACGTGACAAATGACACAGTGAAAAGATCGACCAGTTAGTTCATATCAACAGGCAAGTCACTGTTGCTGAAATAACCATAGAATTGAACATGAGTCATAGTGATGCGCACAACATTGTCTATGAAGACCTCAGTTATTGGAAAGTATGTAGTAAATCAGTCCCAAGATAGCTGGCGAGATAATGGAGCCGGTTTAAAATTGGCTAACGGTCACACCAAAAGACTTTTATTTACATCCACAAGCTAGTGGACAGGTGGGCGAAGTCTGTTTAAAGGCAAAGAGACTATATAGAAAAAAAACTCTGGTTCGCACTCTTGCAAAAATGTAAATAATAAAATTTATGATATTTCGCATTTACAAGACCTTTTTCCCACAACCACTGTGCATCATTTATGTACATATCAGTTAGCTTGCAAACACGGTACGAATTGTATCACTTTGTGTTACCATTTTTTGATTTAGTGAATATTGAAGAGTTTATAAACTGTATCTTATTGTTTTGGCGGAATCAACACAACAATTAATGTATAATTGTAACTAAAAGTAGTAAGCCTCTTTGAGAATTTTGCCTATTTGAGTAGGTGTGTTCTGTGTGGTAAATCTGGGCATAGCCTAGGTGTAAAAACTGTTTAATAGCTTTCCCCTGTGTGATATGGCATACCACCGGCCATAGTTAAGTGGTTTGTTTAGAGCAGCATAGATGGCGCCTAACAGGCTGCGGGTCTAATTTGCTCTAGTTTGAGTCTATTAAGATGGACTCGCACATCGGTTAACCACCCTCCGCTGCACTTGTCCCAACGTAGCGGCGTAATAAGCTGCTCAAGCCTAGCCCGCTAAGCAGGAAATTCTCCTCCCAGCTACATCCAGCTGGGAACTGCACAGGGGCATCTGCCTCTGTAGAAGTACAGGTCGACTAAGAACTAAGAATAGCTTTCATTTTACAATTTGGGATCAGGATGCTGAGCAGTGCATGAGCTGCTGTGGTCAGCGACCCATAGCTGACTGCTATTGTCAGGGCCAGCGAACCAGAGCTGCCAAGACGATTCTACATCTCCATGCGGTGATCTTGAATAACAGACTGGAACAGAGCTGACTGGCTAAGGAGAAGTGATCAAAGAGACTAATCTGGTACTCAAAAATGCTTGCTGAAATCGGATGTGTTGGACCGAAAGGTGCAAATATCACAGTCAAGCTGTAAACTACAATATCCTGCTACTTGCAAAGCCTTTTTCAGGGCTTGGTAGTGAGAGATTGAGAATGAAGGAAGAGGAACCATGTTTTAGAATTTATGTTGCGATGACTAAATTAAAAAATTTAGTAAACATTTTAATCCTACCACAACATGGTAGATTCTTCTTCTTCTTTCGTCCTACTGCCCTTGCCATGAGGCAACACAGAGAGGTGTGATGCCTAGATTTCTTTTGTTATCGGCAGATAGGTGGAACTTTCTGAGTGTATTAGAGACACCCTTGTTTCACCTACGTCGAGGTCAGCCTCATGCGCGTGGACCAGCGACCTACATATGATATACTCTTGTTGCAAGCTGGTCATAATGCATTCTGACCAAATGTCCAAACTACTTAATTTGTTTGGATTATACAGCTTGATTTACTTCATGAAAGCATAGATTTGAATATTGCGGCGCAGTCCACAAATCAATAGTAAAAAAAAGTAATTATTTCGAGACACAGCAGTTTCTGAATTATGACCTTTGGTCTGGAACCGAACCTGCCATAATTTTATGGATTTCCTGTAATGTCCCTTATCTCATAATTTGTTTTAAATTTTGGTCAAATAAAATATATACAGGATAAATAATATGCAGAATATTTTTTTTCACACTGCCAACTTTGGCTAACATCCTATAAAAGGTTTGCCACCTGTGGTCTGAACCAACTAGAGATGAAAATACAAGTGCATACTTGGCTTCAGCGGATTTTGCGTCCCAGATGGCTCGTCTCCAAACCTCATAGATATCTGGATCAAACTTCTTCATTTCCCCAACCTTTCCTTGAAAGTGGACATGCCCGTTAGCCATAACAACAACCTGACATTAGAAAAGACAAAATAGATAAGGAAATTTTGAACAGTAGATCAATACAGAAAGTATGTGTTATAATTTGGCTATTGTGTTATGTTATGTTATGATATACTATGGTTAGTTATGTTTTGTTATGTAATGCTATGTTATGTTTTGCTTTTGTTTTCTATGCTATAATATGATATTATATGCTATGCTATGTTTAATTATGAGATGTTATGCTATGCTATGTTTAACTTAACTAACTTAACGTCTTTATACTGGTTTAGAAGATTCTGCAGTCTGTATTCAACCAGTTTCATTTACATTACCTTGCTTTAAAAGCTATGCGCATCCAATTTATTCTTAAATGCATTAATTGTCCCTGCCTCCACTACTTTCTATGGCAATGCATTCCAAGCATTCACCACTCTCTGACAAAAAAAATATTTCCTAATATCTAATCTGGACCTTTCTTTAGTTTATTTGTAACTATGTCCTCTTGTTTTTGTAGGTGGTTGTATTTTGAAAAACTTGTTATAGTCTAATTTATCCGTACCTCTGATTATCTTATAAAACCAGTATTAAGTCACCTCAAATTCTTCTCTTTTCTAGACACTGGAGTTCGGTTTTTCTGTCTTTCTTCATAACTGTAATTCTGGAATCTCACTATCAGCTTTGTCGCTCCTTCTTGTATCCTTTCCAGCATGTTTATATGCCCACTATGATAAGGACTCCACACCTGTACACAGTACTCCAATCTAGGTCTAACTAATGTTTTTACAGTTTGACTATCACTTCCTTGCTCCTATGTTTAATATTTCTTTTTATCATACCTAACATTTACTTTTGCTATCAGTCTTGATCCTTTGAGCAAGTTTTTTTCAAAGTCTAGTTTTGCTGTTTTATTCACTTTCAAAAGTTATGTTCTGCTTATCCAAATATTTTAAATATGTTTCTTTTCTTCTTCTTCATCGTACGCTGTTTACAGCGATATTTACGTTGCACTGTTTTAATTTGTTAGCCTGTGGCTCAGTGCATCCGATTTCAACAGGCGTTTCTGTAGGGTTGCCCTCCTTAGCCTTTGGCTGTCCCCAGCCTAACTGCAAGGCAGCAGTTGTTTTTGGTCAGAGTTGTCTCTCTTAGGAAGTTGTCTTGCAGGACTATCGAGTCTTCCCTACTCGTGTCTATAGGGTTTGGCAATGATATGATGGACTATGTACTAGTTTGTACTATCCCGGAAGAGAGGCAGTCCAGTGTGACTTTGTCACCGGATCGTCACGTCCTGCCAGAAACGTAGCATATGCATGTGAGTGAGGTATCTCTTTGCTCCCTTTATTTTCTCGGCTCATCTGCAGTGATGGTACGCCTAGCATTCCCCGCCACCCGGGAGGTTGTCACAATAGGGCAGGAGGTGCAATGTCCGCTGGACTGCATCTCTTCTGCGTACATTGGAATGACTGATAGCAGACAGAGGCAAAGAGCGAGGAAGGAGTGCATTTTACCAGGTGCATTCCTGCGGCTCGACCGGGCCGGGCTGAGACGCAAGCCCCAGCCATGTCGTAGCCTCCCATCACAGCGGTGCTGAGATTTAGGGCGGGATTCTGGCTTAGAGGCGTTCGGCCGTAGTCCCTCAGATGGTAGCTTATCAGCCAAGCACGTGGACCAAATGTCAGCGACCTGTGATTCCTCTCGAAATAGTGCATTTGACCAGGGGACAAGCCTGGTCATTGCACGGAGATGTTGTTCGCCTGGTGCGGACATATCTCATGGTCAAGGGTTGAGTCTCAGCAGTTCACAGTGAGGTAGCTGATCTACTGCTTAGGGCACCCCGACCGAGAACTAAGTTTTCTACAAATGGTTTCATACCTCATCGCCGTATGGGGTGGATATCGATATGTTTCTTTTGATTTACCAGCCTCCATATATTTTTTCCATGCTTTATTTTTAGCTCTTCTACATTTAACTACAAATCTTGTTATCAACTTTTTACGCTTGGGGTTTACCTCCCTACATGGAACACATTCCTCTTTTAACTTTTCTAGAACTGTTTTAAAACTCTGCCACTCTTGTTCCACATCTGTTTCTCCAACAATATCTTTCCAGATTATGTGGTTTGCTGCCTCTTTCACCTTCTTAACATCTGCTTTAGAATAGTCATATGTTCGCGTGTTTATGTTTACTTCTTTCCCTGCTATAAGATCCCAACGGATGATTTATTGGTCACTTGAGCCAAACAGTTCCCCAACGGTAACATTTTCAATCATATTTTCCTCTGTAGTAAAAACTAAGTCGAGTGTGATTTTGCCTCTGGTGGTTGCTTCTACATGTTGAATCAAAAATTGTCAGCTATGCACTTAACAAAAGGTTTTGACTCTACAAGTGCTTCTGCTATGTTATGCTATGCTATGGTATGTTAGTTATGAGATGTTATGCTATGTTTAATTATGCTATGCTAGGTTTAGTTATGCTATGTTATTCTATGCTTTTCTATGCTATGTTTAGTTATAAGATGTTATGTTATGTTTAATTATGCTATGCTATGCTAGGTTTAGTTATGCTATGTTATGCTATGCTTTGCTATGTTTAGTTATGCTATGTTATGTTATGCAGAAACAACATGATTGCACTTTGGTTAGACTCAAAGGTGACCAGTCTCTTCACAGCAAATGATGGAAGGTATACATACTTATGATTATTTTTGGTTGTTGGTTTTACATACACTCCTCACAGGTGCACCCTCCTTATGATGATGATTCTTATCACCTACTGTATGTACACACTCCTTTTCTTGTCTCTCAGGTGCACCACCTTTATGACAATGATTCTTCACACTTACTGGCTGTACACACTCCTATCCTGCTCTCTCAGGTATACAATCCTTATGATGATTCTCTTTGGTTGCTGGTTTTACACACTCTTTAACTTAACTTAATGTCTTTATACTGGATTAGAAGACTACACAGAATCTGTATACAACGAGTTTCATGTACATTTCCTTTGCTCTAAAAGCTAAGCTTATCCAATTTATTCTTAAATGCATTAACTTTCCCTGCTCTATCCTTTTAGCTGTACCACTCGTATGATAATCATGATGATTCTGGAGGAACAGGTGGGCGACAGGACAACAGGCCGCAGTGTATTTAGCAAAATGTCACAGCCAAAAATGAATGATGACATAAATAGACTACTTGGTGCAGTTCAAAGATTGACATATACAAAAAAGTGGACATATTATACACTACCTGATGAGCATGGCAGAGATATTGGACTTGGTGAGTAACAAAAACAACTGTACGATTACGCTTGACCATTCTCTTGACCAGGACCTCCTCCGCCACCTGCTTGCCAACATGGCTGTCCATTGCAGAAAGTGGGTCATCCTATAAATAAGGTAGACAAAAATAGAATTGTGTAAAAGCAGGCACTGTCATCAGGGAGGAAGTTTTGGAGACTCCATTGTACTAAGAGGAGGATATGGTTAGTGGTACAGTTCAGTTCAGTTCAGTTCATCCCGTAACCCATCAGGTCGTTGGGGCACACTTGAAGACACTCCTACAATCCCACACCATCGTACTCTATCTGCTGCCGCCAGTCGTGCCTCACCGGGATGAAGGTTTGACCACTCAGTGATGTCTCCCCATCTCTTCCTTGGACGTCCCCGCCCTCTCTTTTCTGGTACGGAACCATGCAGTATCGAATTTATAATTCCGCTGGATCTCGTGATGTGCCCATACCAAGCCATCTTTCGGCTTTTGATAGCTGTGAACAGATCATGAAAAGACCCAATTGGGTTTTCCACTCTTCGTCGTATTTCTACATTCGTGACACGATCCTAAGAGTTGACAAACAAAAAAATGACAAAAAAAAATTTTAAATGAAATAAGAGAAATGCCTGGATTGAATATACAAGGATGAAGTATCAATATTATCTGATATGCTGATGTTAATGGCAGAAAATCCAGTACATCTGCAGAACCTAATCAATAAGATAATAGCAAGAGCCATCAATGTGGTCTGCAAATCAACTTAAAAAAGACTAAAGTTATGGTGTTCACCAAAAGGAAAGAAAGTCTACAAGTTGACATCCACATTAATAAAGAAAGTTTGTAACACGTATCAAGTGTACAGGTGTGGAGTCCTTATCATAGAGGGGATATAAACATGCTGGAAAGAATACAAAAAAGAGTGACAAAGCTGATAGTGGGATTCCAGAATTACAGTTATGAGGAAAGACTCAGAAAAACCGGCCTGCAGTGTCTAGAAGAGAGAAGAATTCGTGGTGACTTAATACAGGTTTATAAAATGATCAGAGGAATGGATAAATTCGACTATAACAAGTTTTTTTTAAATACAGCCACCCACAATAACAAGAGGGCATAGCTACAAGTTGACTAAAGAGATATCCAGATTAGATATTAGGAAATATTTTTTTAATCAGAGAGTGGTGAACGCTTGGAATGCATTGCCAGGGGAGGTAGTGGAGGCAGGGACAGTTAATGCATTTAAGAATAAATTGGATGCGCATAGCTTTTAGAGCAAGGTGATGTAAATGAAACTGGTTGTATACAGACTCCACAGGGTCTTCTAAACCAGTATAAAGACGTTAAGTTAAGTTAAGTTATTTATACCCTGGCCAGCTAATAACAGTGGATGACAAATGCAAAGGGGAGATCATTAAGAGAATTGCAATTACAAAGAATACATTTAACAGCATGAGATTTACACTTCTGTCAAAGCAGATATCTCAGGTCTTAAAAATGAGAATCATTAAAGGCTATACGCATTCAGTTTTATTGTATGGAGTAGAAGCCTGGACCCTTACCAAGAAAATGGAGAAGAGTTTTAAAGCCATTGAAATGCGGGTATTCAGAACATTTTAAGGAGTTTCTTGAAAAGATAGGAAAACAAATAGTGAGGTTCTAGAACAACTCGAGATGGAGAAGATAATTCTACAGGAAATAAAAAGCAGAAATATAAAATATTTTAGTCATGTCAAGCAACATGACAGTCTGCTGAAATTTATTTTGGATGGAAGCATAGAGGGCAGAAGAGACAGAGGGCTGTAGAGGTACAGATGGACAGACAACATCAAGATGCGGTCGGGACACAGTTTGACTGAGTGTACCAGTCTGGCATAGGACAGAGACAGCTGGAGATCCATTGCCGTCAACTTCCGATGCGGAGATGGCAGTTGATAATATTTATTTGCAGCTTTATTTTCCTGGGCAACACAAGATGGCCAGCTTATAGCCTAACATCTGAGAGTATGGAAATATACAGATAATAGCACTTACTAGCAGGACAGTTTCAGCATCTGAATACAAAGCTCTTGCTATGCAGACTCTTTGTTTCTGACCATCATTTAAACTGAATCCCTGAGGACAGAACCAAGATTAGTATATAACAGAGATTAGTAATAGAACTTTTTTGGTGCAAAATAGAGATTACTAATGAGATTTGTTTGGGGCTAAGAAAATATTACTAATGAAGCATATTTGTGATAGAACAAATATTGCTAATGAAGCCTATTTGTGATAGAACAAATATTGCTAATGAAGTTTATTCTCTATCTGGGATCAAGATGCTGAGCAGCATATGAGCTGCAGTGGTCAGCGACCCATAGCTGACTGCTAGTGTCAGAGCCAGCGAACCAGAGCTGCCAAGACCCTTCTACACCTCCACGAGGTGATCCTGGATAACAGGCTGTAGCAGGGCAAACTGGCTAAGGAGAAGGGATCGAAGAGGGAATGCTAACCCGGTACTCAAAAAATGCTTGCTGAAGTCGGATTTGTTGGACCGAAAGGTGCAAATATCAAAGTCAAGCTGTAAACTACTACACAACGCATTCCGTTCTCTGGACTCCATTCTGCTACTTAAGCCCTTTCAGGATTTGGTAGCGAGAGATTGAGAACGAACGAAGCCAAGCCAAGCCATTCTCTATATATCTATCTTCAGTCCACTTATATTGTTAGACGTCGTGGGGAGGTGGGGCCTCCTTTGTTTCATATTTGTTGGCAGTTAAAAATCGACTGGTGACTTGCCAGGTCAATCCCAGCATCTGTTTGCCCCTGGAATATACGATCGCCTATTTTTTAGACTGCAGCTGGAAGCGTAAATTAGAGCAAGGTAGACTAGCAGCCTGTCAAGCGCCATCTAAGCCGGCTCCGCTAACCACATAACAAAGATCTGAAGTTATAGCCACACAGTCCCCTTTATTGCGACATTTTCTCTGTGGGGCGAATATCCCTAGAATAATTTGAGTAGATTTTCAACTTGTATTTTGTTCGATCTGCGGCCGTTAGGTCTACTCTTTTCGATTTCCAACTGCTAAGGTATTTTTAATGTACTCGCCACTGCACACGGGTGTCTGATCTCACTACTCAGAGATCAGGGGAAATATTTACTGGATGATCTACGCGAAAAAATCCCGTTTTCCACCATGATTTGAACCCGCGACCTCCAGCACCCGAGGTGAACACCTTACCTTGAGACCACTGGGTCCCCATGAAGTTTATTGATGCAGAATAATGATTACTAATGAAGTTTACTTTTAGACAGAATAGAGATTACTAATGATAATTTATTTTTATTTTTTTTTGGTGTTTGCCTTTTTTTCTTTATTTGTGCGGTATGCATTGCACTATGGGTTTTTTTTTGCGCCTGTCGGCCCAGTGCATTCCGACTTCGGCATGCATTTTAAGTAAGGGTCTACTTCCTTCCTCATTTTCCAATGGTTTGCTTCCCCAGTGTAACGGCCAGTGCTGTGACGGGGAGCAAACCCAGCATCTTTGGATTGTGAGCCGTGTCACTTAATTCTTAAAGTCCATAATTTTATAACTAGTTTTGCCAGAATTATTTTTTCTATAAAAGCAGTCTCTTCATAAAACTTGACTTTTCTTAATTATTTGACAAGGAAGACAAACATTTTATATATATAGAATATGAAGGTCTTGTAGAATTTCATAAAATATTACAAGTAATTATTAATAATTATATCATCATTTTTTTGTAATAAAAACTATTTTACACACACAAAAATGTTACAAATCCATGAATAACCACTGAAATATAATGCAGATTGGTCTAGTGTACTTCAGAATAACAGTAATCCACATATGTATAATATCTACAATAAATTAATTTTCTGAAGCAGTCAAATGGAGTTGATGTGTCACTGAGTTGCAGGTCTCCATTCACTCCACATGGTCGACCACATTTTGGCAGCAATCTGAGTGAGTTCTTGGTCTCAGTCAGTCTGTGGTGATGGGATTTGGTACTGAAACCCATTCGCAATCATGTTCTCTCGAGTTTGCTTTAGAAATATTGCATCTTCATTTTCTGTTGATGGTACAGCCAAACTTTTTTATCTTTTAGCCGTACTAGGTCCTGGCTGTGACAACTCCCCCTCATCTTCAGCATCAGATTCAGTAGGCTGAGTAGATTGAATAATATTATATTCTATGTCTAACTCCGATTCAACATCAGAAAAATATGAATTCTCGTCACTAACTTCATCTAGCGTACACAACTCTCTAGCCTTTGCTACAGATAAAAACAATCTACTATTAGACAATCTTGAAGTGCTAGGTTCGCTACACATTTTTGTGATAAACAACAAAAATTTGGCTGGCTTGAAAGATGACAAATGTTTTACAACTTTGAATTTTCACACAAAAGCACGTTTTGCAAAATGAAATGTAAATATAAAAGTCCCTTCCCTTGCCATATAATGTCAATTAAAATCTAGAAACACTGAAAAAAACTAAACAAATTTCGTTCAATGTGCTGTTAACGATTTGAGTGTTTCTCTGGCATCAAGCGGAAGCTAGGAAGAACGCTGACAGCTAGTCCACACATCCACTGAGACTTATTTGAAAAATAACAGAGATTACTAATGAGGCTTGAGACAGAATAAAGATTACTAATGAGGCTTATTTAAGACAGAATAAAGATTACTAATGACATTTATTTGAGGCAAATAGAGATAACTAATGAAGTTTACCTTAGGCAGAATGAGTTTACTTTAGGCGGAATAGAGATTACTAATGAAGTTTATTTTAGACAATAGAGATTACTAATGTAGTTCATTTTAGACAAAATAGAGATTACTAATGTAGTTAATTTTAGACAAAATAGAGATTACTAATGAAAATTATTTGAAATATAACAAAAATTACTAATTAGGCTTCTTTGAAATATTACAGAGATTACTAATGAAGCTTATTTGAGATATAATAAAGATTACTAATGAGGCTTAATTGAGATATTATAAAGATTACTAATGAGACTTATCTGAAATAGAAGAGATTACTAATTAAACTTATCTGAAATAGAAGAGATTGCTAATGAAGTTTATCTGAAATAGAAGAGATTACTAATGAGGCTTATCTGAAATAGAAGAGATTACTAGTGAGGCTTAATTGAGACAGAAATGATAATGTTAGTGAGAATTCTTTTAGGTAGAGCAGATATTCTTCTGCATTCGACCTAAACATGACGCTTTATCATAGTTTACAGGGAGGCTGCGATATCTGCCGCTTTCGGCCCGACACATCCGGTTTCAACAAGTTTTTGGGATGACCAAGTTTGCTTTCCCACTGTGATCCCTATTCTATTAGGCAAACTACATTAGTGCAGCCTGTTTCCAGGGTCATAAATGTAGGTTGAAATAGGGTTCTGGTTCGCTGACCCTGATACAAGCAGCCAGCTATGAGTCCCTGTCTGCTGTCAGCTCATTCACTGTGCTGCATCTTTCGGCCCCAAGCAGATATCAATAGTGTTACTGGATCTTAATGGGGAACGAAGAAGGCTAGTAACACTGTAGCCTGCCAGGCATGTTGTATGAAGCAACTAATGTGGGTTGTGCATGAGGCTGACTGCCCTATACTGTAGAAACTCAAAGCCACATAAACTTCAACAGATATAAACAGATCAATGTTTCATGTCTTGGCATGTATTTGTTGAAGACCTATGCTCAACAGGGAGCTCAAAAGGTTTGGATCAATTAATTCAGATATTAATAATGAGCTCTGCCGAAGACTGATGTGTTTGACCGAAAGGCGAACTAACAACACAGCGCATTTCATTCTCCGGACTACATACTTGCGAAGCCCTGTTCAAGGCTTGGTAGCGGAAGATTGAGAACGAACGAACGCAGAAGAAGAAATAATGAGTTTCTTGAGACAGATTTTAGATATCTCCAACTCCCTCCCTCCCCCTCCTGCCCTCTCTCTCTCTCCCCCTCCCTCACTCTCTCTCTCTCCCTCCCTCTCTTTCCCCCTCCCTCTCTCTCTCCCCCTCCCTCCCTCTCCCCCTCCCTCCCTATCTCCCCCTCCCTCCTTCTCTCCCTCTCTCTCTTTCCCTCTCCCTCCCTCTCTCTCTCTCCCTCCCTCTCTCTCCCCCTCCCTCCCTCTCTCTCTCTCTCCTCTCCCCCTCCCTCTCCTCTCCCTCTCTCCCTCCCTCCCTCTTTAACTCCAATCCCTCCCTCCCCCTCCCTCTCTCCCCCCCCTTCCTCTCTCTCTCCCCCTCCCTCCCTACCCCCCCCCCTCTCTCTCATCTTATCCATTTGTGTGGTGAGGCATCGTGGTAAGCCGCAGGTGTCTGGACTAGGGCCAGGCTTATCGCTGTAGTTGTTGACATCCCATAGCAGTTTAGGACATCCCTAATATTTCCTATCCACGTTATTGTAGAGGAAGACTAACATCTGGTCAGGCAAAATATACTAATCAGACATGCTAATCAGGGTCAGGCAAAACATACTGGCCAAGACCCTCACCTCGGCTTCCTTGCAGCCCTCCTTGGAAATGGGCTGTTTTCATGGCAGCCTGGCTAACAAGGTGAGGGATCGACGTGATCGCCATAGTAGTTAGTGATACACAGATGAAGCCAACGATAGCAGAACCGCCTGGAGGATCCCGGTCCACCTTCATCAGAAGCTCAGGATGTGAGGAAAGCTACTGCAACACGCCACATAACGTCCTTTTCGGGGCGCACAAAAGAGTAAACCTACTCATTGTTGGCATTCGAAACAACAACAATCCACATTATTCTCTGTCTTCACGTTTGCAGAAGTCTTATCACGATACATTATAAACTTTGATGGGTAGTCTATTAGGTTGCATTCTTATTAGCTGATCAAACCACTTGTTTTTCTCTTTATCCATGTGTTTGATGGATGACAATTTTTGGGATGTTATTGTTCTTAACCCTTCCAGACCTAAGGCCCTGAACCCAACTGTCCCCCATTCCTGGGTTCCAGAGCATTAAAGAGAAAAAACCAACATGATATAGAAAAATGTTAGTTACATGCAAACAAGTGGTTAGAATAAGATGTAACTTGGAGACATTGTAGAAAATAGGTTTACCTTTCATCTAGCGTCAATATTCCACCTTTGTGTGCCAATCCACCCAGCAAAAGGCCAAGAATCTGTCTCGAGTCATAAAACATTTCAAAATCCGGGAGTAAACACAACAAAGAGCCCTCATTTGTCCAATAATCCTGATAGCTGGGCTTTATACATGAGTATTCCATATAGATCCTCAGTCCAAGAAAAGCCTTCATCTCATCACTAGAGCTCTCACTGTCTGTTTCACTTGAACAGAGTCTGAATCAACCAAATTATTGATCACCTGTTGGACTGTCATAAGCCTAGACTTACTTTGCTTTCCTGTTGAAGTGCTTGGTTCATCAGCCGTTCGTTTCATTGTCAATTTTCCGAATTTGTTTACGTTAAACCCCACAAAATCAATTCAAACATGGGGGCAGCCATTTGCAATGACTAATCACGAGGATTGACCATGATTGGTTGGTTATTTTTAGATTCTGACACATTTTATGACGTACTATCCAAATTACCGAAAATTAGGTCCAGCGGTTTAGCGGCAGTTAAGGAAATTACCGAAAAATGGGTACAGCGGTCTGGTAGGGTTAACGTCTGAGTGGTCTGCCAGGATCTTTGTGTATGACAAGGACACGAATAGCACCACTGCCTCACAGAAAGCATGTGACTAACTGCATGACATGGCATAACACCGGCCATAGTTAGGTGGTTTGTTTAGAGCAGCATAGATGGCGCCTAACAGCTGTGGGTCTACTTTGTTCTAGTGTCTGAGTCTATTAAGATGGACACACACATCAGTTAAGCACTTGTTCCAACACAGCAAAGTTTTAAGCTGCTCGAGCCTAGCCCACTAAGTAGGAAACCCTTCTCCGAGCTATATCCAGCTGATAACAGAGCTGTGACCTGCACAGGGGCATCTTCCCTTGTAGAAGTACAGGTCAACTAGGAACTAAGAAATATGTGGAGTCCGATGCGGTGGCCTCTCCAGTAAGGTGGCCACAGTATTGACAGAAGAGTGAGATGGCCCACATCCTCTCCAGTAAGGGGCCACAGTATTGACAGAAGGGTGAGATGACTTCCATCTTCTCCAGTAAGGGGCCACAGTATTGACAGAAGGGTGAGATGACCCACATCCTCTCCAGTAAGGGGCCACAGTATTGACAGAAGGGTGAGATGGCCCACATCCTCTCCAGTAAGGGGCCACAGTATTGACAGAAGGGTGAGATGACTCACATCCTTTCCAGTAAGGGGCCACAGTATTGAAAGAAGGGTCCGGTGACCCCCATGCTCCCCAGTAAGGGGCCACAGTATTGACAGAAGGGTGAGATGGTCCACATCTTCCCCAGTAAGGTGGCCACAGTATTGACAGAAGGGTGAGATGGCCCACATGCTCCCCAGTAAAGGGTCCCAGGATCAACATAAGAGAGTGAATTAGATATTTAAACTATAACAAATAATAACAAGCACATATTTGCCTTTTCCCCAATTTCTGTACTGTCACCAACTGGTAAATGTTCTACGTCTGGCTGTAGTCCACATGCCGCTACTACATTTCTGTACCTGGGGAAGTGCACAGGCATAAACAGATTGGAAACAACCAATAATTTATTTATTAACCCTTTTCAGTCCAGGTTATTTTTTCAGATTTGTGTCTTTTCGTTCGAGCCAAAATTCAGGAATTCTGTGCGTCAAAGTACTATTGAAAATAAAATTCACTAATATTGAACAAATTGAGCTAAAATTACAATCTAAAAATCGAGAGATCTCACAAAGGATAACAGCAGGCTGCCTTAGCTTCAACTGTATTAAGCCCGTACGGCAACAGATGAAAAATGACAACGCTAGGGCTCACACCTTTAACAGTGTGATTATTTTAGTCATGGTGTACGGCTGCGAGGTGTCGAACCTACGGAAAGCTGATGCAGATAGACTAAGCGTCACCCAATAAGCGATGGAGTGAAGAACATTGAAGATCTCCATTCGAGACCAAATCTGCAACGCAGAGATCAGACGTCGAACATCCTTCACTGACATTATAGATGCTGCTACGAAAATACAGATAGGCCGACCATATGATGTGCATGCCAGATAACAGATGGACACATAGAGTGACATTGTGGTGGCCATACAACTTTAGCTGCACTCGCGGGTGACCTAGGCTGAGGTGGAGAGATGGACTGAAGGAGGCCCTGGGCCCAACATGGTATATCGAGGCAAAGGAGCAAATTGAGTTTACTCAACATTTGGCTACCTGGCATCAGTCACACGTCCCTGATTGAATGCCAGGATTTAGAGATTAGAGAAACATCATAAGACACATAATTAAACTATCTATGATATGAAGTATTCATAATAGAGATTATATATTAGTATGATGTATTAAATGGAAATTGGAGAGAAAAATTATATTTTAACTACCACATTATGTATTTCGTTGATATATCCGTAAATTCCTTTACATTTACCTTTCGAATTATGTGTCAAAGTCGGAATCAGGTGTGTGTTGAATATCCACAAGTAGCCTTTTTGTGGGATAAATGATTTGCCTTCCCACTGCAACCTCTAGTCTTTAAGCCAGACTACACCAGCGCAGATTGTTTCCAGGGCCGTCATCACATTGAGGCAGAACAGGGTCTTGGTCAGCTCTGATTTGCTGACCTTGATGCAAGCAGCCAGCTATGAGTCACTGGTTCCAGTAAACTCATTCATGGTGCTGCATCTTCAGCCCCTAACTCAGTACAAGTGGCATCAGCAGTAGCAACAATAAAAAAAACATACAAAAACAGACTTACTTTTTCGCAACAAATGGTTTACCAAACAAAATGTTGTCTTTGAGAGAAGCATTGATAATCCACGGGCTTTGAGATACGTAGGCAATGCCTTGATGTCTAAAGGTGGGAACAAAACAAATATACACAAATATATGTTACATTACAGTACGTTATGTTGTTGTTTAATGCCCACAATGAGCAAGTTTACTCTTTGGTGTGCCCTAAAAAGGGCGTTAAGTGACGGATTGTAGTAGCTTTCCTCATATCCTGAGCGTGCTGTTGAAGGTGGCCCAGTCTTCCAGGCGGTTGTGCCATGCTTGGCTTCATCTGCTTGACGTTCACTACTACAGGGATCATGTCGATCCACATTTTGTCAGTCAGACTGCCTTGACAACAGTCTGCTACATGAAAAATAGATGGTGGTCTTGGTTAGTATATTGTGGCTAGTCCTGATGTGACTTCCTGGTCAGTATGTTGTGCCTGACCAGACTAGCGTCTCAGTTCCTTACGTTATGTTACATTATGTTATATGCTATATTATGGCATGTTACATTATGTTATATGCTATATTATGTCATGTTACATTATGTTATATGCTATATTATGTCATCTTATGTTATGTACATTCTTCTTCTCGTTAATTCGTTCTCAATTTCACGCTACCAAGCCCTAAAATGGACTTTGCAAGTAGCAGCATGTTGTGCAGAGAACGGAATGCGTGTGTTGTAGTTTATAGCTTGACTGCTATATTTGCACCTTTTGATCCAACACATCCGACTTCAGCGGGCATTTTTTTAGTACCGGGTTAGCTTTCCCCCTTTGATCCGTTCTCCTTAACCAGTCTGCTCTGTTGCAACCTGTTATCCAAGATCACCACATGGAGGTGTATAAGGGTCGCTGGCCCTGACGCTGGCAGTCAGCTATGGGCCGCTGATCCCTGCAGCTCATGCATTGCTCGGCATCTTGATCCTCTATGCACATAAAAATATGTGCATGTCTGTATTGCATATGGTTTTCTTTTCTTTTATTTGCTCTTTTGTGTTTCTGAGGTGCAGCAGTAGGAGGATGCTGAAAAATATTGCTTATATGTTGATCGCATCATGTCGGTCTCGAAAGACAATTAACTTCAGCGTCTGAGAGAGCCCTTTGTCCACACCTGCTTCTGCTTCCAACGTTCTTGTTTTGCGTCTTCAACCTGCAGCAGCCCGGCTTCCCAAACCTGCAGGCCAGCATGCCATGGTGTGTTGACTCTTGAAGTGAAGCTCACGTGATCTTTCTCTGACGCCTGCCTTGGCATGACAATATGCAGGACCGGTGTTGCCAAGGCAGTAGATCTCCTCTCTTGACACTGCTGGTGTATCCAATGGAATGATAGGTAGCTACTATTGACATCAGTAGTGTCACAGAAGTTGTCAGACTGGCATTGAGAACAATACCAGACTGCCTTATGGAATACGGTTCCTGATTTGATCTTCCAGTTTTACCCAAACAAGATAGACTCTCACATGAAATAAAATACAACATAGGATTGCTGTCTCAAAAAACAGATTCAGTACTATAGTGGATTTAGGCCCACTGTGGGATCCCTGGAAATGAGAAAGCAGATGAGCTCAAAAAAGCCAAAAATGGCGGTATGCAGACTCCCCATCCACAGAGCTATAAAGAAACAAAGACACTCATCAAACAATCCATCAGGACAGAATGGAGAGACCAGCACAAAGAATACAAACCAGAAAATGACAGAATAGACAAACTTAGCAGATGGGCAGACAAAGATCTTCAGACTCAGAACAGAACATTGTAGACTCAAGGTTCACTTCCATAGAATAAATCTCATAGACATGACCCCGTGCGATTGTGGAGCACCAAAGCAAACACCAGAATATATTCTGCAGGACTGTGCTACCTATGCAGACCAAGAAGAGGCAGTCTGGCCTTGGGAGCGACCATGCTCGAAATGCTGTTGGGGACAGGTGAAGACATGAAATGCAGTCTCCTTCAAGAACATCACTGCACTAGAACCATAGCATCAGTTGATCGATGAAGAAGAAGAAGACCTTTGAGTTTACTACCAAAGACTTTCCCACACGTGGATATAACCGCAAGACAGTGGAGGTTTGAGATGAGAATGATGTAATCACGAATGAAGACAAGTTGGCAACCAGCACAGCCCAAGTCAGCAGTGTTTACAATATTGCTGGCCAGGCCCCCAAAGCCGCATGTATAGGTGTCAATAAGACACTGTAAATGTTACTATAAAAGGAACCCTGTAGTTGTGAGTGACATGCAGATGAAGCCAAGCATAGTACAATCACCTGGAGGAGCCCAGTCCACCTTCATTTTCACACCTGGGATGTGAGGAAAGCTAATGCAACCCACCACTAAACGTACATCCTTTTCAGGGTGTACAAAAGAGTAAACCTACTCATTGCGGACATTAAACAACAACTAAAACAAAACAAAGTAGCCTGTCCTCTGCAAAACATCGCTTCTTACAACCGCCACCAATTTGGATGTAATAAGTTTCTTTGCACATGTGCAGTATGGTAGGCTGCCATTAATTTCCATACGTGGAGGAGCAATCTCACGAGAAAAAAATCCAGTGGGAATCGGACACAGTGCTTTGGGATTGTGAAAACCGAGTGAGTTTCACTCCAAGGCCTAGCAGCCTCCAAAAAACAACAACAACCATAAAACATAATAACTTCAAAATGATCAGCCATTAACAGCTGATAACTAAACATTTGTGGTCAAGTGGTTTGGATGTCAGACTTCTGACCTGGGTCTGGATGCGGAAGTGAATGAACTAACAGCAGACAGCAACTCATAGCAGGCTACTTGCATCAGGGTCAGTGACCTATAACTGACCTAAACCATATTCCACCGCCAAGTGGAAGCCCTGGAAACAGACTGCAACCATGCAGTCTAACTAAGAGATTAAGGATTGAAGAAGGAAAGCAAACTCGGTCCTAAAAGTGGCGTGCTTTAATTGGATGTGTCAGGTCAAAAGGTGCAAATATCACAGCCTCACTGTAACTGTAACTTGACTCAAGCACGGAGACCGTAGTTATAGACATTATTTCATGTTGAAAACGTCACGTCCATCTACACAGGTTTCTTGCTGGTTGAAAAATGATGTGTTAGATTACAAATGGATTTTGAACGATCTATCATTTTATTGCGCGGATTGGAGCTAGTCATTTTTAGAAAGGTGAAGTAAGTTGTTCTAAAATATCATTATGGGGTAGATCTATTTCTTTAGCTTAATTAGATGTAATAAATATGTTTGAGGGGTAAATTAACAGTTGTGCTGATATTATAAACACAGTATCAATACTTTGTTGTGGTTTCAATCAATTTATAGAGGGGCGACTAGGCCTAGAGGGTGAGTTCAAATTTTGTTGCTTTGTTCTAATAAATTTTCACCTTTATCTTCTATTATCTCAGAAACTAACAAACACACAACAAAAACAATAACACCAACAAGTTCTTTATTCATTTATGACACACAACAAAATCATATTTATTGACCAACAAACAGATAGGTTATAGGATCTCAAATTCAACAACCGTCGTAAAATATGAAGTTTTGAAAAATTATGACAAATGTGTGCAGTGTGCTAAAGCTTTAACATCTATGCTTACCTTGTTTTGACCATGTTTCCTGAGACCTGGATCATCTCCCCCAAGAACGCTGACAGCAATGAAGATTTCCCTGACCCAGCCTGCCCCACAACTACTGTGAGTTTACCTAATCGGGGGAAAAAATGTATAACATATGTTGAATGTTTGAGTAGTAAGTGGTAAGGCACTTAGTTCTTAAGGCAATGATGCAATCAGAAGATCCTTGTTATCTAGGCACTTCAGTCCACCCAGCTGTAAATGGGTAACTGACATACTGTTAGGGAAATAAAGGCAGGAAGGAAAGGAGCTGATTGTCCTACCTAAATCTTTGTTGGTGTTCCAAGCTACTCGTGCTGAGTCATGTTAACTCTTGATGTTTCTTTGATAGAGGGGTTATGGTGGCTCTTCTTACACTCTGAGGAGTACTTGAGATTGTGGACCTGGGCCCTCCTGACTGTAGTGCAATGCTACAATCCTCAGTAAGCTCTCCACTATAGGGATTACAAGTGTCGATCCCCACTTCGTTGGTCAGACTGATGTGACACAGTCTATTCTCCAAGCGTCTGGTGAGGCAAAATATACTGATAGGACATGTTAATCCGGGTCAGGCAAAATATACTTGCCAAGACCCCCACCTCACTTCCACGCAGGTCTCTTAACTTAACGTTAAGAAACCTTAACTTAACATCTTTATACTGGTTTAGAAGACTCTGCAGAGTCTGTATACAACCAGTTTCATTTACATTACTTTGCTCTAAAAGCTATGTGCATATAATCTATTCTTAAATAGGATGTTTTCATGGCTGTCTAGATAGCAAGAGGGGATTGTCGTGATCCTCGTAGTAGTGAGCAGCACATAGATAAAGCCAAGTGTAACAGATCTTAGCTGTGTAGGTCTATTAGGGATAGGATTTTAGACATGTTTAAATTAGAAGGGTTGGGCGTAGAGTATTGCTAGTCAGTAGCCATTCATTTTCTTATAGAAGGGTTGAGTGTAGAGTATTACTAGTCAGTAGCCATTCATTTTCTTATAGAAGGGTTGAGTGTAGAGTATTACTAGTCAGTAGCCATTCATTTTCTTATAGACGGGTTGAGTGTAGAGTATTACTAGTCAGTAGCCATTCATTTTCTTATAGACGGGTTGAGTGTAGAGTATTACTAGTCAGTAGCCATTCATTTTCTTATAGAAGGGTTGAGTGTAGAGTATTACTAGTCAGTAGCCATTCATGTTCTTATAGACGGGTTGGATGTAGAGTATTGCTAGTCAGTAGCCATTCATTTTCTTATAGACGGGTTGAGTGTAGAGTATTACTAGTCAGTAGCCATTCATTTTCTTATAAAGTTGAACTAAGTACCGAGCCAGTGCAGATTTATTCAAATCCTGACATAGGAATGTCTGGAATGCATAGCGTTGTTTTCAAAGTCCTGCAGGTGTTGACTTTATGCGTTTTTGCCTGTTGTGGCGTAACCAGTAGTGAAGTTAAAACCTGACATGTTATTAACAGGTTTTTCAGAAATCCAGAGGAGAAAAACCTAGGATCGAGATCAGAATACCCGCGTCGTTAGCGCACCACATGATCTGGAGAAAGCCGCGAATATAGGGAGCTAGGGGAGCCCGAAACGGACAGTCTGGAGACAAGTCTTGAGCGAGCGGTTGAGAGGAGAGGAGATCCCGAAACACAGTCTTGAGTGAGAGTCTTGAGATAGCAATGGAGAGGAGCGGCTAGGCTTGGCGGCGATATATTGGCAGAGAGAAAGAATTGATGAACCTTTAATCAGACCATGTCAGTTCAAGTACATATGTCTAGCAGCCTAACAAGGCGAGGTAATTAGTGATGTGCATAGTGATGTAGAATGTTCTGTTTCGAAGCAATAGATATAGAAATGCGCAACGAGTGAACCACATGAAGTAGCCATTTTCATAACAGCTTCATCAAGCGTCTAGCAGAAGTTCTTTCAAGAAATCTAGTCACTACTAGAGATGGGGATGGTGTGGGCTAGTGGTTACGTGACACGGCTCACAACCAAAAGGTGCTGGGTTCAATCCCCATCACAGCACCGGCTGTTACCCCTGGGAAGCAAACCCTTAGAAAATGCAGGAGGAAGCAGACCCTTTCACCAAATGCATGTCGAAGTCGGATGCACTGGACCGACAGGCGCAAATAAAAACTGCAGAGCAACGTACACTGATTTGAACTACTAGAGATATATTTGAAGTCAAGAGTTTAGCAGAAGTTCTCTCAAGAAATCTAGTTACTACTAGAGATATAGTTGAAGTCAAGAGTTTAGTAGAAGTTCCCTCATGAAATCTAGTTACTACTAGAGATATTTTGAAGTCAAGAGTTTAGCAGAAGTTCTCTCAAGAAATCTAGTTACTACTAGAGATATAGTTGAAGTCAAGAGTTTAGTAGAAGTTCTCTCAAGAAATCTAGTTACTACTAGAGATATTTTGAAGTCAAGAGTTTAGCAGAAGTTCTCTCAAGAAATCTAGTTACTACTAGAGATATAGTTGAAGTCAAGAGTTTGTAGAAGTTCCCTCATGAAATCTAGTTACTACTAGAGATATTTTGAAGTCAAGAGTTTAGCAGAAGTTCTCTCAAGAAATCTAGTTACTACTAGAGATATAGTTGAAGTCAAGAGTTTAGTAGAAGTTCTCTCAAGAAATCTAGTTACTACTAGAGATATTTTGAAGTCAAGAGTTTAGCAGAAGTTCTCTCAAGAAATCTAGTTACTACTAGAGATATAGTTGAAGTCAAGAGTTTAGTAGAAGTTCCCTCATGAAATCTAGTTACTACTAGAGATATTTTGAAGTCAAGAGTTTAGCAGAAGTTCTCTCAAGAAATCTAGTTACTACTAGAGATATTTTGAAGTCAAGAGTTTAGCAGAAGTTCTCTCAAGAAATCTAGTTACTACTAGAGATATAGTTGAAGTCAAGAGTTTAGTAGAAGTTCCCTTATGAAATCTAGTTACTACTAGAGATATTTTGAAGTCAAGAGTTTAGCAGAAGTTCTCTCAAGAAATCTAGTTACTACTATAGATATTTTGAAGTCAAGAGTTTAGCAGAAGTTCTCTCAAGAAATCTAGTTACTACTAGAGATATTTTGAAGTCAAGAGTTTAGCAGAAGTTCTCTCAAGAAATCTAGTTACTACTAGAGATATTTTGAAGTCAAGAGTTTAGCAGAAGTTCTCTCAAGAAATCTAGTTACTACTAGAGATATTTTGAAGTCAAGAGTTTAGCAGAAGTTCTCTCAAGAAATCTAGTTACTACTAGAGATATAGTTGAAGTCAAGAGTTTAGCAGAAGTTCTCTCAAGAAATCTAGTTACTACTAGAGATATTTTGAAGTCAAGAGTTTAGCAGAAGTTCTCTCAAGAAATCTAGTTACTACTAGAGATATTTTGAAGTCAAGAGTTTAGCAGAAGTTCTCTCAAGAAATCTAGTTACTACTAGAGATATAGTTGAAGTCAAGAGTTTAGTAGAAGTTCCCTCATGAAATCTAGTCACTAGATAGAGATATCTTTGACTATCACAGCGGCCCAGCTCTTCAACGATTCTTTCGAGCAACAGGACCACGGACGAATCCCCTGGGTTTAAAAATAAACACGAATCATCCATTCTGTGGCAATCCACTAACGGTTCATCAATCAAGTTTTAGTTCGATCAACCAAGTTGTAGTTTCGTTAATCAAATTGTAGGAGTGTTTTATCAAGCGTGTGAAAGAATTTAATTTGTTAGAAATGTATAGTTAGTAGTAATAAAGAATCTGTTCTATTGTGTTTTTATTTAAATAGTATTACTTGAATTTGTTTGAGTGTGAATATAGTTAGTGAATATAGTTAGACCCCTTTCATCTGCTATGGTATCTGCAAGCTAGCGCTGCTACACACGCCTCTACAATGGCTAACACACGCCTCTACAATGGCTATACCCTCTGTGATCTGAGCAACTTCAGCGATACTAGCTCACCAGGTGGTACAGTTTTGTGCAAGCATCTCTCAGGAGGTGACATCTATACTGAAGCTGTTCAGAGACACTTTGGCCCCTCTGGTGAGAGTCTGCCTATTGTGAGCTCACCGTATAACAGCTGCTTAGGGATGCACTCATCTGACCATCCGTCCATCCTAGCTGACCCAATTTTAAAAGTGTATGGATGCTCAACATGTTAGAATTGCTAACAATTTCAGAGTTAGGAACTTTGTCCTGCCCCCTGATCCTGAGTGTCCTACGCAGACAGCTCCAGTCAAAATTAATGGCGGCGACGGCGGCAGCGACAGCAGCAGCAGCAGCAACAACAACAACAACAACAACAACAGCGCCATTAGGTGTGGTGGTCACTGACCGCTTTGCCAATCACTGACTAAGGTCTAATAAGACAAAGGTCTAATAAGACTAAGGTTCTAATACGAAAAAGGTCTAATAAGACTAAGGTGTAATAAGACTAAGGTCTAATAAGACTAAAGTCTAATAAGACTAATGTTCTAATTAGACTAAGGTCTAATAAGACTAAGGTGTAATAAGACTAAGGTGTAATAAGACTAAGGTCTAATAAGACTAAGGTCTAATAAGACTAAGGTCTAATAAGACTAAGGTTCTAATAAGACTAAGGTTCTAATAAGACTAAGGTGTAATAAGACTAAGGTCTAATAAGACTAAGGTGTAATAAGACTAATGACTAATAAGACTAAGGACTAATAAGACTAAGGTCTAATAAGACTAAGGTGTAATAAGACTAAGGTCTAATAAGACTAAGGTCTAATAAGACTAAGGTGTAATAAGACTAAGGTCTAATAAGACTAAGGTTCTAATAAGACTAAGGTCTAATAAGACTAAGGTCTAATAAGACTAAGGTCTAATAAGACTAAGGTGTAATAAGACTAAGGTCTAATAAGACTAAGGTGTAATAAGACTAAGGTCTAATAAGACTAAGGTGTAATAAGACTAAGGTCTAATAAGAAGAAGCTTGTACTTACCTGAAGGAATTTTAACTGATATATCCATAAGTGTGATGGCTTCTCTGGTCAAGTCCCATGAAAAGTTGCCACCCTGCACATCTATGGTGTAATGCTGTTCTAATACTGGGTCCTCCAAAACAGCGTCTTCTTCCATTGACCATTGACTGTGGTGTCTGCGTCGCTTGTAATCACCTACATATGAAATAGGTACGAAAGTAAAGACAAAGTAATCATCTGCATATGTAATGTGTATGAAAGTAAATACAAAGTAATCATCTACATGTAATATGTATGAAGTTATAGACAAAGTAATCATCTACATATGTAATATGTACAAAAGTAAAGACAAAGTAATCATCTGCATATGTAATATGTACAACAGTAAAGATAAAGTAATCACCTACAAATGTAATATGTACGAAAGTAAAGACAAAGTAATCATCTACATACGTAATATGTAGAACACTACACCACAGCTTTTTCTTCTTTTTCAATCAACTGATTGTGCCTCTAGCACTGAGGTTTACGAAGGAGACTGTGTGATTAAGGTCTTCGCTGGTCTCCCACATCTTTTCGAGCATGGTGTCTTCCTCCAGGCCAGACTACCTTCCTTTGATCTACATAAGTGGGGCAGTCTTGCAGGATATGTTTTAGTGTCTGCTTGGGTGCCACAATTGCATGTGGCGATGTCTCTAAAACCTATTCTGTCAAGGTGGTCCTTGAGTCTGCAATGTCCTTATCTAACTGATGTCAAGATAATTGAGGCACGAATGTTGAGCACCTTCGATTTAAGTTGCCGCTGCATGGTAGCGGCTGTCCTAATCAAACTTAAAAACAATCGGCTATGTAGTAATAGTCTGAACAAAACTGCTCTTTAATGGTAGAGAGTTCCGATTTCCGTAACAGCGATCGTAGAATTAGTTTTAGGCATTTGGAAAAGATTTCTTACGTTTTTCACTTGGATTTGAAGATTCACCCATTGTTGAGAATGGGAGAGTCAAGTTTCTGCAATGGATGTTTCTGGGGCAGAACTGTTTAGATTGTTTATTTAGATACAATAATTACGTTTATAGTCGAAGTGATAGACATAGTGATTACGGCAAACATTGTTAATCCATTGTCTGCGATTTTGTTTAAAAAAATTTGTCAACCAAGGGACGCTGAAAGTGAGAATTTAAATGTGCTTTTTATCTCAGAAACTAACACACACAACAAAAACAATAACAGCAACATATTCTTTATTAATTTATTTCTCTACTCACCCCAGGCTAATTTTTGGGTCGATGTTCAGTAAAAGTTAAAAAGTTTAAGCGTGCTTTTTATCTCAGAAACTAACACACACAACAAAAACAATAACACCAACATATTCTTTATTCATTTATTTATCTACTCACCCCAGGCTAATGTTTTCGTCGATGGTTCAGTAAAAGTTAAAAAGTTTAAGTGTGCTTTTTATCTCAGAAACTAACACACACAACAAAAACAATAACACCAACAAATTCTTTACTCATTTATTTCTCTACTCACAAACAAATCATATCTATAGACCATCAAATAAAAATGTAACAGGCTTTCAAAGTAGCAACCATAGTTAAATGACATGAAGTCATGAAAAATAATGTGGCGGCAGGGAAATTGAGTCAATTTTGTATGTAGAGTGGTAAAGGTTTTAACACAGCAAACACACCGGTGAGTATACAGAGATAATGACCCAGGCTAATTTTTTCATCGATGGTTCAGTAAAAGTTAAAAAGTTTAAGTGTGCTTTTTATCTCAGAAACTAACACACACAACAAAAACAATAACAACAACAAATTCTTTATTCATTTATTTTTCTCTACTCACCCCAGGCTAATTTTTTTATCGATGGTTCAGTAAAAGTTAAAAAGTTTAAGTGTGCTTTTTATCTCAGAAACTAACACACACAACAAAAACAATAACAACAACAAATTCTTTATTCATTTATTTTTCTCTACTCACCCCAGGCTAATTTTTGTATCGATGGTTCAGTAAAAGTTAAAAAGTTTAAGTGTGCTTTTTATCTCAGAAACTAACACACACAACAAAAACAATAACAACAACAAATTCTTTATTCATTTATTTTTCTCTACTCACCCCAGGCTAATTTTTTTATCGATGGTTCAGTAAAAGTTAAAAAGTTTAAGTGTGCTTTTTATCTCAGAAACTAACACACACAACAAAAACAATAACATCAACAAATTCTTTATTCATTTATTTCTCTACTCACCCCAGACTAATTTTTTCGTCGATGGATCAGTAAAAGGTAAAAAATATGTTATTTCTCGAGAAAAACTGGATGCTTAAAGTCAAAGTAAAATATAAATAAGTGTACCTGTTATTTCTGACACTGCCAGAGCAGGAGCACTAGACTTTCTAACTAGTGATGTGTGTGGTTTGACATCAAGCAGCTCAGAGCTGGTGGCATTTCGGCTCAAGTCTTTTCTCTTAGGCTCTAGAAAAGTGCTCTCCACACTTCCTCCACTACTACTGAGGGTCAGACCGGTAAAGCTTCCACCCCTATCATTCTCTTGTCTGGAATGGGTTCTGCAATGTTGAGGAGTTAGGAATTTGTTGCTGGTGTATGAGGACACACTGCTGCGACGGGATTTCTCTTTCTCGATCGTCTGGAGCTCAAAGACCACAGGATGTGGTGGATTCTTACCCTCAACTGATGTAACAGATTCTAGTTTTTCTACCTGAATAAATCAGTGAAATATAACATAAAAAGAATAAATTTATTTCTACTATCAATCAAAGAAAAACATTTTTAGCTTATTCTGGAGATAAGGTCTTTAATAAATACATGCCACGTCATCAAATCTTGACTTGAAGATTTTGTGACTTGACATTTCTATAGCATGGGATAGCCAGCCCCATACCCAACCCTCTGCCATCCTCTATACCAAAATGTCTGGCAGGTTACAGTGTTACTTTTGTTTGCTTTCCTTTCAGGTTCTGGTAACACTTGGGTGGGTTTGCATTATTGTTGTTGTTTTGAGTGCCCACAATGAGTACGTTTACTCTTTTGTGCGCCCTGAAAAGTACGTTAAGTGACGGGTTGCTGTAGCTTTCCTCACATCCTTAGCGTGCTGATGAAGGTGGACCAGGGTCCTCCAGGCGGTTATGCTATGCTTGGCTTCATCTGCGTGTTGTTCACTACTACGAGGATCACGTCGATCTCTCACCTCGTTAGCCAGGCTGCCAAGAAAACAGCCCGTTTCCAGGGAGGGCTATAAGAAAGCCGAGGTGAGGGTTTTAGTAAATATATTTTTCCTCACCCTGACTAACATGTCTGATCAGTATGTTGTGCCTGACCAGACATTAGTCTTCCTCCCCAACACGTTATTACAACGTTGGAATAGGGTCATTATGTTCTCAGAAGAGACCTTGCTACTGCCACTAGAACCACTATGTTATGAACACCAGAGTAAAGGCTAAAGAGAGGCCAACATGAAACAATTAAATGAAGAATGTTCTTAGTTCTTCTTAGTAGACCTGTACTTCTACAGATGCCCCTGTGCAGGTTTCAGCTCTGGTATGAGCTAGATGTAGCCGGGAGAAGGGTTTCCTGCTTAGTTGGCTAGACTCGAGCAACTTAATACTTCGCTATGTTGGGACAAGTGCCACGGACAGTGGTTAACTGATGTGCGAGTTTATCTTTATAGAATCAAATACTAGAGCAAAGAATTATACTATACATGTCACCTTGTCACCTTGTATGGCAAGTTATGTTGTAGTATGTTGAATCATTTCCACAAGAAATATCTGAGACATATACTGAATTTCCATTGGTAGGACCATAGATAATGCAGTGATATCCAGAGTCAATATACCAGGTATTCATGTACTTTTGCAAAAAGCTCAACTTGAGATGGTCTGGCCACCTTATTCAAGCGAAAACCTTCCAAAGAGGCTCCTTTATAGTGAACTGTGCGAAAATGTGGTGAAAATCGTTCAAACGATGAAGCAGAGGTGATGCTATAAAAACAGCAGATGAGATTTTGCACCAACAGCTGGACGGACAAATTATTGCAGATGGATTTGGTCATTTTTAGTGACTCCAAGTCGGTTCTGGAGGTTCTGAAGAACACCCCATACAAAGAAAAGGAGATATTCTTGGTGGGGTGGGTGATCAACAACATCATCACTGCCCACAGGATAAATGTCATCTTGCAATGGATCCCTGGAAATAGCGGGATAATAGGGAACGAGATGGCAGACAGATTGGCAAAAACAGGAGCCTCAAAACAACAATTGGATAGACCCTACAGTAACCACATAGTAAAACGAATTATTAAGAATATTACTGTGGAAATCTGGATGAATAGGTGGGTGACAGGAACAACAGGTCGCAGTGTAACGAGGCCAAAAAGTAACGAGGCATAAATAAACTACATAGACGATTTCAAAGTCTCATCTTTCAGTTCCGAACAGGGCATACCAGAGTCAATAGACACTTGAACAGCATCAATCCCCAGTACCTGTCCTTGTGCAGACATTGCTCTCATCCTGATGAAACAGTTCGACATCTACTCACTGAGTGCAAGGTGCTTGCGGCATGAGGAAAAGATTCTTACAAGCACTGCCGATATTACCAACACACTGTATGGAGCAGTGACACAACTGAAGAAGACATGTATATTTATTAGAATGGCACTGGGCTGCAAAGAGTTGGCTTGCTCAGAAGCTACTGGATAATAATAACGATAACAACATAGTGAACTGAGTGAAAGAGAACAACCACTGGGATGTCCAAAAAAGTGTCTCAAGGACAGTCTGAAGGATTCCCTTAAGTGCTGTCAAATACACATCAACACCTGGGAAAACCTGACACAAAATCGTTCAGCCTGGAAGAGTGCGGTTACAAATAAAGTTGAAATCAGCGAGGGCATCCATGTTCAGCCAGCCCAGGGTAGATGTCTAGAGTCTAGAGTAGAGGGAATACCAGAGGCAACTGTTGACAATGTTTGCCAGTTGTGTCATAGAATTTTCCGCACTAGCATTGGCTTGATCAGTCCCGAGCACACTCACATACTCAAGGATGCATTAACACATTCAGATTTTCTTTTCAACTTGTCACCTCGAATTCTTCTCTTTTATAGACATTATAGACCAGTTTTTCTGATTCTTTCCTCATAACTGTAATTGTGGATCAGTTTCGCGATCAGCTTTGTAACTCTTCTCTGTATCTTTTCTTGCATGTTTATTTCCCCTCTACAATAAGGACTCCACACCTGAATACAGTACTCCAATTTAGATATCACCAATGCTTTATGCAGTTTGACCTTCATTTCCTTGCCCTTATGTGTAATGTTTCTTTTTATCATACCTAACATTGCATTAGTCTTTATTAACATGCAGTACCTCTGCAGCTTCAATCTATTTATTTCTCCATACCAAATAAAATGGACAACAAACAAGACAAATTATTTTTTTTTAAATAAAGACTATTTTCATGACTATTCTATGGGGAGGAAGACTAACATCTGGTCAGGCAAAATATACTGATCAGACATGTTAGTCAGGCAAAACATACTGGTGAAGACCCTCACCTCGGCTTCCTCATAGCATTTCCTGGAAACGGGCTGCTTTCATGGCAGCCTGGCTAAAGGGGTGAGGGATCGACGTGATCCCCATAGTAGTGAGCGACACGCAAATGGAGTCAATCACAGCACAGCCACCTGGAGGACCCCGGTCCACCTTCATCAATACGTTCGGGATGTGAGAAAAGCTACTACAACCCATCACTTAACATCCTTTTCTGGGCGCACAAAAGAGTAAACCTACTCATTGTGGGCATTCGAAACAACAACAAAATGACTATTCTATGGTTGGCCATTGTACCTTAGACTGAATGGAACAGTACCCGACAACTGGTTCTATAGCTGTTTATGACCATAATATAGTTTTATTATTCTACAAAACTGTATCTCTGTGGCATAATAATGTTCTTGTTTTAACCCTACCAGACCTGAGGCCCTGAACCCAACTGTCCCCCATTCCTGGGTTCCAGAGCATTAAAGAGAAAAACCCAACATGATATAGAAAAATGTTAGTTACATGCAAACAAGTGGTTAGAATAAGATGTAACTTGGAGACATTGTAGAAAATAGGTTTACCTTTCATCTAGAGTCAATATTCCACCTTTGTGTGCCAATTCACCCAGCAAAAGGCCAAGAATCTGTCTCGAGTCATAAAACATTTCGAAATCCGGGAGTAAACACAACAAAGAGCCCTCATTTGTCCAATAATCCTGATAGCTGGGCTTTATACATGAGTATTCCATATAGATCCTCAGTCCAAGAAAAGCCTTCATCTCATCACTCGAGCTCTCACTGTCTGTTTCACTTGAACAGAGTCTGAATCAACCAAATTATTGATCACCTGTTGGACTATCATAAGCCTAGACTTACTTTGCTTTCCTGTTGAAGTGCTTGGTTCATGAGCCGTTCGTTTCATTGTCAATTTTCTGAATTTGTTCACGTTAAACCCCACAAAATCAATTCAAACATGGGGGCAGCCATTTGCAATGACTAATCACGAGGATTGACCACGATTGGTTGGTTATTTTTAGATTCTGACGCATTTTATGACGTACTACCAGAAGTACCGAAAATTAGGTACAGCGGTTTAGCGGCAGTTAAGGAAATTACCTAAAAATGGGTACAGCGTCCTGGTAGGGTTAAAGTTAATTTTTTTCACATGCTTACCATGTTGTGACAAGATGGAGCTAATGAGTCCAGGCCACCACTGCAGGATTTTGTTAAGTTTGATGAAGAGCCCGTTGTTTGGGAGACCTCGCTGGCCACCAGAAATGGCAAGAGCCTTTGTGAGCTCACACGAGCATGTGCGACGGAGGTGGACAGCAAAGACATGATCTGAAATACATGAGTCAAACATTAGCTATAAATTAACTAAAGAAAGGTTCAGATTAGATATCAGGGAATATTTTGTTAGTAAGAGAGTGGTGAATGCATTGCCACAGGAAGTAGTGGAGGCAGGGATAATTAATGCATTTAAGAGCTTTTAGAGCAAGGTAATGTAAATGAAACTGGTTGTTTACAGACTCTACAGAGTCTTCTAAACCAGTATAAAGACGCTAAGTTAAGTCAAGTTATGATACTTACAGCAGTCAGTGTAGTTCAGTTCAACCTTTTGAACCCTGGCCACCAGGTCTGTAAAATTGACAGACCTGATCATCTCTAATGTTCCTAATTGTTATGTCAGTAAATTGTGGAATATATTTATTGATATGGAGATAAACGCTGAAAAGACCAAATTAATGACCAACAAGACCGAGAGCTTCAACAGCAGGATAAAAGCTAATGGTCAGGAACTCGAAGTGGTTGACCGTCTTAAATATCTAGGGTTGATTGTCAGTGATGAAGGATCAAAATGTGAGGTGTTGGCAAGAATAGCACAGACAATAGCGGCACTTGTACGGCTTTACAAAATCTGGCAAGATAAACGGTCAACACTATGCACGAAAATCAGATTAATGCATACACTGGTCCTGTCAATATTCCTCTATGCTTGTGAGACATGGACAGTTACAGCTGACCTTCAGCGAAGAATACAGGCCTTGGAGATGAGATGTTTCCGAAGACTTTTAAACGTCACATAAAAAGATTGAGTTACAAACGAGGAAATACGAGATGAAGACCTCTTGGCAACTGTTAAAAGAAGGAAACTCGCTTGGTCCTGTCACATATCGAGATCAAATTGTCTTGTAAATACGATCCTCCACGGAAAGGTGCAAGGCAGATGACGAAGAGGCTGTCCCAAAAAGAGGTGGGAGGTCAACATAAAAGAATGGACCAATCTCCGACCAGAAGAGGCACAGGCAGCGGCCGCTGATAGAGAAGGGTGGCATGGTGTTGTGAGGATGTCTTCATGTGTGCCCCAATGACCTCACAGGTTACTGGATGATCAGAAGACTTCAACCCTAGTCTCCTGGTTGATTAACCTGATGATGATGATGATGGTGATGATAATGATGATGATGAAGTGTTGCAGGAATAAATGGACTCATATTTTGGTGAATCTCCAAGAGCTCTCTCCATGAGACCTAAGTTGTTTTTGCTTTCTCTTCCACTGTTTTTTGGCTAACTGTGATGGGGAGCAAACCCAGGACCTGCCATTACCCCGGGGAAGCAAACCCTTAGAAAATGTAGGAGGAAGCGGGCCCTTACATAATATGAATGCCATAGTCGGATGCACTGGGCCGACATGCGCGAAATAAAAACAGTGCAACACTCACCACCTTGCGGAATCGAGAAATAAGTCGAACACACACACAAAATTTAAAAAATTATGTTGTTAGAATTTGTCGTTTTACAATTGATGTTAGTGTCTCCTCACACTTGTCTTCGTTATTTGCGGTATTGCTGGGAACATATACATGAATATATGTTGTATTATCTCAAATTTTTTTCTATTGCATCTGGATTACACATGGATATTCAATATAAGTCCAACTCAGTATTTTCGCCACCATATTCTTTTCTCTATGCACCCAGGGGTGCACAGGCCATCAACCAACCCTCGCCAAGCAGCTGTGTCCTTTGCAATCTTTTCCACTTCCTTCCAGCTTTTTCCTGTTTCTTTTACTTCCGCCTCCAGATCCTCCCACATGGTTCTAGCATTCCAGGTGCTGAGTCTGGAAGGCTTCCTTGTCGAAAGAAAAGTACTCAACAGTCCAGCTTCGTTTTGGGTTTGGCTGAGCCGCGTCATAGGCCCTGCTGAGGGGACCTTTCCCTTCAAGGACAGCTTTTGGTTTGTTTTGGTTGTTGTTTTTGTGGCAATTGTTTTTTGACGAGGTGGGGTAGCTGGCCCCACGCTCAACCTTCCACCTTTCTAATCCGGGCTTAGGACAAGTCATGGCGAAGATTCTCCTCCACATTAATTACATTTAATGCTTCAAACCAATATTTTTTTTTTAATGAATACTTCATATATATTGTTGTTGTTGTTGAATGCCCAAGATGAGTATGTTAACTCTTTTGTGCTCCCTTAAAAGGGCGCAAAGTGGTGGGTTGTAGTAGCTTTCCTCACACTGCGAACACGCTGATGAAGATGGATGGAGTCCTCCAGGCAGTTGTGCTATGCTTGGCTTCTTCTGCGCGACGCTCACTACTACAGGCTACGGGGATCATGTTGATAAACATCTTATTTCTTCTTCTTCATCGTACGCAGTCAGACATCAGCCTTTATTTTTTCGAAAAAAGCAGTGGTCATCCTGAGGCTGTCGACACTGCCATAGAGCTTGTCTAGTGTTGCCACTGGTGATGGCCACATTTGCTCTCTCTGATCCTTGTATGTCGGGCAGTTTTGTAGCAAATGCTCAGCGGTCATTTTCCCGGTACCACATGGGCATTCGTCAGTGCCACCTATCTTCAATTTGTTGAATAGGTGGTACCTCAGTCTATTGTGGCCAGTGCGAAGTCTGAAGACCACGACCTGCTCTCTTCTGTTCAACTGGTAATAGGCATCGTTTTTTGTGTAGCCAGTATGTTCGGTTTCCCATTTGGTCATGTATCTAGCTCTAATAAGCCGTTTTGACTCTTCGTAAGTCATACTAGTATCTGGTTGTGGTAGTCTTGCACCTTCTTTTGCCAGTCTGTCTGCCTCCTCGTTGCCTTGAATGTTACAGTGGGATGGAACCCACTGTACCACTACCCTTTTTGGTGCAGACTGTTGGCATAGTTGACAGAGTACTGCTCTTAAATCATTAAGTTCAGTATTTTTCTGGCTTTTTAGTGCTGTGACTATGGCCAAGGCATCTGTAAGCAGGACTATATGGCTTTCATTCCTTAAACATCTTATTTAACCAGACTGCCTTATATACAGCCTGTTTTTCTAGGGTACACTACCAGGAAAGAGAGAATGTGGTCTTGGTTAGTATATTGTGACATCCTGGTCAGTATGCTGTGCCAGACCAGACTAGTGTGTCAGCTCCATATATAATTTAATTATGTGTCTTTAGATCATAATTCAAGCACAATTTATTTAGCTCATTAACTCGAACTAAAAAATACTATATGGCCAGATTAATTTACGTTGACATTTTTCAACTAGAGGTGTGTTTATAATTTCCGTTGTACTTCTCTCTATCATCAACATAATTTTTTAAAATATATATTATTTTAAAGAAAAATGAATATACTTTCAAAATAACTAAATATATTGGCCCATTTATATGATTTTGTAGATATTATATTTACCACAATGTGACTAGGAAAAAACTATTTTAACTATTTCAGGACATAGTGAAATTCCCATGATTTGTGCAGTACATTTGCCATCTAAGATTTTCATATAATGTTACAGTTGAAGTGTCACTGTGTTTTATAGTATCATATTATGGGGTCATCTCGTATATGGAATGAAAGGAGACGAGCAATAAGAAAATATAAATTAAATAAATACAGCTCCATTTCTAAAATAGTCAAGAAGTAAAAAACATGAGCAACAACAAACACTGAGGAAAAAATAATGAACATGCCAGAGTTACCCAATATAGACTGCTAATCCATGTTTTGTCATTTAACTTAACTTAACTTAACGTCTTTATACTGGTTTAGAAGACCCTACAGAGTCTGTATACAACCAGTTACATTTACATCACCTTGCTCTAAAATCTATGCGCATCCAGTTTATTCTTAAACGCATTAACTGTCCCTGCCTCCACCACCTCCCCTGGCAATGCATTCCAAGCAGACACCACTCTCTGACTAAAAAAATATTTCCTAATATCTAACCTGGACCTCTCTTTAATCAGCTTGTAGCTATGCCCTCGTGTTATTGTAGGTGGCTGTATTTTAAAAAACTTGTTATAGTCTAATTTATCGATTCCTCTGATCATCTTATAAACCTGTATTAAGTCACCACGAATTCTTCTCTCTTCGAGACACTGTAGGCCCGTTTTTCTGAGTCGTTCCTCATAACTGTAATTCTGGAATCCAACTATCATCTTTGTCGCTCTTTTTTGTATTCTTTCTAGCATGTTTATGTCCCCTCTATGATAAGGACTCCACACCTGTACACAGTACTCCAATCTAGGTCTAACTAAAGCTTTATACAGTTTGACGATCACTTCCTTGCTCCTATGTTTAATATTTCTTTTTATCATACCTAACATTGCATTTGCCTTTTTCACTGCTACCTTAACTTGCTCACTCACCTTTCCTGTATGATCTATTATAACCCCTAGGTCCCTTTCCTTATCTATCTTTCTAATATTGTTTTCTCCCATTCTGTATTTATGTTCCATATTGGATCTACCCATGTGGATGACTGTACATTTATCTACATTAAACTCCATTTGCCAGCTTACAGACCATTCTCGAATTTTATCTAAATCCGACATCAATATATCCACTTCCGCTTTAGATGAGACACTACTGCATAGTTTTGTGTCATCAGCAAATTTTGCAATCATGGATCTCATATCAATGTCCAAATCATTTATATATATCAAGAACAAAATTGGTCCCAAAACCGAGCCCTGTGGCACACCACTTTTCACTTCACTCCACTCAGAGTACTCCTTATTTATGCCCACCCTCTGCCTTCTTCCTGTTAACCAATTTTCAATCCATTTGGCAACTTCCCCACCTATTCCATGTGATTTTAACTTTCGAAATAATCTTTGATGAGGTACTCTATCAAAGGCCTTTGCAAAGTCTAGATAAATAACATCCACTGGCTCCCCTTTATCTATGATTTTAGTAACCTCCTCCATGAATTCTAATAGATTTGTTAAGCATGATCTCCCTCTAGTAAACCCATGCTGACTATTTCTAATTAGATTAAATTTTTCTAAATGCATTACAATGTTTTCTTTGATTATTGACTCTAACAATTTACAGACTATGCTCGTTAAACTCACCGGTCTATAATTTGCCGGATCTGATTTTTTGCCTTTTTTGGACACACTTTTTAGGACACACTTGTTTTGAAACTACCTCCATTTACAAAATTATCTAATGTAGACCTTACATGACAAAGTCTAGCACATGACAAAGTGAGAATTATTGTTACCTGTCTAAAAAACGGCCACTTTATCACTTTAAATGGGTAATATTAAATATTTTAGACCAATATAAGGTTTCACCAGTTTATATATAGCCAAACACAGGAAGAATAAATCTACTTTCATTTCCAAGTCATAAAAAACGTCTATCATACAGAAAATGAAACAAAATGTATGTTTATTGTCTCCGACCAAATAAATTCAAAGTTTATTTTATTCGACAATGCCCACCTTTTGTGAAGAATTGACTTCTCTGCCAGCATAATTCAGATTGTCTAGAAAAATCAACACAAGAGCTAAATGTACATTTTCATTTTAAGAAATAGTTTGCTCTACTTTGTTCTAGTGTTTGAGTCTATTTAGATGGACTTGCACATCGGTTAACCACCCTCCTTAAGCCTTTGTCCCAACGCAGCGGAATATTAAGCTGCTCAAGCCTAGCCCGCTAAGCAGGAAACCCTTCTCCCGGCTACATACAGCTCATTCCAAAGCTGGGACCTGCACAGAAGCATCTGCCCCTGTAGAAGTACAGGTCGACCAAGAACTAAGAAATAACAACAACAGGATGTGGTAGCCAGTCTCATGTACAACACTCCTCAGTAGTCTGCCTACAACATGTTTGGCAGGTTACAGTTACTATTCATCGCTCCTCTTTCAGTCACAGACAGCTGATAACTTTACTTAACTTAATGTCTTTATATTGGTTTAGAATTCTCTGCAGAGTCTGTATACAAACAGTTTCCTTTACATTCACTTGATCTAAAAATACCTATGGGTATCCAATCTATTTTTGAATACATTAATTGAACCTGCCTCCATTATTTTCTGTGGCAATACATTCCAAATATTCACCACTTTCTGACTAAAAAAATATTTCCTGGTATCTAATCTGGACTTTTCTTTAATTAATTTGTGGTTGTGCCTTCTTGTTATGATGATGATGGTGCTAATATCAAATAGAACAGCTCTATCTACAGCTACTGGTGTGGGTTGGTGGTTAAGTGACACGGCTCACATCCAGAAGGTGCTGTGATGGGGATTGAACCCAGCACCCTCTGGATGTGAGCCGTGTCACTTAACCACTAACCAACACCAGTAGCTGTAGATAAGAGCTGTTCTATTTGATATTAGCACCATCATCATCATAACAAGAGGGCATCCAGAAGGTGCTGGGTTCGATCCCCATCACAGCACCGGCCGTTATCCCGGGGAAGCAAACCCTTAGAAAATGCAGGAGGAAGCAGCCCCTTTCATAAAATGCATGCTGAAGTCGGATGCACTGGGCCGACAGGTGCAAAATAAAAACCACAGTGCAACGCACACTGCCTTGGGGAATAGATAAATAAAGTAAACGCCAAAAAAAAACACAAAAAAAAAACATTCTACAGCTAATGTACTGACTTGTAGTGGACTTTGCAGCAAATTGAACAATGCAAGCACAGCCATGGTGGCGCCTGCTGGAAGAGGTGTCTCTTCAAATAAAGGGTACAAGGCAAAGGTCTGGAAATATGAAAAACAGCTGCAATTTGATTATGACAAATTATTTTACATTTTCTGAGAGATAAGCATTGAGTTATACTAGTGACCTCAAACTCATATCACCCTGAGGGCTGTATGGAGTCAAATTCATGGCTCACGGTCCACATGGATTTATTTCATGGTCCATGTGCAACAGGAAGCCAAGTTCATGTATGGAATGCAATATAAAAACTATTTCATGGTCCAAGGGCCTCAGGAAGTCGTGTTTTTGTCTGAAAAGTCGCATAAAGTTACTTTAATGTCATGGGGTAACAGGAAGATAAGATTATGTCTAAAGGACCTCATGAAGCTATTTCATGGTCCATGGGCAGCAGGAAGAAAGCACATGTCTGAAGGGTCACATGAAGCTATTTCATGGTCCAAGGGCTGAAAGAACTCATGTTCATATCTGAAGGGTCACATGAAGCTATTTCATGGTCCAAGGGCTGAAAGAACTCATGTTCTTATCTGAAGGGTCACATGAAGCTATTTCATGATCCAAGGGCCTCAGGAACTCATGTTCATATCTAAAGGGTCACATGAAGTTATTTCATGGTTCATGGACAGCAGAAAACCAAGCTCATGTTTGAAGATCTACATGTAACTATTTCAGCATCCAAGGGCCACAAGAAGTCATATTGACTGAAGGGCCATATAGTTATTTCATGGCCCATGAGTGGCATGAATTCAATCTCATGTCTGAAGAGTTATATAGGGTCCTAATGGAGCAGTGATTGCAGATTACAAAACAAATGCACGTAGCCTTTGCTGCCCAAGTCTACCACACTTACATGTTGGTGGATCTTGTTATATCCAGCAATCTTGCCAAAGGTTGAGTTTAACCCCAGCAGGAAGTGAGGTGGGACAGAAAATGAGGTTAAGACAAAGTCAAGGCCCCCAGCAAGAGAGGGGTGGTGGAGCACATTCCTCCATAGAGCAACGGCTGAAGACAGAGGTACCAGGCCAGGAGGTGCACCAACAAACATGGTACCACGCCCAGCCATTTTTTGTGTGTCTATACTAAATTATCGATGTGGTGCTAGCTCTGTGAAGTAATTCCAGACTTGAGCAGTGCTTGGTTCTGAGCCTCAACAGAATCCACCTTCAGCTACTGGAAGTCTCCCTAGATGCCTTGTGAAGTAATTCCAGACTTGAGCAGTGCTTGGTTCTGAGCCTCGACAGAATCCACCTTCAGCTACTGGAAGTCTCCCTAGATGCCTTGTGAAGTAATTCCAGACTTGATCAGTGCTTAGTTCTGAGCCTCGACAGAATCCACCTTCAGCTACTGCAAGTCTCCCTAGATGCCTTGTGAAGTAATTCCAGACTTGAGCAGTGCTTGGTTCTGAGCCTCGACAGAATCCACCTTCAGCTACTGGAAGTCTCCCTAGATGCCTTGTGAAGTAATTCCAGACTTGAGCAGTGCTTGGTTCTGAGCCTCGACAGAATCCACCTTCAGCTACTGGAAGTCTCCCTAGATGCCTTGTGAAGTAATTCCAGATTTGAGCAGTGCTTGGTTCTGAGCCTCGACAGAATCCACCTTCAGCTACTGGAAGTCTCCCTAGATGCCTTATGAAGCCAGGAGGCGCAAGTGAGAAAATACTGGATAACCAGACAAACCCAAAAAAAAGGCTGAATTAGAGTACACACTATTCCAAAAAAACATACTGATCAGACTATGTTAGTCAGAGTCAGGCAAAGCATACTGATCAGACTATGTTAGTCAGGGTCAGGTGCAACATACCTCGCTTCCATTCAATTGATCCTGGCTGCTTCATAGCAGTATAGCTATTGAGATGGGGATCAACATGATCACCATAGTAGTGAGCATCTTGCAGATGAAGTCAAACATAGCACAAGCACTTGGATGACCCAGGTCCACCTTCATCAGCATGCTTGGAATGTGGGGAAAGCAAATGCATTGGATACTTGGAATCCTGGTATTCAAACAGGAAATGCTTGAAAAGATTTAAAAACTGCAATCCATGACCGACAGAAGAGACTGCAGAGCCCAGCAGTAAGCAGAGAAACTCAGAAGACTGACTGACCATCCAATGCACCAGAGACTAAACAATTTCGGAAATGGGAAACTAAAGCCGAGAAACTTTGCAGAAATAGCCAAAGCAAAGATGCACGAAGACCCCATGAACGCACTAACAACACCAAAGCCCATCCCTACTGTACGAAAACCTACCTGGAGGCAGCATATATTTCCAGAGATGGTAGAAAATATACCAGGTATTGGAAACAAAAACTGCCAGACTGAAAAAGAAAGAAGAGATACTACCCTGAGCTACATAACGAAAAACTACCCAAGCATGGACTGGACCCATGCATACACCGACGGTTCTGTAACAAACACAACACAGAACGGAGGGGCAGGAGCACTTCTGAACCTACCAAATGGCAGAAAAATAACACTGTCATTCGCTACTGGAAAATACACAAGCAATTTCAGAGCGGAGGCAGAGGCACTGAGGGCGGCAGTGGAAGAAATAGTGACAGGTAAAAGGAATGAAAGCCATATAGTCCTGCTTACAGATGCCCTGGCCGTAGTCACAGCACTAAAAAGCCAGAAAAATACTGAACTTAATGATTTAAGAGCAGTACTCTGTCAACTATGCCAGCAGTCCGGACCAAAAAGGGTAGTGGTACAGTGGGTTCCATCCCACTGCAACATCCAAGGCAACGAGGAGGCAAACAGACTGGCAAAAGCAGGTGCAAGACTACCACAACCAGATACTAGTATGACATACGAAGAGTCAAAACGGCTTATTAGAGCTAGATACATGACCAAATGGGAAACCGAACATACTGGCTACACAAAAAACGATGCCTATTACCAGTTGAACAGAAGAGAATAGGTCGTGGTCTTCAGACTTCGCACTGGCCACAATAGACTGAGGTACCACCTATTCAACAAATTGAAGATAGGTGGCACTGACGAATGCCCGTGTGGTACCGGGAAAATTTGCTGCAAAACTGTCCGACATACGAGGATCAGAGAGAGCAGATGTGGCCATCACCAGTGGCAACACTAGACAAGCTCTATGGCAGCCTCAACAGCCTCAGGTCATCCTGAGGCTGTCGAGGCTGCCATAAAGCTTGTCTAGTGTTGCCACTGGTGATGGCCACTCGTGGGTATTCAACAACAAACAATAACATTCCTTCTTGTAGTAAGAATTGTATATCTTGATCTATTGTTCAATTCTGCCAACAAATAGTCCGATATTCATTTGTGGGCTTCAACAATCCTACAAGGGAAGGCATGGCCTAGTGGTTAAGTCGCTCTGCTAACAATCGAAAGGTGCTGGGTTCGCGCCCCAATCACAGCACCGACCGCTACCTCGGGGAAGCGAACCCTTAAAAAATGCAGAAGGAAGCAGGCTCTTACATAAAATGCATGCCGGAGTTGGACACACTGGCCGACAAGTGCAAAATTAAAAACATAGTGCACCACACACCGCCTTAGGGGAATAGAAAAATAAGGTAAAAACAAAAAAAACAACCAAAAAAAAAAAAACCACTCCTATATAGCTAAGCAAACAGAAGAATTGTTATTTAGCTCTGGCTGGATGACGGATTTTTTAGTCCCCAGCTTATGTGCTGTCATGTGAAACAAATAATGAGGGTAATGTCATTCATGACTTATTGATCTTCCCTTCGAATGACCATGAGATGTTTGTTTATCATACATCTAGGTCGTTAGATATTAGCTTTATTACTGTAACAAAGCCACTGCAAACTCTGCAGGTTTTCGGTCTGTGTATGGTAGGGTGTGCATTCTCATAGGTTGGAGAGTCTTCTACTCAAGGGATTATAAAGTTGTTTGAAGAAACTTGTACTCAGGTAACTCTTGATGTTTTGTTGATAGCAGATTACAGTGACTCTTCTTACATCTTTGAGAAGACGGGCCATGGTATTCTTGACTGCAGGATAGCACAATGTGAGGTCTCTCCCTAACTTCACTACTGTGGAGATTACAATGTCAATCCCCACCTAGTTGGTCACAGCTGTGAGACAGCCTGTTTCCAGTAGCAAGAACAAAGTAATGGGGTGAGTTCTTGACCAGCATGTTTCAACCGAGCCTTATCACTCTTGGCTCTCCTCCAAGGGATTATCTTAGTATCTGTCTTAGACGACCTGTAATTTCTACAGAGGTAGATCAAAGCTCTGGCACGAGCTGGATATAGCTGGGAGGAGAATTTCCTGCTTAGCGGGCTAGGCTCAAGCAGCTTATTACTCCACTGCACTTGTCCCAGTGCAGCAGAGGGCAACTAATCGATGTGCAGTCCATCTTAATAGACTCCAACACTAAAGCAAGATAGTCCTGCAGACTTGTTATGCGCCATTTATACTGGTCTTAACAACCAACTAAGTTTGATCTCTGTTACGCAATGTCCCACAGTCGCCTCTTATGACCTGCTCTCTGTAGGACACTGGTGCTATTCTCGTCCTTGTCCTACACGAAGTCCCCGACGGACCAATCGGGACTCAAGGGATCATAATAATGGTTTTCAGACAAGCCAGTTATTACTGAACCTTTACAGGCATAAGTGGAATTACATGTTTCCAGCGTAACATTTCAACGGCACACAGAATTGGAGACTTACCAGGAGTGAGCCAATAACAGGAGCACTGATGCCAACAAAGCCTGCAGAATGAACACAAAAAGTATATTTGCAATTGACAAGTTCATTATTGCTCTGGGAAGTGAATGTAGAGATTGGAGCAATGTGAAAGCAAACCTAGAGGTTGCTGTTGTTGTTTAAAATGCCCATAAAGAGTAGGTTTACTCTTTTGTGTGCTCTGAAAAGGACGTTAAGTGGCACGTTGCAGTAGCTTTCCTCACATCCTGAGCGTGTTGATGAAGGTGGTCCGGAGTCCTCGAGGCGGCTGTGCTATACTTGACTTAATCTGCATGTCGTTCACTACTACAGGGATCAGGTCGATCCCTCAGCTTGTTAGCCAGGCTGCCATGAAAACAGCCCGTTTCCAGAGAGGGCTGCGAGGAAGCCGAGGTGAGGGTCTTGGCCAGTATGTTTTGCCTGACCCTGACTAACATGTCTGATCTGTATATTTTTCCTAACCAGACGTTAGTCTTCCTTCCCCAACCTTGAGGTTAAACAACTAATAAGTGAAAATGTCCAGGATTATGATTCTGTTATTTATACCGATGGATCTGTGCCATATGGTAAGAATGACATGGTTGGGGCTTCTCTGTTAAAGTGAGAGAGAGGGTCATTTATCAGTGGAGAAGTGCATACTTGACAACAACATCCAGTATCAGAATGGAGATCGAGGCAGTGACTTCAGCTTTGTAGTGGCTTTCTGGGACGTCTTTATTGAAGGCTGTAATCATCTCCGACTTAATTCTTGCTTCGGAAAGTGCAGAAGAGCTGTATGTGGCATGAGTGGATAATGGACATAGAGACCGCAAACCTCCGAGAGCTTATGGATCTACTATCCTGGCCATGCTGTGGTTTCGGAACATCAGCTGACATTCTGGCCTCATGGGAACCCGCAGTGGGGACATTGACAAAAGTGACATTTTGAAGTTGATCAGCAACCACTTTTTTGGATGAAGACACTGCAGCCGATAAACCAGCAATGCATATATTGCAAGATTTTGAAATTCTACATGGGTCCAGCACAAACGTGCACCTGATAGGACAGAGCATGAGTGTGTACAACTAGGGAGCTACAGGAAGCAATAGCTACATTCTTCGCCATTTGCTGATAGGAACTGAGTAACCTATGGGTCTAACTTTGTGCAATCAATGACTTACTTACTTACTTAGTCGCTCCTCTTCTACCGTGAGGTGTAGAGGTTTGCCAAAGAGAACGCCACACTGCTCTATCCGCCGTCTTTTTCCTGGCCTCTTTCCAATCCATCCCTCTATCACTTAGGGACTATCGTATGTTGTCTTCCCAACGTACTTTGAGACGTCCTCGGGGTCTGCGTCCTTGACTTTTGATCTCCCATGACTGCTTTGGTATCCGATCTTCTTCCATTCTACAGACATGGCCAAACCACTGTAGTTGGGACTGCTTCACTCGTGTCTGCAGGTGTTGAACTTCAAGACTGCTACGTATTGTCTGGTTACGGATCTTGTCCCTTTTCGTCACCTGAACCGCCTTTCTTAGGTACCTCATTTCTGAAGTTTGTAATTGCCTTTCTTAGGCTGTAGTCATTGCCCATGACTCACATCCTTATGTCAGGACAGGCACATAGGTCGAGCAGTATACATCCATCTTTGTTTTCCTGCTTATTTCTCTTCTGCTGAGGAAACCTCTGTTTATTGCATGGCAATCAATGACGTCATTTCTTAATGGACAACAATCACGAATACAAGTATTTTATTTTTCTGCAATCAGAAATCATATATGACAAACAAGAAAAAGAAAAAGAAGCAAAACGCAGCACAGATCTGAACCACGGACCTCCAGGTGGCAAAAGTGGCTTGCCACAAACGAGAGATGAGTTAAGGTATTTGACACAATGTAATAGTCTAAAAATATATCTCAAGCACTGCCTCGAAGCTTCTCCATTGTTTCTTCTTTACTAGAATGCTGTTGTTGTTATCCCATAGCTGCTGACCAAACCTGCTCTTGGCAACCCAAATCCATTCTTATATAAATGCAGAATGTTTCAGTTGTTCCACTATGCCAATGTTGGTGGCACTTCTGTTCCTTATGACTGCCCGCGCTTTGCACTCAATGAGTAGGTGTCTGCACAAGGGCAGGTGCTGAGGATCGATGTGGTGTAAGTGGCCATTGGCTCTAGTGTATCCTGTTCAGAACTGAAAGATGAGACTTTCTTTTCTTCTGTGTATTCTCTGTTATCATTATTCTTTGGGGCTGTGACATTTTGCCAAACACAATGCGGCCTGACATCCGTGTCGCCCACTTGTTCAGCTAGATTTCCCTTCTAATACTTTTAAGGATTTGATTAACTGTTTTAGTTTTTTGCAGTACCAAAATGAACATAGTATAAATGCTTAGCTGCTCTTCTTTAACCATACCAACTGTTGTACAGTGAGCTCAAGACAGGCAAATGCCCGTCGGAAGGGGGACAGAAGAAATGATATAAAGACTCTCTGAAAGTTTCTTTTCAAATTCTAGTATTTACAACAGGAACATAAGCCAATATTTTCTGCACGAAAGCAGAGGCACTGAAGGCTGCTGCCGAGCTTGTAATCCAAGATGAAGATGTCCACCAAGGAAACATAGTATTCCTGACTGATGCCTCGTAAGTATTAGCAGAGCTAAAACAATACAAAGACGAAGATCTCGTTCAATGTATGAATTCTCAGGTTAGTCATTCATTGGATCCCCTTCCACTATCGACAGCAATGATGATGCAGACAAACTAGCAAAGTGTGGAGAAGCTTCCTCACATACAGACCTATGCATTACGTAAAATGAGGCCAAAACCATAGCTACAGCCAACTTCAGGTAATAAATGAACTGATCAATACCCCCACTTCCAAAAAGAAAACTTCTATGATTTAGCTAGAGAAGTGAAAGTCATCTTCAGGCTGAGAAATGAGCATAACAGACTCAGGGGTCATCTTTACAACAAATTGAACACTACACAAATGGCATACATCCATGCCTCGCGAGACAGAAAGGAGAAAAAAGTTGTATGAAGATAATTTTAAAAAAGCCTTAGAAACAACGGTGTGCTTTGTAAGAGAAACCGAGGCCTTGATCTGAGGATGAATGAAGAAGAGGAAGAAGAGAAAGTGTCTTTGATCAGTTTCTCCATTGATGTCACTTCTTAAGAGTTACTTGCTCCAAACCGCTCAGTCTGGTGCACTACCATCATGCATAGTGCTCACATCGCTGAGAAGAGATCCATTACTGAGAGTGTGCCAAAACAGCTACATATGTTAGTTTGTCAATATGCCAAAAAAAAAAAATAAACCTCAGTTTCAGTAACTAAACAGAAACCAAATATGTTCGTCCCTCAATGTACCAAAAAACACACTAAACCTCAGTTTTACTAACTATTTTGTTCGTCTATCACGCGTAATGAGGACCTTTCATTTTTCATTTTAGCCAGACATTCCAGTCAAGTATTCTGTACTTCTGGGTTGTAGATGGGTGTGGAGATGTGTGACAAGTCCGATTTGGGATATGCATACTCGCAGGCAGTGAGTGCATGGAAAGTTTGCTTCGCGAGACTGTGATATTTCACTGGCTTTTCTGGCCTTTCTCCATTGTTCTGCAGCAGACTTTTTAGAAGCCTCTCATGACACTGCTCCTCTGCAGAGAGCTGTACACCAGGCTGTATAGTCTTTTGCAACATCTTCCCATGTTTCTAGGTTTATGCTGAAGGCTTTTAAAGACGTTTTTAGTGTGTCTTAAAAGTGCTTTTTTTGGCTTCCTTTGGAGCGTTCGCCATTCTGCATCTCGCAATAGAAGATTATTTGTGGCAACCGATAGTCTGGCATTCAAACCACATGACCCGCCCAGTGAAACTGTGGTTTCATCATGATAATATCAATGCTAGGGATACCAGCTCTCTCAAGAACAGCAGTGTCCACGATATTGTCTTGCCATTTGACATTCATCACCCTTCTGAGACAAAGTGTGTGAAAGTGATTCAGCTTCTTTGCATGCTGCCTGTATACAGTCCATGTTTCACTTACATATAGCAACAGAGGAACCACCACTGTTCTGTACACTTTCAGCTTCGTCTGGAGGCTGATGCCATTTCGACGCCAGACGTTTGATTGTAGTCTACCAAAAGTGGTGCTGGCTTTGGCGATTCTAGCGTCATCTCATCATCCATGACTACATTCTGAGACAGTGTACTACCAAGGTATGTGAATCTATTTACAACTTTCAGTTTTTCACCATTGATCTTGATGATTGGCTCAGTATACAAATACTAATAACTAAACAGAAACTAAATACGTTTATCCATGAATGTACCAAAAAACAAACTAAATGTTGGTGATGATAATGTTGACGATAATGTTAACGATGATGTTAACGATGATGATGATGTTGATGGTTTGATTGATGCTGATGATGGTGCTGATGGCATTAATTGTGTTAATGCTACTGATGGTGGTGTTAATTGTGTAAATAATGATGGTGTTGATATTGTTAATGGTGGTGTTAATGGTGTTTATGATGGTGTTACTGAATGGTGTTGATGGTGTTTATGATGTTGTTGATGCTTCTTATGATGGTATTGATGATGGTGTTTATGATGGTGTTACTGAATGGTGTTGATGGTGTTTATGATGTTGTTGATGCTTCTTATGATGGTATTGATGATGGTGTTTATGATGGTGTTACTGATGGTATTACTGATGGTGTTACAATGGTGTTGATGGTGTGTATGATGGTGTTGATGGTGTATATGATCGTGTTAATGATGGTGTTAATGATGTTGGTGGTGTTTATGATGTTGTTGATGCTTCTTATGATGGTATTGATGATGGTGTTTATGATGGTGTTACTGATGGTGTTACAATGGTGTTGATGGTGTGTATGATGGTGTTGATGGTGTATATGATCGTGTTAATGATGGTGTTAATGATGTTGGTGGTGTTTATGATGGTGTTGATGATAGTATTTATGTTTATGATGGTGTTGAAAATAGTATAAATGTTGATGATTGCGTAGATGATAGTACTGATGTTGATGATGGTGTTCATAATGTTCATGGTGATGATAGCATTTATCATATTGATGGTGATGCTAATGATGTTGGTGGTGTTGATGGTGCTTATAATAATGACAATGATAATGATGACAATGTGACAATAAAGATGATGATGACAATGACATAACAAATACCACTGTGCAAATCCTACTCACTCATAAGTGCCTTGATCATGGTATTAGGCCAGAGATAAGACAACTCAGCAGACCTGACCTCCTGAATGGACTTAAGGAAGCCAGTCTCCCAAGACAGAAGCTTGATCACTTCTATTCCCTGAATTAGCTCATTCACCTTCTTCGCCCGCTTGTCAGAGCAATTCTAAAAAAATATGAAACGGTTCAATCATTGCCAAAATAAAGTAAAGTTACTAGACTACAAGAATAAGTGGGCACAACTACAAATTAAGTAAAGAAAAGTCCAGATTAGATATTAGGAAATATTTTTTTAGTTAGAGAGTGGTGAAGGCTTGGAATGCATTGCCACAGAAATAGTGGAGGCAGGGACTGTTAATGCATTTAAGAATAGAATGGATGTGCAAAGCTTTTAGAGCAAGGAAATGTACATTAAACTGGTTGTGTACAGAACCTGCAGTCCTCCAAAGCAGTACACTTTCAAATATAAACTTCAGTACAACTTCCTCATAGGGTGTCTCAAAATGACTTGAACACATTGCATCCTTTTCGTGAGAGAAATTCACCTGTTTCTTCACTATGTGGGAGCTGAAGTAGCACAATGGTTAGTGCACTGGCTTTCCAGCTGAGTGATCTGGGTCCTCGATTGATTCTGGATTTTTCTGATCGCAAAACGGCTCCTGTGGTCTACCCAGCTTAAAAAAATTAAGTACAAGAATAATCTGGGAAAATAAAAGTGACTGACATGATTTTCATCACATCACCTCTAGCTTGCTGTTGATTAAGATTAAAAAATGGGTCTTCTTATCTTCTTTGTACGCTAAAAAATGGGTCTAAAAAATATGTTACTGAGTTATGCCACTTATACTAATTCTATGCTACCAGTATCAGACATGGACTCTCACTAAGGCACAAGAAAGAAAAATCATGATATACGAAATGAGGTGTTTGAGAAAGGATGTCGGGTCACAAGGCTGGACAGATTGAAAACAAAATAATTAGACAGACGGTGGGTGCAACACTGTGCATGGAATACATAGAAAGGCAGAGAATAAAATGGTGCGGACACCTGACAAGAATGCCACCAAAGTTACCATCTGCTCATATCTACAATACCAGACATCAGGGTTGCAGAACAAGAGGCAGACCATGTAAAAGGTGGATAGATGGTGTCAGTAAGGCACTGAAGAAACACGGAATGACAACAACATCTGTGACAAAGATGGCACACGACAGAAAACTACACCTCCCCATTACATCTAACGACGGATTGAAGATGATGATGGCACTTGAATTGGACTGTCAGACACACATCTGCCAAATTCAGTGGGTCTGTAAAGGGATTGGATATCCAACAATATAACTGAACATCCAACAAATTGGATTCTTGAAGGAAGGTAAAGGGTTGCGATCAAAAGAACATCAGACAAATAAGAAAGTGAGCAGGCCAAAGAATACTGGGTGAATAACGGTGGAAGAGGAAACCAAACTAACTTGAGTCTCACAGTCACAGCTCAAGAAGATGGTCCAAAATTTGAATCAGTGAAAAGCAATCATTATATCCCTATGTCTAATGGAAAACTATAAGAAATAATTCATATCTTTATAAATATAAGCAGACGACACAGCCAGTGACGCAAGCTGGGCTGGGAAAGCTAATTGAGGCAACCAAAAAATACAGCGAGGTGCAGAATCTATATCTTAACACCAAAAAAAACTAAAATTATGAGAGCAGACAAAGTAGTGAAGAAATCAATAATTATATCAATAATTTCGAAATAGAAGATGTGAAATAATTTGAGTATTTAGGATCCACAATCAAAAACTATGGGGAATGTTCGGTAGAAATGAACTGAAGGTTTGAAATTGCCACACCCAAACTAATGCATATGAAACAAGATGCAGATTCAACTAATTAGGATTTGCGTTTTCCCTGTGGCAACATATGATGCAAGACATGGACATTAAATAATTACATTGCAAAAAAGATATCTTTCGAAATGAAGTGCTGTAGAAGGATATTGAAAATAGCTTGGACAGAGAAGAAATCAAATAGAGAAATTTGGCAACAACTAGGTATAGAAGAAAACTGGCTTAAAAAATAGACTTTATAAATAGATAAATTAGACTATAATAAATTTTTTTCAAAATACAACGACCTACAAGAACAAGAGGACATAGCTACAAATTAACTAAAGAAAGGTCCAGATTAGGTATTAGAAAATATTTTTTTTAGTCAGAGAGTGGTGAATGCTTGGAATGCATTGCCACAGGACGTAGTGGATGCAGGGACAATTAATGCAATTAAGAATAGATTGGATGCTGAAAGCTTTTAGAGCAAGGAAATGTAAATGAAACTGGTTGTATACAGACTCTACATAGTCTTCTAATCCAGTATAAAAACATTAAGTTAAATTAAATAACATCACAAGGTTAGGTTATTTCAGACACAAAAGACAATTCCTGAATAATTCTGCTATTCATCCATACATGGACACAACCAGGACTTTCTATCAAAGATAATCCACGTGGAAAGATGTTCTTCAAGTTTAACTGTATTATGTAAAATAATTTTCACAATATTACCATTTAATGAAGGCATGTGAAGTTGAAAATTTACATTTTGTTCTACAAAATCACCAAATATTTCAACATGTTTTGACAAAGAACACATTGTACATACTTAATCTTTCATAACTAGAGAGCTGATTGTCACCCATTCAGAAGGAACAAGATTTATCATTTTTTATCAAATTTGAAATTGAAAAGGAGGTAAATTTTGTACAAAAATCGGAAGGTCCATTCACTAACATTTTTCTTAACTTCATTATGCCGGTTTAGAAGGCTCTACAGTGTCTGTAATTAAACAGTTTATTCCACTCCCACGATACTAAAAATAACTGATCATCCATTCTATTTTTTCATGCATTAACTAACCCTGTCTCCACCACATCCAGTGGCAATGCATTCCAATCTTTCACCACTTTCTGAGTAAACAATATATTTCCTAATATCTAATCTGGGCCTATCTTTAAATAATTTGAAGCTGTGTCCTCTAGTTCTTGTAGCCGGTTGAACTTTGAAAAACTTGGTAAAGTCTAATTTATCTTTTCCATAATTAATTTATAAACTTGTATTAAGTCACCTCGAAATTATTCTCTGTTTTAGACAGTGTAGACTAGTTTTTCTATGTATCTCCTCATTACTATAATTCTGGAATCCCACTATCATTTTTGTAGTTTTTATTTGTATCTTTTCTATCATGTCTATATAAAAATATAATAACGCCACACCTGAATACAGTACTTCAATTTAGGTCTCACCAATGTTTATATAGTTTGATTATCACTTCATTGCTTCTATATGTAATGTTTCTTTTAATCAAACTCTGCATTGCATAAGCCTTTTTCACTGCCACCTGGACTTGCTCCCGCACTTTTTCACAAAACAATGTGTTTCCACCATGCACTGAATGAGTGAAATAACCAAACTGCCTTACCATATTTTTCTTCTGCATCTTGGACATGGCTACCCCCAGCAGATACATGGCAGGTCCAGCACAAACCATAAATAGACCACCAACCAAACCTGCCAGTCCCAGCTTCAAATACATTATCAATAATGCCAGTCCCACCTGCACAATAAGAGATAGCAAATATTTATACCTCAAACCAGTCTTTTTCAACCCTTTGATCTATGAGGGATGGGGAGGAAGACTAACATCTGGTCATGCAAACGTACTGATCACACATGCTAGTCAGATCCGGACAAAATATACTGGCCATTACACTCGCCTCGGCTTCCTCATAGTCCTCCTTGGAAACGGGCTGCTTTCATGGCAGCGTGGCTAACGAGGTGAGGGATCGATATGATCCCCGTAGTAGTGAGCAACACGCAGATGAAGCCAAGCATAATCAAATAAGTGAAGAGGGCAACCTCTTCCACTGACTCACCTCCTTCTATACAAATCATTATTCTACAGCTCAAACTAGGTCATCATCATATGCCATATTCTTTCCAGAACATAGTCTCTGTTTTCTTTGCTGATGACCAAGCACTAATAGCAATCTCAGACACCAATGGAACAATGACAGAAACGTAAGGAGTACACCAGACCTAATTCACCAACAAAAGAAATCAACAAACTATCTTATTTCGCCTGAGAACTTGATACTGCAGACTACTAGAACATCTATACCGACTGAAGATCTCACACACTGATGAGTGCCCATGTGGAACAGGAGGTCAGAACCCTGAATACATTCTATAGGAATGACCAATCTATAGGGAAATGAGATACCAGATCTGGCCAAAGGGTGCGGGGCTGAGACAAAAGCTGTGGGGCAGCCGCTCCGATTTGGTGAAGACTACAGACTTCATCATGGCGACTGGCCTGCAGATATAGCATGTCCAGATCACCTGTCTGAAGGGATCTGAGTGCGAGTGGGTGCACAGAATGGCAGAGTACAGAATACGATCGTGAAGACGAGTTTGTGAGAGTGTGAAGAAAAGGGAAAGGGAGTGTAGTGGCTAGAACTGGGTTGAATGAGTTGGAGAAAATATTCAAAAGCTTGTGCTTAAAACCTCCGCTGCAGTTAATATTTATATTAATACATAAAATATATGATCATTTAGTTCAGATGTATTTTGTTCTTTATGTAAATTCTATTGTGTAGGTTGATTGTTGTTATTAAATATGACACCAGTTGTTGGAGAGTATTTGCTGTGTGTGGTTGTGTCATGATGTGGATGCATGTTGTAACTTTCTAGATAGTAACCTTCAGTAAATCCTGGACTCTGTCACACTAATTAGTTCAATTTGTTTGGCATTTTTTTAAACAGCATTGAATTGGAGTTAATTGCTCAGTTATCGCATGGGGGCAAAACAAAAATCATAATTATGTTAGGGCTATAATGTCTTCATCTGGGACACACAAAAACTAATGAAAATAACAAATCACAGCAAAAAACAATAAGACATGATATAACATGAGCGATTTAAGATAACCACCATTAACAAGATGTGCCAGGAAAGTGTGATACACAAAGTGCCAGTTATGAAACAGAGTCGACCAAACAAGAAATGATTAATATGATAGCCCACATATAAAAACAAGAAATCAAATCACAAAAAAACAACAACAAAAAACAAACACACAAAATAATAAACAAATATCAAGAGACACACAAAAATTAAAGATATGAGTACACAAATAAAGAGATATATAAAGAAAGAGAAATGAAAAGGAAAGATAGAGAGATATAAGAATAGAAGTCTATGTAATCGTATGGAATGTATTCAAACCATGAGGTTTGAAACAGCCTTTAAGATCAATCAGACGATTTCAAGCTCAAACTGGTGTCGATCATCAGAGAAGCAGGAAACAATGACAGCAACTCTAATGACCAGCACTATTAAAGTGAATAGCAACAGGAGAGCCAGATTTTTTGGAAAAGTCATTGCGGTGTTGACGGAAGTAGGCATGGAGTTCAAGGTCAGTTTCATTGATGCATTTCATGTAAGTTGGAATAACTTTGTTAGAGTAGATTTGAGTTAACTTAACGTCTTCATACTGGTTTAAAAGACTCTGCAGAGTCTGTATATAACCAGTTTAATTTACATTTCCTTGCTCTAAAATCTATACACATCCAATCTATTCTTAAATGTATTAATTGTCCCTGCCTCCATTACTTCCTGTGGCAATGCATTCCAAGCATTCACCACTCTCTGACTAAAAAATTTTTTCAAAAAACCTAATCTAATACTGTTCTTGCTTAGGAAGTTAAAGATAGAGTAAATATTTTGGACAGTAAAAGATTTGTAAAAATAGATTACTCATTCTATCAATGTAGTTTTATTCTTACCTGGACAGGAACAGCCCAAATGTAGTGAACAAAGAAGAAGAAAAACATCAGGAAAGTGGAATCGATGGACATGTGGTTCATGATCTGTCCCACTGCACTGATGTTATCATTGAGTTCTAAGGTGGAGATCTTAAGTGACTTGCTGTATACCATTGTCTGAGAAATTAAGCAAATGATATTTCACAATAATGTCAATGAGTGATATGAAACTCTATGCAGACATGAGGATAATCTGATCATCAGAAATAGTCCCCAGTCAAACAAATCTTCTTCATTTGCTTTTAACTGATTGCATCTTTTTCCATCAGAAACTTGGCATTCTTTCTCAGGCTCCTCTCGCCACCATACAGTTTATATTCCCTCCCTCTGCCTGGTGCGACTCCTCAAAATGAATGCCTATTCTATAGTTGTTGTTGTTGAATGTCCGCAATGAGTAGGATTACTCTTTTGTGCGCCTTAAAAAGGATGTTAAGTGGTGGGTTGTCGTAGCTTTCCTCACATCCCGAGCATGCTGAAGAAGGTGGACCGGAGTCCTCCAGGTGGTTGTGCTATGCTTGGCTTTGTCCGTGTGCCATTCACTACTACAGGGATCATGTCGATCTCTCACCTAGTTAGCCAGGCTGCCATGAAAGCAGCCTGTTTCCAGGGAGGGCTACTAGGAAGCCAAGGTGAGGGTCTTGGCCAGTATATTTTGCCTGACCCTGACTAACATGCCTGATCAGTATATTTTGCCTGACCAGAGGTTAGCCTTCCTCCCCAGAGTGTAGCCAGTATTTTTCAGCAATAAATAATTCAGTTAGTTATAGTAACATAGTACATACCTGAATAGCTGTCCTAACTCGTATACCCTCTCTAATGACAATGAAATGATGGTTCTGCAATAAAGTGTGCTGCAATATCAGAGCCAGGAACAGGACCACTGATAAGACATAGCCATTCCAGAAGAACTGGTCGACTGTCACAAACAAGTATACCTGAAACACATAATTTTCAACTATAAGCTTTCATCTTTTTTTCGTTTGTCTATGAATACCAAAGCAGTTAGAAACCATCATGCCTGAATGCATCTTTCAGGGCAGCAACATACACCCCCCCCTACTTTGTTAGGTCTTCAACTATCCTTAGCTTTGGTTCACAAGAATTGTTATCAAAATATATATCATGGTCCAGAAGTTAAGAGTTAATTAGTTTTCTTTCCACTTATGCTGTTGTCTACTGTTCCTACTATTTTGTATACTACTACTCTACTACTAACTACTACTGTTACTACTTCTTTTGATACATCTAGTTTATTACTACAGAATACAGCTAGAACTACTACTACAAAACTACTACTGATTTTACTACTATTACTTTTTATACAACTAGTCTACAACTACTAACTACTACTATTGCTACTATAAATACTACTACTACTACTTCTATTAATACTACTACTACTATAACTACTACTACTACTACTATTACTAGTCTACTACTACTAACTACTACTATTACTACTACTACTAAACTATCTTTACTACCACCACTACTACTATTACCACAACCACTACCACCACTACTACCATTACTACTCCTACTACCATTACTACTATTACTACTACCTGTATTACTACTACTACCTCTATTACTATTACTACAACCACTACTACTACTATTACCACTACCACTACTGATGTTACTAGTTTTTTACTACTTGCTATTACTATTATTATTATTATTATTATTATTATACTGCTGTTAGGGGACGGCATGGCCTAGTGGTTAAGTGGCATGGCTCACAATCCAAAGGTGCTGGGTTCGATCCCCATCCCCATTACCCCGAGGAAGCAAACCCTTAGAAAATGCAGGAGGAAGCAGACCCTTACATAAAATGCATGTTGAAGTTGAATGCACTGGGCCGACAGGTGCAAAATTTAAAAAAAACCACAGTGCAACACACACCCGCCTTGGGGAATAGAGAAATAAGGCGAACGGCCAAAAAAAAATTTTTAATTTTTTTTAAATACTGCTGCTGCCGCCGCAGCCGCCACTACTACTACTAACTACTACTACAACTATTACTAGTCTACTACTATACTACTATTACTACAAATACTACTAAACTGCCATTAGCACTACTACTATTACTACCAGTACTACTCAGCAGCAAAAATAGACTGAAAAAAAAACTTGCTCAGAGGATCAAAACTGATAGTAGAAGCTTCTTTTCTTATGTGAGAAATAAACAAAGAACGAAAGACAAAGTAGGCCCTCTCATAGACAGCACAGGAAAAATAATAAGTGAGAATAGGGAGGCAGCTAATCTACTCAATCAGTACTTTGGCACAGTCTACACAAAAGAGGACTGCTCCAAGATCCCAGAGCCTATAGATATTTTTCAAAGAGACATGGATACAGCGGGATTAAGATCAATCTGTATCACAGAGGAAATGGTTATTTAAAAATTGGATGGGTCGAAAGTAGATAAATGTCAAGGGCAAAATGGTATTCATCCAAAACTGCTGTTTGAAATTAGAATCCAACTAGCAAAACCATTGGCTATATTATGTTCTCAATCACTTAACTTAACTTAACTTAACGTTTTATACTGGTTTAGAAGACTCTGCAGAGTCTGTATACAACCAGTTCCATTTATATCACCTTGCTCTAGAAGCTGTACGCATCCAATTTATTCTTAAATGCATTAACCGTCCCAGCCTCCACCACCTCACTTGGCAATACATTACAAGCATTCACAACTCTCTGGCTAAAAAAATACTTCATAATATCTAATCTGGACCTCTCCTTAGTCAACTTGTAGCTGTGCCCTCTTGTTCTTGTTGGTGGTTTAATTTGAAAAAACTTGTTATAGTCTAACTTATCCATTCCTCTGATCATCTTATAAACCTGTATTAAGTCACCATGAATTCTTCTCTCTTCCAGACACTGTAAGCCGGTTTTTTTAAATCTTTCCTCATAACTGTAATTCTGGAATCCCACTATCAGCTTTGTCGTTCTTTTTTGTATTCTCTCCAGCATGTCTATATCCCCTCTCTGATAAGGACTCCACACCTGTACATATGGGAAAAAAACATGAAAAAAAACTAGTAAAAGTTGATTATCAAAGGCCTTTGCAAAATCCAGATAAATAACATCCACTGGCTCCCCTTTATCTAACATTTTAATAACCTCCTCCATGAATTCTAATAGATTTGTTAAGCATGATCTCCCTCTGGTAAACCCATGCTGACTATTTCTAATTAGATTAAATTTGTCTAAATGCATTACAATGTTTTCTTTGATTATTGACTCTAACAATTTACAGACTATGCTCGTTAAGCTCACAGGTCTATAGTTTGCTGGATCTGCTTTATTGCCCTTTTTGAATAAGGGGATCACTCCCGCATCTTTCTAATCCCGTGGAACAATCCCTTGTGCAAGTTATTGAGAACATAATATAGCCAATGGTTTTGCTATTTAGTCTCTAATTTCAAACAGCAATTTTGGATGAATACCATTTTGACCTGGACATTTATCCACTTTCAGCCCCTCCAATTTTGTTAAAACCATTTCCTCTGTAATACAGATTGATCCTAATCCTGCTGTATCCATGTCTCTTTGAAAAATATCTACAGGCTCTAGGATCTTGCAAAGGGATTGTTCCACAGGATTGCAAAGATGCAGGAGTGATCCCCTTATCTAAAAAGGGCAAAAAATCAGATCCAACAAATTGTAGACCAGAGTTTAATGAGCACAGTCTGAAAATTGTTAGAGTCAATAATTAAAAAAACATTATAATGCATTTAGACAAGTTCAATCTAATAGGAAATAGTCAGCATGGGTTTACTAGAGAGAGATCGTGCTTAACAAATCTATTAGAATTCATGGAGGAGGTTACTAAAATGATAGATAAAGGGGAGCCAGTGGATATTATTTTTCTAGATTTTGAAAAGGCTTTTGATAGAGTACCTCATCAAAGATTATTTAGAAAATTAAAATCACATGGACTAGGTGGAGAAGTTGCAAAATGGATTGAAAATTGGTTAACAGGAAGAAGACAGAGGGTAGGCATAAATAAGGAGTTGTGTGAAGTAAAAAGTGGAGTGTCACAGGGCTTGGTTTTAGTACGTATTTTGTTCTTGATATATATAAATGATTTGGACATTGATATGGGATCTATGATTGCAAAATTTGTTGATGACACAAAACTATGCAGTAGTGTCTCATCTAATGCAGAAGTGGATATATTGAGGTCAGATTTAGATCAAATTCGAGAATGGTCTGTAAGCTGCCAAATAGAGTTTAATGTAGATAAATGTACAATCATCTACATGGGTAGATCCAATATGGAACATAATTACAGAATGGGTGAAATCAATATTAGAAAGATAGAAAAGGAAAGAGACCTAGGGGTTATAATAGATCATCTAGGTAAGGTGAGTGAACAAGTTCAGGACGCAGTGAAAAAAGCAAATGCAATGTTAGGTATGATAAAAAGAAACATTAAACATAGGAGCAAGGAAGTGATCGTCAAACTGTATAAAGCATTAATTAGACCTAGATTGGAGTACTGTGTACAGGTGTGGAGTCCTTATTATAGAGGAGATATAAACATGCTGGAAAGGATACAAAGAAGAGTGACAAAGCTGATAGTGAGATTCCAGATTTTACAGTTATGAGGAAAGACTCAGAAAAACCTGCCTACAGTGTCTAGAAAAGAGAAGAATTCGAGGTGACTTAATACATGTTCATAAGATAATCAGAGGTACGGATAAATTATATATATAGATAGCTACAAATGAACTAAAGAAAGGTCCATATTAGATATTAGGAAATATTTTGTTAGTCAGAGAGTGGTGAATGCTTGGAATGTATTGCCCCAGGAAGTAGTGGAGGCAGGGACAATTAATGCATTTAAGAATAAATTGGATGTGCATAGCTTTTAGAGCAATGTAATGTAAATGAAACTGGTTGTATATAGACTCTGCAGAATCTTCTAAACCAGTATAAAGACATTAAGTTAAGTTACTATCACTACTACTACTACTACTATTACTACTACTACTATTACTACTACTACTACCACCACTACTACTTCTACTACTACTACTATCATCACTACTACCTACTACTACTACCACTACTACTACTATCACTACTACTTCTACTTTTTATGATACTAGTCTAGTACTACTTACTACTAATACTACTACTGCCGCAGATGCTAATCCTGCAGCAAATGAGGTTTATTTATTATTGCTTCTGTAACACTGTAACTTTTTACATAGATATATAAGGGTAAGAGCTTAATGGCTGCACCTGGACAAAAACAAAATGAAACCCACATTAAACGATCAACGAAAACAACTAACAAAAAACAACAAAACCCAAAACATGATGTATGATAACAATACAATACGGTTTGATTAGAACAGGAAGTGGCCAGAAATGTGTGAGATGATATGTCAGTTTTAAAAGAGAGTAGACAAATAAAAATTGTTCAATATAATTCTGCATAGATCGAATATAAATGAAAAAGTGCACAGTTAGACAGTCGATAAATGCTTAAATAGTTCAGTGACTGCAATACGATAAACAAAAAAACAAAAACCACTTAATAGAACAAAAAACACATGAAAGCACAAACAAATCACAAAAGAAAGATCAAGAGACACTTAAATGTATAAATAAAAAAACATATATTAGTCCATACATTCACACAGTTGATAAAGACAAGATATGTGTTCAAAACGTATATGACCTATGGGTCGGAAAAATATAATTGCTTACCTGAATGTTTGAAACACTAACCTGCATCAAAGTACTCTCCTTGGGACTAAACACTTTTTTTAGCAAACCAGCCATTGTTTGAAGCATTTCAGGAAGGTTTCTTTTGGAATGAAGTACAGCTGAGTCGTCGCATTCCGTATATTGTCTTCTAGTGACTCAAATCAGGTCCCATCGAACTGAATTTTCAGCCTCGGGAATACTCAAAAATCTGTAGAATAGGGAGACTGGCGGACCAGAGGAATGTTGTGTTTGGCCAAGAAAGTCTGAACTAGATGTGAAGAATGGGTGGGTGTGTTGTCATAATGAAGCTGCCAATTTCCCATTGTTCACATGTCTAGTCCTTTGCATCAAAAACCACGAAAGCGATGGATGACCTCCAGGTAGTACTCTTTAGAACCTTGTAGTGCATACTTGTGATGCACAACCCCAAGGGATTTTTGGCTGAAAAATCCACTGAAAGGGAACCGATTTGAGCCACAGGAAGACATAATGTGGAATGCTACAACATAGCTGTATTCTATTCGCAAAAAGGCCTTCCTGAAATGCTTCCAACAGTGGCGGGACCACTGGAAGAAGTGTGTTGAGTCCCAAGGAGAGTATATTGAAGGGGATTAGGGTTTCAAATCTCCAGGTAAGTAATTGTATTTTCTCAACCCAATGATCAGACACTTTTTGAACACACCTATTACATAGGTAATGATTCAGTGACTGCAATAAAACAAAAAAACAAAAAAAACCACATAAAGGCCACACACACACAAAAATGACAAAAGCAGAAACAAATCACAATAAATATCAACATATATGTATACATAAAAACCATAGAAGGTATCGGCCCTATACTAAAACCTCAGAACCTAGAGATCATGCTGCCATCAATTCTCTGACCCCTATTTCCCATTGGACGAGGAAAGGAGACTAATGCCTGGTCAAGCAAAACATACTGGATGAACAATGTTAGTCAGGGTCAGGTGTAGTATACTGACGAAGGCCCCCACTTCACTTGTATTGGATCTCACAGGTAAATAGTAACCTAAATAATTGATGAATTAAACATAAAGAGATGGAAAGAAGGTATTCTGTTCAAATTTGGTTTCAAGGCAAGAGACACAAAAGTATAGGAATACAACTAAGATGAGGCTGCGGTGGTTCAGTGGATTAAAATAAAGTAAAAAAAAACATTTATAAGTATGGTCAGATACCGAGCTAGGATGAAAACGAGAAAGAAACTCACATTACAACCTAGAGGTTTTTAACAGGGACAACAACATCATCATCATGTAGTATGTCCTTTGCAGAACGTCGCTCTCACAACAGCTGATCTGTAAGACTCTCGATTGCTAGCCAGAACTCCTGCCTCTGTTGCTGTCCTCCTCAGGACCTCCATGATGTCTTATGTCCATCTTTTCTCTTGGCCTGCCACTGTCCCTGCTTTCTAGGCATCATACCCTCCAGCATCGTTCTCTCCAACCCATTATGGCGTTTGATGTGGCCAAAATATTTGAGCTTTCTAGACAAGATATTGTTTACTAACCAATTTTCCTCAATATTAAGTTCTTTAGGATATCTGCATTTTTCATTTTTGCTATTCATGGTGGTATTTTGAGCACCATCCTGTAGCATTTTAGTTCAAAAGCTTTCATCCTTTTTCTCAAGTGTTTGTGTGGTGGTCCATGTTTTACATCCGTGCGTTGCCACCGTTAAGATGCAAGTTCGCAGGATTTTTATGTTCTGCTATAAATTTCTCAGGGACAATGAAACAACACAAATATGTGTTCATATCTCAATTTGATGTAATCAATCCATATTCTGGAGAAAAAAAGGAAAATTGTTCATACGAGGCTTGTTCCGATGAAACCAGACCAAACTGCAACAAGAGAACTTACGTACGATGTGCATGATGACATCACTTCTGGTGTAAACAGCACATATCAACAATCAAGTTTGCAAAATTTCATTATCCTCGGACTCATAGTTTCTTCGGTAGACCGTTGAAAACGTGGTGGGTTTGATACGGAATTCGTCCAGAGTTGATCAGCAAGCGGTGGTTCGGTTTCTAACAGCTGAAGGATGTCGACCAGTTGACATTCATCATAGAATGCAGAAAGGGTATGGTGACAAAAGTGTGTCGAAGACAACAGTGAAGAACTGGACAACGATGTTTAAAGAAGGACGTGAGTTTACTCAACAATATGCCTGAACTGGTCTCGGAAGATCTTTTGTTAACTTGCAACATAGAGAAGTGAAAGTGAAGGAGAAAGACAAGAATACAAGCTAAGTGTATTTTTTTTTGTTTATCACTTCATCATATCATCCTATAGTCAGTCATGACTGAAAGGGACCACTACTACTGTTGAAGGTCTTTAGGTCGTAATGTGGGTTTCGTTCGTCTTTGTCCTAACGCAGTTTCTGACCATACTTTTAAATGTTTTTACACAAAAGTAGAGGGACAAATTACAGCGACATTCTATATAGTCTGTGTTATGCTTGCCTTTTGAGGTTTAGTATTATTTCCAGAAGCTGAAAATAGCATTTCGTTCTTCACTTCGTAAGCATAGTTGACAATGTGCTCAACAATTACTGGTCCAACGAAGGCTAGGCAGTCTCCCACCAATCGCAATAATGCTGACAGCAGTAACATGGGCCAAGTAGCCCTGAACAAACTGTATAACAATGATGGCTGTTGATTTCTTTGAGCTGCCTTGAACTGTTCAAATGAAAAAAATTGAGTCTGTTTATAAATTTACTGTGAATTTTTACTTACTGATATTCAAACAGGCAAGTGTGTATCCTGCTGACAGGCAGCTGAAGACTATTTGTGGTAAGTTATTTTCATGATTCTACTTCCTGGTGGAAGATATGCTGCACAATGGGTAGGAATTTCACTAATTTTTTAATTTTTCTCCTGGACAGCGGCTACAGCCGGCGTTTTATGATTTTCAACTGCCAAGAATTCTTTTGTGTACATGAATTTATCATTAAATCTCTGATAGGAGTAGACATACGATCTCTCTTCCAATGAGACAATGGGTCACTGGAAATTTGCAGGTTTCGAACACTAGTGTATTAGTTCATTTCTCGAGAAGTGAGCATTGTACCTCAGCTATAGCAGAGACTTTTATTTCAAGCATTAAATCTGACCACGCAGAGCATGAAAGGGGGGACGGCGTGGGCTTGTGGTTAAGTGACACGGCTCACAACCAAAAGGTGCTGGGTTCGATCCCCATCACAGCACCGGCCGTTACCCCGAGGAAGCAAACCCTTAGAAAATGCAGGAGCAAGCAGATCCTTACATAAAATGCATGCTGAAGTCAGATGCACTGGGCCAACAGGCGCAAATAAAAACCACAGTGCAACGCACACCGCCTTGGGGATTAGAGAAATAAGGCGAACGCAAAGGAAAAAAAAAAGAGCATGACAGGGAGATTCGGTAGTCTAAGGGTTGTGAGCCTAGATTTACAATCAGATTGGAATCACACTGTGCTCTGTTTAAAACACCAGGCAATGCATGAGTTTTGTCATAGTATGACTACTTGTTCCAATCAACCCAGTTGTAAATGGGTACTTAGTGAAGTCAAGGGAAAATTTTGTTTGTGATCTGTCATTGGCACTTTCAGCAATAAAAGGGACTGAGCCCATATGGGGGGACCTAGATGCAGTTGAACCATTTTCCATTAAGTGATAAAGTCCCAAATCAGACACTGCAACTGGGAAGGAAATTTTAATGAGGTCATTGTAAAAGGTCTCCACTTTGTCTGAGGTGGGGGTGGCCAGTTTCTTGGCTTACCAAAATGCAAATAAGGTACTCGTTAACAATTAATGTGTGCTAAGTCAAGGGATCAAACCTGGTCCCATTGCTAGGAGAGACACACGTTCTAGGCTCTCATACGCAATGGTCATTCTAAAAAATAAGGTCATTCAAACAATACAATAATTTTCTTTCTCTGCTGCGTTCAGGCCTTTTGGTCTGGCTGGATCTGTAGTCTCGTTGCTAGGATAAAGTCTACAGTCCTATCCAGTTCTTGGTGGCAGCCCTACAGCTTCTGCATCAGTTTTACTCCCTCTAATCAGGTCTGGCATCGTATTTCTCTGTATGCTGGGCAGTCCTGTAGAATGTGTTCGGGGGTCACAAGGTCGGTTCCACATGGGCAGTCACTTGTATGTGATATCTTGAGCTGGTAAAGGCAACCCAATAGTTTGCAGTGACTTGTTCTCAGGCGAAAGATGGTAGTTTGTTGGTTTCTGTGGATCTGGTTTGATTGGATCAGGACCATTGCTTACTTCTATGTCTTTCTTTCATTTTGAGTTGCACTGAATGTGGATGATCGATTTTGCTTCTCTGTAAAACACTGTGTGGACAAATTTGTTCCATCCTGCCACCTTCTTTGGACATGGCATCAGCTTTCTTATTCCTTATGATTCCACAATTGAAGGGTAGCCACTGAGGAGCAACTGTTGAGGTTGTTTGGATTTTGTTGAGTTCTGATTTATTTCCCACATCATTTGTTCACCTAGGGGACGGTGTGGACTAGTAGTTAAGTGGCACGGCTCACAATCTGAAGGTGCCGGCCGTTACCCCGGGGAAGCAAACCTTTAGAAAATGCAGGAGGAAGCAGACCCTTTCATAAAATGCATGCTGAAGTCAGATGCACTGGGCCAACAGGTGCAAAATAAAAACCACAGTGCAACGCACGCTGCCTTGGGGATGAGAGAAATAAGGCGAACTCACACCAAAAACAAAAACAAAAAAAATGTTTACATTTGGTGTTTTGCATTGCTTCTGGTAGTAATCTGCAATCTATAAAGAATACAACCTGAGTTGGTAGGTGTTTATCGGAACAAGTGAAAAATTTTTTGCCTGTAGGAGCATCATAGATTCTGCCCTAAAATTGAAAGAGATCTTCCCAGCAGGGAAAGCCTTGTGGGCTATTTTTCTATTGCAGTTTCTTATAATAATGTCTTCACCCCTATCCTTTATGACAACATCCATGTGTTTGAAGCATGACAGTCAAATATGAGTCAATATCCATTGACAACCCTCCTTTAGTAAGTTTGATCTTGAGCTGCTCTTTCTGAACCTCTCCAGTTGAGGTCCAGGAACCAATTTTCATTTTCAGTCTCTTCTGCGGGTGTTTCTTGGTCTACCTCTCTTCCTCTTCCTCTGTCGATTTCATGTCAGGACCTGTCTGGACACATTTGACGATGCTTTCTGTAGCGTATGTCCTATCCAACCCCACTTCCTACATTTGATTTGTTGCTCCACTGATTGTTGTTGGATTCTTTTCAAAAGGCTTTCATTTCTCACCAAAACTCACATGAGCCAAATTCTAAAATATTAGGTCTGTTCAAAAAGTTCCCGAACATTTTTGTTTAACTTTTCTAGCTTACCTGGCACACCTAGTCAGCTTCGTGTACTTTAAAATGCTTCCCTCTTCTATTAATAAATTGTTTCCAACACCATTTTCACTTCTGGAAACAGTTTTGCTAAACAGTTTTGACATACATATGTAGGTCTGTCAGCTAATTGCTCTTCATTTCTTCTATGGTCTGAAATCATTGTACTTTCAAGCTGAACTTCAGTTTGGGAAATAGAAAAATGTCTGCTGTGGCCAGGTCAGGTGAGTAAGGCAGAATTTGCCATAAAAATGCCCCTGTTCTTTCTCAATCAAACAAAGCTTGTTGCTCCTCTCAGTGCATAGGCTATTGACAACATCCTGCCAGCATACACTGTCCTGGTCTGCTCGTTCTGTCTCTCTCTCATTTAAGGTTAGTTCTTTTGCATTCTCTTCTCCGTGTATTTTTGGGTCTTCCTCTCTTTGTCTTCCTTTGAGGATTTCATGTAAGAGTTTGTCTCGCTATGTTGGATGGTATCTTCTAAAGCATATGTCCTTTCCAGTCCTATATTCTTCACTTAATTTGTTGTTCTAGTAGCTGTTGTTGACTCCTTTCTCATTAGACTTCATTCCTCACCCTGTCCTGCTACTTTGCCCATTATCCTTCATAGGTATCTGTTAACAAAGGACTGGAGTCTTTGTTATATGGTCCTGTTGTAGTCAATGTTTCCACTCCAAAAAGCAGCACCAACTTGTTCTTTCTGGCAGCTCAATGTCTCTCAGCACCAGTGATGATATTCTGCACTGCAATCTGAGCACTTTGTGTGATGTGAATGCGCCAGGCGGATTCTGCTATGCAGGCATTTCCTAGTAGGTGACACGAACACTGAAGCTCATCGGAGATATTTTTAAGGAGGCTCTGTAGTATTTCTTCTGTAGCACTGATGAGCGTCTGCCTAGTCTTAGCTGTCCTTACAGTAGTTACTTGGAGAGGCTCTCATTTGGCATGCAAACAACATGGCCTGCCAAGGATTTCAGAGTCAGGTACTATCTCTTGTCTAATTAAAAGCAGCGAGGAGACAGCACAACTGGAAACAATGTAACTACAATACACCGTCCACATTTCACAAAAGAGTGGTTAGCACTACTGCATGACACACTTTTACCTTTTTGGCAGGGGAGTAAGACTAACGTCTGATCAGGCAAAATATACTGATCAGACATGTTAGTCAGGGTCAGGCAAAACATACTCGCCAAGACCCTCACCTCGGCTTCCTAGTAGCCCTCCCTGGAAACGGCTGTTTTCATGGTAGCCTGGCTAACAAGGTGAGGAATCGATGTGATCCCCGTAGTAGTTAGTGACACGCACATGAAGCCAAGCTTAGCTGAACAATCTGGAGGACTCCGGTCCACCTTCATCAGCTTGGGATGTGAGGAAAGCTACTGCAACCCACCCCTTAACGCCCTTTTAAGGGCACACAAAAGACTAACCTACTCATCGTAGGCATTCGCAAACAACAACAACCTTCTGGAGAACACTGATGCCTCGTCGGTTCCAAACATCCATTACAGTCTACCAAATGCAGAAATACTTCTTCGACCACTCTTCACTAGGTGTTATTAAACCTTCACCAATATCCATTTAAAATGTGGGTTTGAATTCAGCACATATCATATTGTTGGGTTTATGCCTCCTGAAGACATGCCTTATTCCTCTCTTTCTCTTCTTAATCTTTAGCTTTGTTGGTTGTTGTTAAATATAAAGTGTTAATCTTAGAGATATATACACATTAAAAAAAAGTATGCTTATATTATTACCTTTTCTTCATTAAAAATCATCTGTAATTTTCTGTACATCCTAATGGATCTCTCACTCTGAAAAAAAAAGAAATCAACACTAAAATCAGGTACTAGACATTCTTCAATGACGTTACAGACACTTCGTGATTAAGAAAAAACAGATTGACTGGTAAGCAATAAATCAATCAATCAATAAATGACCGTCACTCCTTTCGAGGCATAGGGCACTAACAAACCTCTTCCAGCAAGTTTGACCTTGAATTGCCCTTTCAATCTCTCTCCAGTTGTGGTACAGGGACGAAAGTGCATTGTAAGTTTTTTTCTGCAGGTGTTTCATGCTCTACCTCTGTCTTCTCCTCTTGATTTCATGTCAGGTGTCAGTCTGGCCTCATATGATGCTACTTTTTGTCGCTGCACGGACAAAAATTAAAAAAAATTCTAGTTAAAAATCTAACCAAATTATTTGTATCTTCCCCCAGCCTAGTAAGCCGCAGGAAGTTCCAAAAATACCTACTACATATAACCGAAGCATTCAGCTACCTGGCAACAGACATTAACATGCCTGTTTGAATACTAGGATTCCAAGAATGGCCTAAGAAAATAACCTGACATCATCACCAGAATCACCATGACATGTACCGCAGAGGGAAGACAAAAGAGAGGCTGACCTAAGGTAACTTGGTGAAGAACGTGAGAAGCCGTAATAAAATCATGAATCAGAGCTGGGGTACAGCATTGTTGTTGTTTAATGCCCACAATGAGTATGTTTCCTTTTTTTGTGCGCCCTCAAAAGGGTGTTAAATTGCGGGTTGTAGTAGCTTTCCTCATAACCCGAGTGTGCTGATGAAGGTGGACCACGTCCTCCAGGCGGTTGTGCTATGCTTGGCTTCATCTGCTTGGCTTCACTATTTCGGGGATCGCGTCCATCCAAATCTCATTAACCAGCCTGCCCTGAAAACAACCTGTTTCCAGGGAATGCTACATGGAAGAGAGATGGTGGTCTTGGTCAGTATATTATGCCCGACCCTGATGTAACATCCTGGTCAATATGTTGTGCCTGACCGGAATAGCGTCTCAGTTTCCCTGGGGTACAGCATGAAAGATAGCTGGAGACCAGGTGAAGTGGAAGGAATTTGTTGTTGATGGTTCCCACAGCTTGCTGATTGTGCACACTCCTACTCCATCCTCTCAGACAACACTCTCTGCTGGATCCACGTACTATCTCAAAACTTTGCCAATTTGTGCATCGCTGGTTCATCTATTGCAGTGTCTTCACCTGAGAAGTGGTCGCTGATCAACATCAAAGCTTCACCTATATTCCCCATTGTCAATATCCCTATCACTGGTGCCCCTGAGGCCAGGATGTCAGCTCTTTCATTCCTGCAAACTCTAGCATGACAGGACAGTACATCCGTACAAAATCCAGAAGGTGTGAGACCTCTATATCCACTATCTACTCATGCCATAGTCATCGCTTTGCTGCCAAAGACGGATGTGTCAGACTAAAAGGTGCAAATATCGCAGTCAAGCTGTAAACTAGTGACACAACACATTCTCTAATAATGTGCCATGTTTAAGCCCACAGGAGAAGAGAAGTTTAGTAGACCAAAGGGATCAAGATGCTGAGAAACGTATGAGCTGCAGCGGACTGGCTAAGGAAAAGGGATCAAAGAGGAAAGGCTAACCCTGTACTCAAAAATTGCCTGCTGCCAAAGATGGATGTGTTGGACCTAAAGGTGCAAATATCACAGTCAAGCTGTAAACTAGCGACACAACGCATTTCATTCTTGGACTACATCCTGCTACATGCAAAGCCCTGTTCAGGGTTTGGTAGTGGGAAATCGAGAATGAACAACGAAGAAGAAGAAGTCATTCCTTCTGTAACTTTTGAAGCAAGGCTTAAAAGTCAGAGATGATCACGACACTTTTTAAGGAGGTCTTAGATAGCCACCTGGAATCAAGATGCTGAGCAGTGTGAGCATGAGCTGTAGCGATCAGAGACTCAAAGCTGACTGCTAGCGTCAGGTCCTAGCGATCCAGAGATTCCAAAACCCTTCTACACATATACGCTGTGATCCTGGATAACGGGCTGCAACAGAGAAGACTGGCTAAGGAGAAGGGATCAAAGAGGAAAGACTAACCTAGTACCCAAAAATGTCTGCTGAAGTCGGATGTGCTGGACCGTAAGGTGCAAATATCGCAGTCAAGCTGTTAACTACGACACAACACATTCCGTTTTCCGGACAACATCATGCTACTTGCAAAGCCCTTTTCAGAACTTGGTAGTGAGAGTTTGAGAACAAATGACAAAGAAGAAGAAAGCCACCTCAAAGCAGACGGCATTGCCTCGATCTCCATTCTCATGCTGCCTTCATAAATATCTAACAAATGGAAGAAGAAGGATGACAGAAAAGGCTGAATAAGATAAAGTGCATACAGTTAGCATCGTATATTCCAGCCCAATTGTTGGTAACAGATACTGAGTTTGACCTGGTAAATCCCAAACAGATTTCCACCTGCCAAAAAAAAATATGAACAAAGGAGGTCACATCTACCAACACAACTGGACTGAATATAGATAGTTAGTGTAGTGGTTGAGCATTCGTCTGTAACAACAAAGGTACGAGGTACAAATTCAACTATGTTATGCTCCAGCTGACCCAGCTGAAAATGGGTACCTGGCATATCATAGGGAAGTTAAAGGCAACAAGGAAAGGAACTGGCCACTCTACTCATACAAGCTGTGGCTTAGTATACTGAAGTCTCTAACAACTTCATTCCCTGGCACTAGTGTAAACCTTATTCAAGCTGTGGCTTAGAATACTGAATCTCTAACAATTTCATTCCCAGATAGTAGTGTAACTACCATGGGTCAAATCATTACTTTACTAAGTAATGTATCAGCCACAAGTGCACATTGATATACAAGGAATAAATTTATTTGGAAGGAAAGAATAGTACCACTACAACTCCACGCATCTCATAAAGAGAGTTGTACATGTGACTAGCAACCTAATCATCAAAAACTAATTGCTTTAGAAACCATCACTGAAAATGCCAGAAAATGCCAAATTCTATGGTGCAGGCTTCCTAATAGGGGCCAACTTTAGTGGTGGCCCTGAGTTCGGGCTGAAGTAAATGGACAAGAAGAAGAAATTGAGCTACCAACTCACCTGTGGTAGTTTTTCCAGGTCTTTCAAAGTTAGAGGGTGTCTGAATCCCTTGATCAGCAAATCTGTTACCCACCAATACACAGCTTGGGAGATGAAGCACACATATGACTGCAAGTAATGAGTATTTTCCAAATCTACGGGAGGTTTTATTCTGCGTCGCTTCTTGAAGAATGAATATCTCTGAAATCACAATTCTCTCGAATGTCAAATAATTTGAAGGTAAGATATGATAGCATCTTATCTTATCTAATCTTGGTAGCTAGCACAGAGACATAATCTATACTATAATCTATACTATATTTTTTGAAGTTTTATATTTTAATATATACTTGTCTGAAGATACCATAACTCATGAAAGGAACGACATATCGAGCTGAAATTTTCACTGAAATTCAATGGCCGATTTCTAGATCAATGCACATATTTCTAGATCAATGCACATATTTCTAGATCAATGCACATATTTCTAGATCAATGCACCTATTTCTAGATCAATGCACATATTTCTAGATCAATGCACCTATTTCTAGATCAATGCACATATTTCTAGATCAATGCACCTATTTCTAGATCAATGCACATATTTCTAGATCAATGCACCTATTTCTAGATCAATGCACCTATTTCTAGATCAATGCACCTATTTCTAGATCAATGCACCTATTTCTAGATCAATGCACCTATTTCTAGATCAATGCACCTATTTCTAGATCAATGCACATATTTCTAGATCAATGCACCTATTTCTAGATCAATGCACATATTTCTAGATCAATGCACATATTTCTAGATCAATGCACCTATTTCTAGATCAATGCACATATTTCTAGATCAATGCACATATTTCTAGATCAATGCACATATTTCTAGATCAATGCACATATTTCAAGCCACTATGTCATTCTCAGTTACGCTCTCAAACAGCAGTGAGGACCTGGTATAATTGCTTACATCCGTTCAGAAGCACAGTAAAGATCAGAATCCTTTCCTATATACCAAAAAAACAAAGATAATGTCCATTGGCACAAACATACCCCAAGCCAAGATCACTATTGGTAATGAAGAAATTGAACATGTGGATTACTTTGAATGCCTTGGCTCTATCATAACAAACAATAGGGACTGCGCAAGGGAAATAAGGAGACGATTGTTCAAAGCAATACAGAAACTGAACAGTATGCAAAATGTGTGGCACAATACCAACAAAGAATTAAAATTAAAGATCCTAAGAACATGGGTAGTCCCAGTGGCAATGTATGGATACGAGACATGGACCATCACACAAATATTAAGAAAGAGGATCGGGCTTTCAAGACAAAATACTACAAAAGAATCCTAAAAATACTTCGGGTAAAGAAAAAACAAATAAAGCCATCCTGCAAGATTTGAGTGTCAAAAAGAACTGGCTTTTAAACCACGTTATGTTTCAGAAACAGGCTTTTCAGCCACATCATGTGCCATGACGGACTGGAAATAGCATTTCTGGAGACCATTGTTCCAGGAAGACAAGGCAGAGGTCGACCAAAATGCAGATGAACACAAGACATCAAGAAAACCCTAAACATGAACATGGAGCAGGCGGGTAGACTGACTGCTGATCGAGATTCGTATCGAATGACTGCGATGAAAGTGATGTTCTGACAAGGATATGCTACATGATGATGATGATGTCGTTCCCTTGATGAGTTATAGGCATATGGTTATATGGTTTCACAAAGAATATTGCTCACCGACAAATATGACACAATGAACTGTTTGTTCCTTATACAACTGGTCCAGCGATCTGAATCAAGGAGTGAGGAGATGGGCAGGAATGGGTGGGCTGATGGGGGGTGGAAGAGATGGATGAGAGTTTAAGGCAGAAGAGATGGATGAGTTGATGGGGAAGAGTTTGATGTAGACGAGTTTGAGGGTGAGAAAAGATAAACGGGGGAATGGGTTGGCTGACTTCCATAACTATCGTGGGCAACACTGAATAATACAGCTAGCAATACATATAATAATGGAAAATGAGAGATGTAAAATGGAAATCAAGAAAAAAGGGTCCTCAAATCAGTTTTCACCAACATGAGTCATTTATTGATATCCAAACAAGTCACTCATAAGAGTCCTTATCACAGAGGGGATATAAACATACTGGAAAAAATACAAAAAAGAGCGACAAAGCTGACAGTGGAATTCCTTAATTACAGTATGAGGAAAGACTCAGAAAAACCAGCATACAGTCTAGAAAAGAGAAGAATTTCAGGTGACAATACAGGTTTATAAGATGATCAGAGGATCGGATACATTACAAGTTTTTCAAAATACAACCACTTACAAGAACAAGAGGACATAGCTACAAATTAACTAAAGAGAGGTCCAGATTAGATATTAGGAAATATTTTTTTAGTCAGAAAGCGGTGAATGCTTGGAATACATTGCCACAGGAGGTAGTGGAGGCACAGACAATTAATGCATTTAAGAATAAATTGGAAGCACATAGCTTTTGGAGCGGGGTGAGGTAGATGGAACTGGTTGTATACAGACTCTGCGGAGTCTTCTAAACCAGTATAAAAACGTTAAGTTAAATTAAAAATGAGAATAATGAGGTGTTATGTATATATGCATTTACTGTATGGAGTAGATGTTTTCTGGACATAAGTCCGGAGCCTAACACATTATTTCATTTTACCAAAAAATCTCACTTTTTAGGTTAGCTCCAAGATACATGAGATTAATGAATTGGACCCACTTACATAAAAGGTTGAGTGTATACATAAATGTCTTACTTGGCATCTCAAGACATTGAGTTCAACAAGAAACAGCAAGAAGTAAAAAATAATGTCCACCAGTGCTAGCCAGACTTTCAGGTGATCAAGGGTGAGGTTGTTTCTGTAAATGGATAGAGCTTTCAAGCATTTCAACACGACTGACATGGGCCAGTACATTAGTAGCAGCAGAAGGAACTTTGGCGAATTCCACTGCTCCACATTATGGTAAAAGATGATGCTGAGCATGCCTCCGAGAAAAGCCATGCATGCTGGTACAAAGGCATGATAATTTGTGGAATCTGGGTCATTTAAATCACTGATTAAGCCTTCAGCTATCTCAACAATGATGGTTGTCATTAGAGCTAGTGTGCAGATCCATCTAAGACTGTGGCCTTGAAAATGCACCCAAGTCTTTACTTTCAGTTTCCCTATTACAGAATGGTTCCAGACGGTGAGGATAAACATGGAGGTCAATGCCAGAAGTGCATGAGGTATAATGTTTAGAACATCCACAAAGCACTCATTTTGAATAACACCGTCCTTAACACTCATAGCATTGATCTTTGAACCACAAAATCCTGTCTCGGGACTCCGCAAACTTGACATTCTTTATGACAGAAGCAATATATCTCAGCTCATTTAAAAAGTGCAAGTCGTTTCTCATCACCAACAGTTAAAAAGACAAGGTACTCGTTTTGAAAAATGCTGTCCTTCACACTTATCACATTAGTCTTGAAACCACCAACACGGGACTCCTCGAATTCGACATTCCTCATTTCAAAGATAAAGATTCCAGTTTATTTGAGAATTGCAAATTAATATATTATCTCCCACAGGCAAAAGGCACATGTGTGATAGTAACAGACCATGCATTTCCATTCTGATAAAGTCGGTGTTCTGTGCTGAATGAATGCTCTGAAGAAGTGACATTCTTTCTGTATCCTCGTGTTTCTTCATTGTGAATCCTTGAGATAAAAAGATTAACAAAAGCAATCAGTTAGCACTGTTACTATCATCTTGTATTATTATCATTCACATCCATTCATACACTACAATAAAAGGCTTTTAAATTGGATACTCCTGAAGATGATTCACTTTTTTTACTTCAAGTACAACATAAATACGGTCAGCACTACAGACTGCCTTTTTACAGGATGACTATATCTGAGAATTTTTGGTGAGGTGACTGTTTCAATAGCTATAGTTTTAAATGATGATGTTGCAAGCACCAAGTACAGACCTCTTTAGTCACGATGATGACATGCTGTGAACCTATTTTTTTCAAAACAGGTACCACTGGGTGACTCTCTAATAATGCAGCATCATAATGGCTTCAATAATTAAACCTTGAAACTGTTTTCCCAAGAATCTGACATTACAGACATTTTTCTCTTCAAAAATATTTAATGCCTCATTCAGATTTCACATTTTTATATCACAAATATCTTGGATTAATTTTCTTACCAATGCTTCATTATATACAAATATTGACATAAGCTTTATTTTGCTGTTATACATAAATCAAAGCTACAACAGTACTGAAGTTCAAAAGTTAATAAAAACATATATAGGTAATAGCTCAGCGAGTGCACCAGGACAAAAATGAAAGGATAGTAGGTGTTCTTTCGTTTTTGTTCTGCTGTGGTCCCTGAGTCTTGCATGATTATTCGAATGAAAACAAACAGAGAAGCCGAAACAATAGGGGTGAACATGACCTTACCAAATCAGACAGAGTTTATAATACGTACTGCCTGCCAACAAAGAATCTGGCGCTAGAAGCCATGAATATTATGGACCAGGCAACCATAGTGGTAGAAGACTTTAACAGATAGTCTCAGAGGTGGGGTTATGCACAGACTAACGCAAGAGGACACAAACTACAGGAATGGGAGGTTGACAATAATCTCTATCTGACCAACATCGCAGGCAACCGTCCAATGTTTTATTCAAGGAAATGGACATTAAGATCATACCCTGGCCTTGCATTTACCACCCGCGACCTAAGCCAAAAATAGAAAAGAACAGTAATCGCACCTCTTGCAGAAAGCGACCACTGATCCGTCAAACAATAAATCTGAAAAACATTGAATCAGACCACAAGCCATTGCTCAGATGGGACTATAAGAGAGCAGACTGGCAGAAGTTTGCTTGCCACGAGTACAAATCTTTACTGCCAGTCCATCAACACCCACCACAAGAAAGTAGGCAAGATGGTGGGAAAATTCAACTTGTGTCTTCTAAAGGCAGCAATGGAGAACATCCTAAGAGATGCCAGAAGAAACTACAAACCGTATTGGTCACCTGAAGTGCAACAGATGAAACTTCCACTAACAAAGGCAACAGAAAGAGTGGAAATTGGCAAAAATCAAGAAAGCAACATCGCGCTCAAGGCAGCTATTGCAAGAAATAGGAAAACAGTCAACCAAGCATGCAGGAAAAGCTGGCACGAGCATGCAGGAACTCTCAACTTTGATTTAGAGAGCAAGAAGCTCTGGAATCTAGCAAAGGTCTTGAGTGACGAAAACAGTTACAAGCCAACAATTGCAATTGAAAATAAAGGACAGGTACTTACTGGGAAAAAACCAGCGGATGTTCTAATCCAAAATTGTAGAAATAAAATCCCCTCAGACATGAAAAGGTATATTATGAAAGAAATAAACCACATAGAGCACTCAATGATAGTACCTGAGGAACATCATCTGATAATAAATATCACCAAGACAGAATTGGAGCCAGCCATTAGTAAACTAAGAGAAGAGAAACAAGGAACTGCACTCAAAGTGTGGAAGGAGGCAAGGACTATTCCCATCCTTGAACATGGGAAGGACAACATGAAGCCAGGCAGTTACAGACCTATTAGTCTACTCAGCTGTGTGGGGAAATTAATGGAACGAATAGTTAACACTAAAATAACCTGGCATACAGAATTTAACAATTTACTTATCCCCCATCAAGCAGGTTTTCATATAAACAGATTGACCTATAATCAGGTGACATATATCTCGCAGGAGATAGAAGATGCATTTCAAGAAAAAAGAAAACACTGGCAGTCTGGGTAGACCTAGAAAAAGCCTTTGATAAAGTATGGAAGAGCGGGTTAAAACTCAAACTACTGCAAATGGGTGTAACCAGCAACATGTACAAATGGATCAGCAATTACTTAGATAACAAGCCAGCAAGAGTGCAACTCCAAGGACACCTCAGCAAAAAGATAAAAATGGAACAAAAAGTTCCGCAAGGAGGAATACTATCACCCATACTGTTCCTCTTATACAACAATGATATAATCATAGAATTCCCTAAAAGAGTACACAGTGCACTATATTCAGATGACTTGGCACTATAGACATCCGCAGAGTCTACACCTATAGCTAGAAACCAAATGTAAGAGGCGTTATAAATAAAATAGAGACGTAGACACAAAAATGGCAAATCGCTATAAATGAAACCAAAACCACGTACAGTTTTCTCTCTATCTCCTAAACCCCAAGAAGTGATCCTAAATATAAATGGGTAAACACTCCCCCTTGATATGTCCAACTTATCTGGGAATAACAATGAACCCAAGGTTGACGTGAAAAAAACCAGATAAAAAAAGCCACCAACAAAGCTAACAACAGAATGGCCATAATGAGAAAGATATCAGGGTCAACATGGGGAGCTGACACGGGCACACTAAGGGAACTGTACACTGATTATTTGAGACCAGTGCTAGAATACAGGATAGCAGCATGGTCCACACCAACAAAGAATAACTTCCACCAAAAAAAATACAACCCAAAACAAGGTATACGTATCATCACTGGAGCTATGAGAACAACAACAATAAATGCAATGGAGAGCATCTCACGAATCAAAATTATGGAGTCGCGTAGAGATAAAAAAAACACTCCAGTAGGGGGTGAAGTTCAAACGAATCCCAAATCATCCAAAAGACAGGATAAATTGCATGGGAAGAGATAGATTAAAGAGAAACCACTTCATATTAAAAACAAAAGAACTCGCAAGAGCAGACCAAATCATAAGCCAGGCAGTGGTTAGAGATCTAAAACATCCCAAATTCCACCACGGAAAAAAGGCAAGTTCCCTGAAATGGTAGAAACCATAGAGGAAATAGGAGAAAAGGAAACTCAAACAGATTTGAAAGGAAATTTATCATGAGACCAGGTCATCGCATATTGTTGCATCAGAAGATGCTATCGCCAACATTGATGCAGGATGTCGGGAGGACCGCCGCCAGAGCTTATGTTCGCCATTCTTTTGTCACCATACACTGCCTGCATTCTTCAATGAATGTCAACTGGTCAACATCCTTCAGCTGTTAGAAACCGAATCACCACTCGCTCATCAACTCTGGACGGATTCCGTATCACACCCGCTCCGCCATGTTTTCACCGATCTGCGGAGGATAATGAAATTATGCAAACTTGACGACTGGTATGTGATGTTTACATCAGAAGTGCCGTCATCATGCGCATTATAATTATGTCCACTTGATGCAGTTAGGTCTGGTTTCATTTGAACACAACTTGTGCAATATAAAATGGGACAAAAAAATCCCAATTGCAAACATACCCTCAATTAGTTTATATGGAGTAGGCATATACTCTCAATTAGTTTATATAGAGTAGACATATACCCTCAATTAGTTTATATAGAGTAGAAATATACTCTCAATTAGTTTATATAGAGTAGACACATACTCTCAATTAGTTTATATGGAGTAGGCATACACCTTCAATTAGTTTATATAGAGTAGACATATACTCTCAATTAGTTTATATGGAGTAGGCATACACCTTCAATTAGTTTATATAGAGTAGACATATACTCTCAATTAGTTTATATGGAGTAGGCATACACCTTCAATTAGTTTATATAGAGTTGACATTTACTCTCAATTAAACAGAAACTTGCATAAACCAAAAATGTTAAGCTCTGAAGTTTTGTAAAAAATACTTGTATGTATGGTATACTAATAGTAGTTTAAAGAGCTATAACTAAATCAATGCATCATCGCCATGTGCCATGTCTGATATATGTAGGCGATCATGATCCTCCACAAGTCCCTGGTGCTGGAAATCAGTTTTGTTGTTAATGCTCTCCATTGCAACGTACTCAGATCATCCTGTGTTTTATGTCTCTATCTTCCTCTGTCTATGTTGCTGGAAATCAGTTTTGTTGTTAATGCTCTCCATTGCAACGTATTCAGATCATCCTGTGTTTTATGTCTCTATCTTCCTCTGTCTATGGTGTTGGAATTCAGTTTTGTAGTTAATGCTCTATCATGCAACATATTCATATCATCCTGTATTTTATGTCTCTGTTTTCCTCTGTCTCTGGAAATCAGTTTTGTTGTCGAACATATTCATACTGCCCAGAATATTATGTCTATGTCTATCTCTGTCTCTCCTACCCAGAGTTTTGCCTGTTGTAATAATGTTATCCATACCTTCATTGTCAACATTGTGCATGATATATCCAAAACACAGATTGTCTCTTTTTAACGTTGTTGAAAAGTTTCCATTGTGCATTTTGTTCTAACAGTATATAGTCATTAGATTGTTTTGTTTCTGTCCATGGAATTGTCAATATGAGCCTATAAAACCACATCTGCAGCTTTTAATGAACCTCTTCAGAGATTAATTATTGTCCAGGATTCACAACCAAACGAAAGACGGAAAGTCAATATCGAAATTATATTAATCAATCAATTACTACTTACATATAATCTGGTAGCTACTGGTCTAACAAGGAACATCTAATATTCACTTCATTCTCACACAGGTGATTGTCTTATATTATGATCTGATGTTGTGTGTTGGTAGCGCTGGGCTGATGTATCTAGAAACTATTTTTAAGCATACTTTTTAAACAATAAAACGTAATACTAATACAATGTAAATGTTGAATGTTGTTACCAATGTACCATTTTCGACTTTCGAAGTATTAACATTAAAATAGAAACATGCAATTTTTTTAAACTACACATCAGCTGCCCGTTTAATGTATATAATATGAAGACACTGATGCGCGTCAAAACATTGCTGTTTTCAGTGTTTTGGTTACAGAGGAACGTCAGAAGTGTTCAGCAAATACTTGACATATAATATTTTATTTTATTATTTATTTATATAATGATCAAGATGTAATTTTGCAATTGAATTTATCACGATCAGAACTGCGTCATATGAAATCAAAACAAGCTACTCAAACTGCGACAAACAGAGCATATACATGTATTTAGCATATTAAGTTTCTTCACTAAAAGTCAGATCTTACACACCTGGTACTTTTAAAAAATAAAGGTAATTTGCACTTGGCTTCAGCATCGACATTATAGCAGACACTGCAAATCTGCCGCTATTGATTAACTGCGGCCGCATCACCGCTTCCAAAACAGTATAGCTGCAACTTCCTCAAAATAAATATTCACTTAATATTTAATAAACTAGCACATTTTTGCAAGACAATCTTACTATTGTGTTATTTCAAAGAATTGTACAGATTTTTACAACTATATTTTTTAAAAGATGGTTTTTATCATTAATTATGTTATTTCTTGTGACCGTATTATTGTGCATATAAATTACTTCACCTGATAAGTTCTCTTTCTCTCTGCCCTTTGTATTTATTTATTTATCATTTCCTGCCTAATTTAAGAAATCATCAGTTGAGACATTCTATAATTACTTTTCTTCTATTATTTCATGTTGTCGGTATATTATATTCGTTTCTTCGAACTCTTCAGTTATATCGGTAGATAGAATGGGGCGTTTGTATTTTGCCATCCTCGGATAACCCCAGTACACTGAGTACAGTAGGGTCTTTATTCTTATCGTAGCCTTGATAAGCCTGTATCATACAGTGTATGAAAATAACACATCTACCGTATATACAGTATATATAAACATATATGCTTCTCTCGTCTATGCGCCGGGGTGCAGTTCTTCGGAAATCTCTAGTAGATAGAATTCTTGTGAATGAAGTTTTAAGAGGCATAAGAAATAATAGTTGTGTTTCCTGGCTGGGGCACAGCGATATGCTACATACTAGTAAATACTACATGTGTGTGTGTTTGTGTGTGTGTGTTAATTGCAATAAAATATACATGCATTTGCAAAGCAATGTATCTCAAACATATAGGACAAAAATGTGTACATACATTACATCTATTTTGGGCAATTATTGTGCCCAAATGGTGGAAAATGTTATTTGAAAATCATTTCAGTTAATCGCACATGCCAAATAATACGCAGTTTATGTACGGTAGTTATAACGAAAACTACAATTGCTGCTTTAATACGAGTTGCTGAGATCAACTGCAAGGATCAATAGGGTTCCGGAATAAAGGCGGCGTGTCTTTGCGTCACCGCACACTGTATACACTAAGTGTTTTTTTTATTTTATGTCCGAACCCCTAACAAAATTAGATATCGGGGATTTTAAACCATGTCTTCGTGGTCAGGAAAGAAGACCACAAACCACTCGGTCAACCGATTCTCTTATCTTAGCTTTGTCTGTCTCAAAAGGTCATGCCCGCGGAGGAGCATACATAGGTCTGATATAGTTGAGAAAAACTATTTGATCGATTCTTAAACAGGCTCACGTGCGCATATGCTTATAGAACAGCAGACATGTAGTTAAGTATATAGATAGATAGATAGATAGATAGATAGATAGATAGATAGATAGACAGACAGACAGACAGACAGACAGACAGACAGACAGACAGACAGACAGACAGATAGACAGACAGACGGATGGATGGATGGGTTGATGGATGGATTGATGGATGGGTGGATGGATGGATTGATGGATGGGTAGGTAGGGGCCTAGGTAGATAGGTAGGTCGGCAGACAGACGGATGGATGGATAGGGGTAGTAGTAGTAGTAGTAGTAGTAGTAGTAGTAGTAGTAGTAGTAGTAGTAATAGTAGCAGTCTCATATCACTACGTTCTTTTTGCTAATACTCGTTAGTGGACTGAGGTGGTGACATACTAAGTTGGTGACAGACTGAGGTGGTGACAGATTGAGGTGATGACATGAGGAGATGGTGACAGACTGAGATGATAACATACTGAGGTGGTGACAGACTGGGGTGGTGACATACTGAGGTGGTGACAGACTGAGGTGGGGACAGACTAAGGTGGTGACAGAATGAGATGTGACAGAATGAGATGTGACATGCTGAGTTAGTGACACAATGAAATCGTGACAGAATGAGATGGTGACATACTGAGGTGGTGACCAACTTAGGTGGTCACAGACTGAGGTGGTGACAGACTGGGGTGGTGACAGAAGGATATGGTGACATACTGAGGTTGTGGCAGATTGACATGGTAACATTCTGAGGTTTTGACAGACTGAGGTGGTGACCAGCGGAGGTGGTGACATACTGAGGTGGTGACATACTGAGGTGGTTACAGACGGAGGTGGGGACAGACTGAGGTGGTGACAGAATTAGATGTTGACATACTGAGGTAATGACAGAATGAGATGGTGATAAACTGAGGTATGAGGTAGTGACAGACTGAGGTTGTGATAGAATGAGATGATGATAGACTGAGGTGGTGACAGAATTAGATGTGAACGTAATGCGATGGTGACAGAATGAGATGGTGACATATTGAGGTGGTGACAGACTGAAATGGCGACATGCTGATGTGAAGACAGACTGAGACAATGTCAGACTGAGGTGACGATAGACTGAGGTGGAGACAGGTTAAAATATCGACAGGCTGAGGTGCCACAATCTAAAATAGCGACAGGTTGAAGTGGTGACAGGCTGAGATGCGACAGGTTGAAGTGGTGACAGAAATGGAGACAGTCAGATAACGACAGAGTAAAGTGGTGACAGACAGCTCGAGATGTAGTCATATTTGACACTCCTTCCATCCCATATGCTACAGAAAACATAACGAAAGCCCCATTATCGATTGTCTTATCTGCTCTTTGTTCCTACAATCAACTAAACAACAAAAAAAGACAAAAAAAGGTAAAGCAATAAACCTTTAATTTCTTCTTCTTCTTCTTCTTCGTACGCTGTCTGACGTCAACCTTTATTTTTTCGAATAAAGCAGCGGTCATCCTGAGGCTGTCGACACTGCCATATAGCTTGTCTAGTGTTGCCACTGGTGATGGCCACATCTGCTTTCTCTGATCCTCGTATGTCGGGCAGTTTTGCAGCAGATGTTCAGCGGTCATTTTCCCGGTACCACACGGGCATTCGTCAGTGCCACCTATCTTCAATTTATTGAATAGGTGGTACCTCAGTCTATTGTGGCGTGTACGAAGTCTGAAGACCACGACCTGCTCTATTCTATTCAACTGGTAATATGCATCGTTTTTGGTGTAGCCAGTATGTTCTGTTTCCCATTTGGTCATGTATCTGGCTCTAATAAGCCTTTTTGACTCTTTGTATGTCACACTAGGATCTGGTTGTAGTAGTCTTGCACCTTCTTTTGCCAGTCTCTGCCTCCTCGTTGCCTTGGATGTTACAGTGGGATGGAACCCACTGTACCACTACTCTTTTTGGTGCGGACTGCTGGCATAGTTGACAGAGTACTGCTCTTAAGTCATTAAGTTCAGTATTTTTCTGGCTTTTTAGTGCTGTGACTACGGCCAGGGCATCTGTAAATAGGACTATATGGCTTTCATTTCTTTTGCTTGTCAGCACTGCTTCTACTGCAGCCCTTAGTGCCTCTGCCTCCGCTCTGAAAGTGCTTGAGTATTTTCCAGTTGCCACTGACAGTGTTATTTTTCTAAACCTTTAATTTAACATTACGTCTTTATATTGGCTTAAAAGATTCTACAAACTCTGTATAAAACCACTTTCTTTCAATGGTGATTTTTTCCGATGTGCGAGTCCATCTTAATAGACTCAAACACTAGAGCTAAGTAGACCCGCAGTCAGTTAGGCCCCATCTATAGCTGATCTTAACAAACCTCCTGGAGGAAGGTACAAATAACTTGGATAGATTTTTAATTTGAATTTTGCCGGGCAGCGGTCGTTAAGCCAACTCTTTTCGATTTAGCTAGTAAACAAACAAAACTAAATTTGTCGAAAAATGTATTGCTAGTAATTACCGCTGCATCGGAGGATACAGGCCTTGAAGATGAGGTGTTTCTGAAGAATTCTAATCGTCACGTATTTAAATCGAGTTTCAAATGAGGAAATACGAGAAATAATTACAACAGCAATATGGCCTTTTGAAGACCTCTTTGCAACTGTCAAAAGAAGTAAACTCGATTGGTACTGTCCCATATCGAGATCAAATGGTCTTGCAAATATGATCCTGCATGGAAAGATGCAAGGCAGACGACGAAGCGGTCGTCCCAAAAAGTGGTGATAGGACAACATAAAAGAATGGACCAATCTCCAACCAAAGGAGGCACAGTTAGCGACCGCTGGAAGAAAGGGATGGCGTGGGGTTGTGATGATGTCTTCATGTGTTCCCAACGACCTCACCGGTTACAGGATGACCTGACCTGACTTGAGTAATTACCCTGTCATTTTATGGAGATAGATACAACAACAACTACAATAAACGAAACTAATCAAGAGAGAGGTGGATTATCTTGTTTGTTCAATGGAATGTTATCTGTTTGGGGATAATGAGAACAATATGAGAAAAATTTCATTGACAAATTATTTACTTTTATTTATTTCTTCTGAATTAACTTTATTTGATGAATGGTTAATGCTAGGATTGGCGTGTTTGTTTGTTTTTTTTTTTTTTTTTGTTGCTATTTTTATAATTTTGTTTTCACATTAGAAAAGCGTATTGAAGCCTTCGAAATGTGGGTATATAGAAGATTAGTTCGCATTTCTTGGAAAGATGAGAAAACAAATTTGGAGGTATTGAAAAATATGGGGGTGAAAAGAGAATTAATGACCGAAATTACGGTTAGACCGTTACGTTATTTTGGTCATATACCAAGATATACCTTAATGTTGAAGACAATACTGAAAGGTAGAGTTGAAAGCAGTCCCTCAAAAGCCAGACAACGTTTTAAGTGGGTGGATAACATCAGGAGATGGAATGGAAAAATCCTCTCAGATTGCACCATTACGGCAATAGATAGTGTACACGGGAGATCCATTGCAGCCGGCCTTCGACGAGGAGATGACACTTGAACTGAACTGAATTGTTTTTTCATTTAATTTCATTTTTATACTAAGTCAAGGTTTGTCCCATAGTATTTACCGTAACACCGGGGAATGAAGTTGTTAGAGAATTCAGTATACTTAACTCAACTTAACTTAACGTCTTTATACTGGTTTAGAAGACCCTGTAGAGTCTGTGTACAACCAGTTACATTTACATCACCTTGCTCTAAAAGCTATGCGCATCCAGTTTATTCTTAAATGCATTAACTGTCCCTTCCTCCACTACCTCCCCTGGCAATGCATTCCAAGCAGACACCACTCTCTGACTAAATAAATATTTCCTAATATCTAACCTGGACCTCTCTTTAGTCAGCTTGTAGCTATGCCCTCTTGTTATTGTAGGTGGCTGTATTTTAAAAAAACTTGTTATAGTCTAATTTATCGATTCCTCTGATCATCTTATAAACCTGTATTAAGTCACCACGAATTCTTCTCTCTTCGAGACACTGTAGGCCGGTTTTTCTGAGTCGTTCCTCATAACTGTAATTCTGGAATCCCACTTTCATCTTTGTCGCTCTTTTTTGTATTCTTTCTAGCATGTTTATGTCCCTTCTATGATAAGGACTCCACACCTGTACGCAGTACTCCAATCTAGGTCTAACTAATGCTTTATACAGTTTGACGATCACTTCCTTGCTCCTATGTTTAATATTTCTTTTTATCATACCTAACATTGCATTTGCCTTTTTCACTGCTACCTTAACTTGCTCACTCACCTTTCCTGTATGATCTATTATAACCCCTAGGTCCCTTTCCTTATCTTTCTTTCTAATATTGTTTTCTCCCATTCTGTAATTATGTTCCATATTGGATCTACCCATGTGGATGACTGTACATTTATCTACATTAAACTCCATTTGCCAGCTTACAGACCATTTTCGAATTTTATCTAAATCCGACATCAATATATCCACTTCCGCTTTAGATGAGACACTACTGCATAGTTTCGTGTCATCAGCAAATTTTGCAATCATGGATCCCATATCAATGTCCAAATCATTTATATATATCAAGAATAAAATTGGTCCCAAAACCGAGCCCTGTGGCACTCCACTTTTCACTTCACACCACTCAGAGTACTCCTTATTTATGCCCACTCTCTGCCTTCTTCCCGTTAACCAATTTTCAATCCATTTAGCAACTTCCCCACCTATTGCATGTGATTTTAACTTTCGAAATAATCTTTGATGAGGTACTCTATCAAAGGCCTTTGCAAAGTCTAGACAAATAACATCCACTGGCTCCCCTTTATCTATGATTTTAGTAACCTCCTCCATGAATTCTAATAGATTTGTTAAGCATGATCCCCCTCTAGTAAACCCATGCTGACTATTTCTAATTAGATTAAATTTGTCTAAATGCATTTCAATGTTTTCTTTGATTATTGACTCTAACAATTTACATAGTCAAATACTAAGTCAAGGTTTATCCCACAGCAGTTACACTACTGTCGGGGAATGAAGTTGTTAGAGACCAGTATACTAAGCCACAGTTTGAATGAGGTAGGGTGTTCAGTTCCTTCTTCGCTGCCTTTTACTTCCTTAGCCGAATGTCACGTACTACTTTACTGGTACCCAGTATTCGTATTCGGCACCTTTGCCATAAAAATACTCTACCACTACGTTTACCTTGTTGTGGAGGTTTCAAAAGCCACACCAGAATTGAAATCACCGTCTTTATCTCCATTCTCACACTGAAAAAGTTTTTACAGATATGGCCCAAACCCTGCTCGTTCAATCGTATCTCTCATGTGATTTAGAGAAGCATGGAAAAACATGTAATATTTATGACATGATGAGGAGGAACGACTGGGCAATCCACGCGGCCGAACATTGGAAACATGTTTGACGCGATGTGCATGTTAGTGCAGGGGAAATAAGTAAGTACCATCTAGGGTAGCAGCAACACACACACACATCCTCTCCATCTCTCTCTTTGTGTGTGTGTGTGTGTGTGTGTGTGTGTGTGTGTGTGTGGAACAGTGTGTATGTGTGTGTATGTATGTGTGTGTTCGTGTTCGTGTGTGCAAGTGACGGGAATATGACTATCAATACCACACGTAGAACATTTCGAATGACGAAGTGTCTAGAACAGAGAAGTATTCGAGGTGACTTAATACAAGTTCATAAATTAATCAGTGGAAAGGATAAATTAGACAATACCAAGTTTTTCAAAGCATAACTGGCTACAAGAACAATAGGGCATAGCTACAAATTGTTTAAAGACAGGTCCAGATTAGATGTTAGGAAATGATTTTTTAGTCAGAGAGTGGTGAATTTTTAGAATGCATTGCCACAGGATGTAGTGGAAGCAGAGTCAGTTAATGCATTCAAAAATAGATTGGATGCTCACCGTATTTTCAGTATCGGTGGAATGAAATAAACTGGTTGTATGTAGTCTCTGCAGAGTCTTCTAAATAAGTATAATGAAGTTAAGTTAAGTTCATAGTGCAGCCAAGCCTGTGTCAGGCAGAATATCATCTGTGTGTGACAAATACGAAAAAAAAGTACAACTTCAACGCTGTTAGCATGCCGCATTCGTATGCGTCTCAGTCTTTGCAGACCCTGCACGTGGCACCCTGTGAGTAGCCTCTCAGGGCGCAAGCATGGGTACTGATTACGGAGACACTGGGTTGCCCAACTGCAGGATCCCCCTCTCGGCCTCGCTGGTGTAATCCAAGAGAATGCAAAGCATGGCAATTTGGCACCAGATCAGCTACAGGAGCTGCCGGAATGAGTTCGCAATTTTGAAACCATCCGCCTTTAGATGCTACCACTCCGGATTTTCTATCTGGGTTTACTCCCGAAGTTTCCACAAGACAGTGGAGTCGTTGCCAGCAGATGCTAGTTACTCGAGACATCCAATAATACTCTCATCGTCCCAAGACTAACCATCACTCTCTAGGACTTTTGGGTTTAAAATCAGAGTTCCTCTTCACCTATGCGAACTGCCTGAACAGGCTAACGAGCTTTGTCTACCCGGATTTAGGGTCAGAGTTGACCTTCTCTTAGATTGGCTGCCAACCAAGGCTAATGAGTCCAATCTGTCCACTGAGTTATACTGCCGGGTACTCGGTCGCGCCCCACAGCAGGCTCTGTAAGAATCAGAGAGTCCCTCATGGGGACATAATAATGTAGAAGAGGCCATTGACATGGAAACTCCTGAACGGCAAGCCGAACAGGGAATCCAGCGGCGATCTCTACACCTGGAAAGGAGAGGCTATATCAGACGCTTCACTTTTCTTTAACGAGCGGGACGTCCAGCCGAGACCTCGCTATCCCCGCATGCTGCATAGTTGGCTAATAACAGTGGTGTTCTAACACGCAAATAGGGATGATTCACCGATACATGTGTTTGTCTACATCCTCTTTCCTACATGCTAGACTTCTGCTTGGTCTTGTTTTGTCTTAACCACTTGTGCCGTGAGTTTTCTATCAAGAACCAGCTGCGTCTTTGAAGCAGTCCTCATTCAACCCTTGACGATTTAGAATATCAGCAACATTTCCTACCCATCTAGTTCTGTCTGCCACGGTTGTGAAAACCCGATCGCAGTGCCTTATAGGCGCACATGGATAATTGCCGAGGTTGCATTCTCGTTAGGTGGACGAACCACTTGATCCTCCCCTCATCATTTTATTCAGAGCAGGGTCTTGCTACAACTATTCTTCTTGAATCTTCATTGCGCATTCTGTCTCTCCTAGTTACGTTGATTGTTTTCCGGAGGCATCTCATCTGATATGTTGTGATCTTTCTCTCTAGAGATTTTGTTGAAGTCCACATTTGGCACTGTAAACAGAGAGTTGGCATGAATATATTGTTGATCAACATTCTTGTTGTGGACATGTTTATGTTGGGGTGTTTCAATAATGATGACAGCTGGTAAGCAATTGCAGTTTCTTTTTGGCCCCTGATCTCAATTTCTCTGACCTCCAATCTTGTGTGAAAACACTGCCCAAGTACTGGAACTCCTGCACTTGTTTGATCTTGGTCCCTTTTACTATAATGTTTAAGTTTTCAGGCGTTCTGCTTATCTGCATAGTTTCTGTTGTGGATGTGTTAATTATCATACTGTATCTTTCAGACACAGTCATACACAGATGTTGCTGCAAATCGTCTTCCCTTTCGAATAGTAGGCATTGATAATATGCAAAAAGGGAGTTCATTTAACTGATCATCCTCTGTCCTTTCATTCTCGGCATTTTCTAGTAGATGCTTCCTCTTAGCATCAATCATTATTATGTCCATATATTTGTTGAAGAGTAGTAGCGACAACACACATCCTTGTCTCACCCCGTTGTTATTGTTACCTCCATTGTTTCGGTCAGGCCATCTGTTGTTCTTACTACACGTTGGTACGCTGCTCTTCTTCTTCTTCTTCGTTAGTTCGTTCATTCTCAATCGTCCGCTACCAAGCCCTGGCTTTGCAACTGGCAGGATATAGTCCGGAATAATTTGCGTTGTTATTTTGCAAATTGACTGCGACATTTGCACCTTTCGGTCCGACACATCCCTTTTTGGCAGAATACAGTGCTCTAATGTACTCTAATAGCTGACACTGTATTTCGTATTAGTCTAGGATGGTCCACAGTTTATTTATGTCGAAAGCTATTTTATTGATTTATGAAAGTAACGTTAAGTTTTCAATCGTATTCGATGTTTGTTTCGCTTAGTTGACTCAATGTGAACAAAACGAATGTGCAGCTTCTACCCCTTCGGTAAGCAAATTAACTTAATGTCTTTATGCTGGGTTAAAAGACTGTAGAAAACAATACAACCAATTACAACCAATACAACCAGTTTTATTTACATTATCTTGCTCTAAAAGCTATGCGCATCCAATTCATTCTTAAATGCATTAACTGTCCCTGCCTCCACTATTTCCGTGGCAATGCATTCCAAGCATTCACCACTCTCTGACTACAAAAATATTTCCTAATATCTAATCTGGACCTCTCTTTAGTTAATATCTAGCTATGCCATTTTGTTTTTGTGGGTGGCTGTATTTTTAAAAACGTGTTATTGTCTAATTTATCCGTTCCTCTGATCATCTTATAAACCGGTATTAACCTCGAATTCTTCTTTCTTCTAGACACTGAAGGTCGGTTTTTCTCTTTCCTCATAATTGTATATCTGGAATCCCACTATCAGCTTTTTCGCTCTTTTTTGTATTCTTTCCAGCATGTTTATATCCGCTGTATGATAAGGACTCCAGACTTGTGCACAGTACTCCAATCTAGGTCTAACTAATGCTTTATACAGTTTGACTATCACTTCTTTGCTCCTATGTGTAATATTTCTTTTTATCATACCTAATATTGCATTTGCCTTTTTCACTACTACCTGGACTTGCTCACTCACCTTACCTGTATGTATGGAATGCCCCTGTTTGAACTCTTATGATTGAGCCTCATTCGGGTTTAGGAGTTCAAGGAAATACGCTCTTGGTCGTGTTTTAATTTTTTTCTGGATCGAAAATCGGCGTCCCGTTTTTTTCGTTTATAATTGTTGTGGTGCTAAAGCTATCGTCTCTAGCTGTCATTGCCTTGGCACTTTAAAATATGTGTCTCAGTTTCTGCTGTGTTTGAAGTAATATACCCGGTTTGAAGAAATCTCTGGGTAAAAGATACAGACCTGTGAATGAGCTGACAGCAACCAACGACGCATAGCTGGCTGCTTGCATCAGGGTCAGTGAACCAGAACTGACAGCAGCCAATGAGTCACAGCTGGCTGCTTGCATCAGGGTCAGTGAACCAGAACTGACAGCAGCCAATGATTCATAGCTGGCTGCTTGCATCGGAGTCAGTGAACCAGAACTGACAGCAGCCAATGAGTCATAGCTGGCTGCTTGCTTCAGGGTCAGTGAACCAGAACTGACAGCAGCCAATGAGTCATAGCTGGCTGCTTGCTTCAGGGTCAGTGAACCAGAACTGACAGCGGCCAATGAGTCATAGCTGGCTGCTTGCTTCAGGGTCAGTGAACCAGAACTGACAGCAGCCAATGAGTCATAGCTGGCTGCTTACTTCAGGGTCAGTGAACCAGAACTGACAGCAGCCAATGAGTCATAGCTGGCTGCTTACTTCAGGGTCAGTGAACCAGAACTGACAGCAGCCAATGACTCATAGCTGGCTGTTTGCATCAGGGTCAGTGAACCAGAACTGACCAAGACGCTTTTCCTCCTTCAAGCGGCGACCCTGGAAACAGGCTGTACTAGTATAGCCTGGCTAAGAGAATATGGATGACAGTGGGAAGCAAACCTGGTACATAAAAATAGCCAGCTGATATCAGATGTGTCGGGTCAAAAAGCGCAGATATCGCAGACTTGGTGAAACAACTTCAAAAAGTCCCTTTCAGGACGAAGGCAGTAGAAGAAGAAGAAGAAGAAGAAGAAAAAGAAGAAGAAGAAGAAGAAGAAGAAGAAGAAGAAGAGAAAGAAGAAGAATAAGGAAAAGAACAACAACAACATCGACATTACGAAGAAGAAGAAGAAGAAGAAGAAGAAGAAGAAGAAGAAGAAGAAGAAGAAGAAATGTAAAAACGAATTGAAAAAGAAGAATAAGAGCAAGAATAAGAGGAAGAAGAAGAAGGGGGGAAAGAATAATAATAATAATAATAAGAAGAAGAAGAAGAAGAAGAAGGGGGGAAAGAAGAAGAAGAAGAAGAAGAAGAAGAAGAAGAAGAAGAAGAAGAAGAAGAAGAAGAAGGGGGGGGGGAGAATAATAATAATAATAATAATAATAATAATAATAAGAAGAAGAAGAAGAAGAAGAAGAAGAAGAAGAAGAAGAAGGGGGAAAGAATAATAATAATAATAATAATAAGAAGAAGAAGAAGAAAAAAAAAGGAAAACAAGAAGAACAAGAACAAGAGCAAGCAGAATAAGAAGAAGAATAAGAAGGGGAGAAGGAAGAAGAAGAAGAAGAAGAAGAAGAAGAAGAAGAAGAAGAAGAAGAAGAAGAAGAAGAAGAAGAAGAAAAAGAACACTCTATAAACAACACCCAATGCACACCACAGGATTAACAGCTTGGATAACTTTGTTTTCCTGAAGATGAGAAAGTATGATGTAGTTAACGATTTCCCCTTCTATATTTAAGTTAGGCAACTATTTTGACTTGTTTGTGCGTTCCTAGTAGTCATTATTGGAGGAAAAGCAGTGGTTAGTACTAGCTAAATTGTAGATATTTTGAGGCACTGAAAGGCGATTAGAAAATGCAGGTCAACTTAAGTTGTTTTTGGCCGTGTACATAGATCTACGTTGGCTGTGTTACGTTTGTATGTGTGTGTGTATGTAAGTATGTGTGTATGTATGTATGCGTATATGCTTATATGCGTATGTGTGTATGCTTATATGCGTATCTGTGTATGTATGTGTGTGTGGGTGTGTTTGTGTGTATGAATGTGTGTGTATGTCTATATGTGTGTGTGAGCAAGAAAATGTAAATGAAACTCGTTGTTTACAGACTCTGCATTGTCTTCTAAACCAGTATAAAAACGTTGAGTTAAGTTAAGTGCGAGCGTACGTGTATGTATGTATGTATGTATGTATGTATGTATGTATGTATGTATGTATGTTTGAGGGTCGCTATAATCAAGATGTGAAGGCTTTCGCCTCTCACAGTGATGAGCGGAAACGGTGGGTAATCGAATCCTGCAAGTTTCAAGCGACCCCTGGTCTCACGGGAGGTAAGAACAGAGTGCCTGTATCCCGAGTTATCTCTAGTCGTCTAGATCAATAGTCTTGCCACTGATCCAAGGTAGCTCGGGATAAGAGGGTGATTGATGACCAGCGCATAACCTCTCTCACTATAATATAAATACAGCGAACATCACATCATTAAAATAAAAACCGCCTGATGCTGTGGCCATCATCGCCTCGCGATGGTCAATAATTTAATTTATGTGCGTGTACATGTTCGCACGTATGTGTGTGTATTTGTGTGTGTGTGTGTGTTACTATTAAAACAACAACAACCACTACTACTTTTACAACTACTTCTACAACACTTCTACTACTATGATGTAATCTATAACGCATATTCTGAGATAATTGTGGCCAACGCTTAGACATGGCTTGCTGTGGTTAGGTGACGTTGTAATAAGGGTGTCAACGTTAATGGTATGAGAGTTAATGCCATCAGATTTGCTGATGACCAAGCGATAGTGGGAGGATCAGCAGCAACGTTGCAAATGCTGCTTGGTAAAATTAATAGCCCGGCCAAAGAGTTTGTCATGCAAATAAACTTATTGAAGACAACGACTTTGGTAATATCCAAGCAGCATAGGCAAAAAAGTAAATCCATCAATGGAGAAATAATCGAACATGTACAGAAGTTAACATATTTGGGGCAAACCATAACAGAAGATGCCCGTAATGAGATAGAAATTGAGACGAGGATTGCAATTGCAAAAGAAAGGGCTTAAGAGAACAACTGAAATTTTTAACTTCAAAGAATATCAAGATAAAACTGAGGAAGAGAGTAATCGTCACTTACATATGGCCAATTATACTGTATGGGGCTGAAACATGGACTTTAGTGAAGAAGGGTGAAAAAAGCTTGGAAGCGTTTGAAACGTGGTGCTACCGTAGAATGGAAAGAGTGAGTTGGACAGATACAATGACAATGTACGCACTGATGTAGGTGCACAAAGACAAATATTGCATGTGATACAAAAACGTCGATTGAGTTGGCTGGGTCACAAAATTAGACATGAAAGTCTTCTACAGAAGATACAAGAGGGCACGATTCAAGGAAAGAGAGGACCGGGGCGATCGATCAAGACTCACCTTTACATCTCAGGCACGCTGGGACATTAAAGTAACGAAGATAACTGATGAAAAGAAGAGAACTGCAGAGGATAGAGTCAAATGGAGAGACATACTCAGACAACCTTACAACCAGTCTTAGGGCTGATCAACCAGAGGATAGGGTCAAATGGAGAGACATACTCAGACAACCTTACAACCAGTCTTAGGACTGATCAACCAGAGGATAGGGCCAAATAGAGAGACATACTCAGACAACTATCAAGAAGTACAGAAGGGCTACAGCAGCTAATGTCAGCTGTAAATGGACACAGTAGAAATCAAAACTTGTTTATAAACATAAATGAAATAACGATAATGAGCACGGGCAAAACATCATGTCAACATAACTTTACAGTGGGTGGTGAATAAGCAGATCAAGTCACGAATTTTGAATATCTGGGCTTCAGAATTGACAAAAATGGCGACTTCTCGAAAGAAATCAGAGGAACACTATCCATGGCAACGCAGAGACTGAACAGCCTGAAGAAATGATGGCAGAACACACACACACACACACACACACACAAAAACAAAAAAAAAGGAAACATCTTGAGATCCTGTGTTTTTCCTGTGATAGCTTATGGCTGCGAATCATGAAGGATTACCAAATCCCCTAGACAAAGAATCGAATCCTTTGAGTCAAAATGTTACAGAAAGATCCTCAGAATACCCTGGACAGAGAAGTAGACAAATGTAGACATTCGGTAAGAGTTGAGCATAAAGGAGAACTGGTTTATCAATTCCATTTTGGCAAGAAAATGTAAATACTTTGATCACATCGGGAGACACAACGGTCTTGAGAGAACAGTGATGGAAGATATGGTGCCAAGCAAAAGAGGTAGGGGTAGACTAAGAAGACGATGGCACCAATCTATCCAGGAATGCCTGGGTATAACTGTGGCGGAGGCTGGAGTTTTGGCAAGTGAAAGAGTTTCTTTCAGACAGACTGTGACGGAGCGAAGCTTTATAAAAGACATGCTACATTATGATGATGATTACTGTGACCTTCATGTATGCTTTGCCAGTCAGACAGTACGTACAGATCGGACACGCTAGTCAGGGTCAGGCAAAATGTATTCGCCAAGAACCCCATCTCGTAGTTCTCCTTGGAAACGGGCTGTTCTTTGTATATTGTATAACAAGGTGGGGGATCAACAAGATCCTCGTTGCAGTGAGAGACACACAGATGAAGCCAAGCATAGCACAGTAGTGGGTAACCCACGCCCACCTTCATCAGCACGATCGGGATGCGAGGAAAGCTGCTGCAACCCTCCATTTAACGTCCTTTTCATGACGCACAAATGAGTTGTTGCCCAATGTCCAAAATGGGTAGGATTACTCTTTTGTGCGCCCTGAAAAAGGACGTTAAGTGGCGGGGTGTAGCTACTTTCCTCACATCCCGAACATGCTGATGAAGCTGGACCGCTGTCCTCCAGGCGGTTGTGCGATGCTCCGCTTTATCTGCGTGGCGCTTACTACTACGGGGATCACGTCGATCCAGATCTCGTCAGCCAGGCTAGCTTGAAAACAAATAACGCTTCATGTATACAGACTCTGCAGTCTTCTAAACCAGTATAAAGACGTTACGTTAAGTTAAGTTAAGAGATATTGTGGTTTTGGTCAATCTATTGTGCCCGACCCTGAATCGATGTCCTGGTCAGCATGTTGTGCCTGACTGGACTAGTGTCCCAGTTCCCTAGAAAATATATAAATATGTACTTATTTGAGAATGAACGACGAAGAAGAAAATGAAGTTTAAGGAAGTCTAGAGGAAGTAGTTATTTCCTCTTATCGCACAGCGCATGCGTAATGCAACGTTTATAAGAAAACTCTGGAAGTAAGTGCAAACCTTCTTGAACCTGTACTTATTCTAAACCATGCACTTGCATGCGATTGTCTGCTAGCTACCATTCGCATTTTTTGTGTGTGTCGGCCCTTATCATGTGCCACGTATACAGATGCGATAGATAATTATAGTTTGTGCCATTTCAAATTTAGAATGAGTGCGGAAGCATCGTCAAACTCGTCCCCGTTAAAGAACGACATTGACAGCAAAACTACTGCCGGGGAAGATGACCAACATGGAACATACGAGTGTAACATTTGTTTCGAAACGGCAAATGACCCTGTGGTTAGCATGTGCGGTCACCTTTTCTGGTGAGTCATTTAATTAATTTGTTATGTAAGTCTATAAGTTTATTAAAAAAGCCCACTTAATTACATTGATTGACAACTGCGGCTGGTGGGTGGGTGTCACTGGGATAGTGGTAGTGGTAGTCTATCTCAACTATCTGTTCACTCGTCACTACTGCCCTTAATATTGACAGTATTGCAGTATTGTTAATTAATAATTGTTATTATCATGTTATGAAAGCTTATTTGTTAATTGTTAAAGCCCTCTTCCAGTACGGCAGCACTCCCATCCTCCCTCACTGCAGCACTTCCCTCCCTCATTGCAACAATTTTGCACTTGACTGCCTCTCCTGCCCCCACTCATCATATAATGCCACCATTCTTCGAATTGGGTCATGGACATCAGGGGGGGGGGGGGGAAATCATACTCTATTGATAGTTTTGTTTTTCTCTATTCTATACTCATACTGTCTTTGTAAATGTTTCGAAACTATCTCGTCTCAATTTTAGTTAACTGTCTCATGTGTCAAGAGCATGAAATCTAAGGATACCGATGGGTCTGGTATGTTCAAATGTCATGTAGACAGTAATATCCAAAGGTTCCTAATAGTAATAGAAACTTAAACTATAAATTTTTTAAATCCTGGTATTCAAACAGATATGTTAATGTCTGTTGCCAGGTAGCCGAATGCTTCGGCTATATGTAGTAGGTATTTTACAACTTCCTGCGGCTTACTAGGCCTGGGGGAAGACATAATTTGTATAATATATATAAATATATATATATATATATAAATTTGGTTCTTCTTCGTTCGTTCTCAATCTCCCGCTACCAAACCCTGAAAGGGTAAGTAGCAGAATGTAGTCCACAGAATGGAATGCGTTGTGTCGTAGTTTACAGCTTGGCTGCGATATTTGCACCTTTCGGTCCAACACTCCGACTTCAGCAAACATTTTTTGAGTACAGGGTTAGCATTCCCTCTTCGATCCCTTCTCCTTAGCCAGTCTGCCCTACTGCAGCCTGTTATCCAGGATCACCACGTGGAGGTGTAGAAGGGTCTTGGCAGCTATAGTTCGCTGGCCCTGGCGCTAGCAGTCAGCTATGGGTCGCTGACCACTGCAGCTCATGTGCTGCTCAATATCTTGATCCCAAAATTTGGTTCAGATCTTTGGAACAGTTTGGAATTGTATAAATATAAACAGACTTTCAGCTTTACATATGTAGCTAAGTATAGGTTAAACACTAAATTTGGATTTTATTGGAAATGTTTTTTACACAAGTAATGTTGCCAGCCCAATCATAACCCTCCCTGGCTGCAACATATGGCCTGATGGAAAGGAAACTAATATAAGGAGTCTGTTGAGGGACGTTTTCAGCAGTATTCATCTGTCATTTCATGACGAGGATTATTCTTCTGGTGAAGATATGTTTATAATAGTAGTATCCCGGGGCCCCTTAATGGTGAGTAAAAATTAGGCCCTCTGCATATCCATGCATGTTGTGTTTTTAAAGGGAATTGAAGAGAGTTGTACAGGGAGCACAATGGGAGCCAAAGTTACCTCTTTTGGGTCATTGCACTTGACACAGATAACACTGAAAAATCATCTTCACATAGTCTATCCACCTTCACCTCAGTTGCCTTCTTTAACTCAGAAACTGAGCCGTCGGGCATTGTAAGCTTGCAGCGGAATCTGATCAGAGACCATTCTCACTATGTAAAACAAATTTCTACCGACACCACCACTGAATAAACTTGCAAAGTGTTATGGCATAGGCATCTTAAAGGAGGCTAGCTGTAGTAATAGCATTAAACTCTGACGAGTGAAAAAGGGACAGGAAAATGTCCATGAATATGCTTCTATAGATTAATCTTTTTGGTTATATCAGAGCTGGTTATCTATACAAAAATAGTTGGTATTTAGGACTAAACTCTTATGTGGTGCTGAAAAGCACTTCATCCCTGAAAAGAGCTGCAGTTGGAGCATACCACTAGATTAAATGACACTCTAGGTTAGATCAGGGTTTCTGTAACTTTTCAATCTGACGGACCGGCAGGGATTTATTAATTGCCGAAGAGACCAGTACCCAATTGATTGTTTATTGTTATTTTTCGATCATCTTAAATTTGTATTAAAATTTGCTTAAATGCCTGCTTAGTCAATTCTATCTTTTACTCGTTTGTTACTTTAATAAAATTATATCTGCACCTGAAGTTCAGTTCTCTTGATAAAGGCTGTTGTGGTGGAGAGTTCTTCAAGGCTTCCAAACTGTTTTGTGTGGGGGTTCATCTCCGTGGGCCAGTGCTCAGTATATAATTGTGTAAGAACACAACAGTCTTGTAGTGGGCCAGTGCTCAGTATATAATTGTGTAAGAACACAACAGTCTTGTAGGATATGTTTGGCTGTCTGTGTTGTTGCTCTTTAAACTCCGCTTGTTATGGTATGAATATTTTCTCAGTTTCTAGGTACTGTGTAGTCTTTTGTTGAACATCCCTTACATTGTCTTACAGACATAGCTGGTTAAGCTTACGTGGCATGTAGCTGGTGGCCTTTTCTTATCCTTTCCTTTCCGTATGATGGAGCACACTTGCAACACTCTCCATGTCTGCGGTACATTGCTTTTCTATTTGTCTATCTATCTATCTTCAGTCCACTTGTGTCGTTAGACGTGGGGAGGTGTGACCTGACTCCTTGTTATTTTTTGGCAGGTGATAATCCGATGGTGGCTTGTCAGGTCATTGCCTGTCATCCATCTATAATTTTATCTGCAGCAATTTGTTTGCATACGTTTAAAAATGGTTTATTCATTTTTATTTATTTGTGCGCATAAAAAGACTGAAATCTGTTTCACTGACAGATTCGCTTTATGAACTTGCTCTGGTCCCTATCTGTTCGCACAAGCGTGGTATTACTATTCTGAGTTTTACAGCAGTTCCACATATTTTTATTTATAGTTGTAGTGTTATTCAAAACCTGTTTATAAACAAAACCAAGATAATGACCACCGATAAAACATGTCAACATAAATCATAAATTTACAGTAGGTAGTGAGGATATAGATCAGGTCACCCATTTTGAATATCTTGGCTCCAGAATTGACAAAAATGGCGACTGCTAGAAAGAAATCAGGAGACTAGCCATGGCAACGCAGAGGCTGAACAGCCTGATGAAATTATGGCAGAACACCAACAAAATGACAAAAGTGAAAGGCTTGAGATCCTGTGGCAATATTTGGCTGCGAAACATGGAGGATTACCAAAACTTTTAGTCAAAGAATCGAATCCTTTGAGTCAAAATGTCACAAAAAGATCCTCAGAATACACTAGATGGAGAAAATGATAAATACAGACATTTGGCAAGAGTTGAACATAGAGAACTGGTTTATCAATTCCATTTTGGCCAGAAAATGTAAATACTTTGGTCATATCAAGAGATACAACAGTTTTGAGGGAACAGTGATGGAAGGTATGGTGCCAGGCAAAAGAGGCAGGGTTAGACTAAGAAGACGATGTCACAAAGATATCTGGGCATGACTGGCGGAGGCTGAAGTTTTGGCAAAGGAAAGAGTTTTAATGAGGCGGGCTGTGATGGGAGCGACGTTCTATAAAGGACATGCTTCGTGATGATGTAGTTGAATTTTACATATTGTCCTCAGCATTCTAAACAAATGAATTCTCTATCTCCCAGTTGGCCATGTGTGCATCAATGGCTTATAACAAGACCAGAGAGGCAGACATGCCCAGTATGTAAAGCAGGAATCAGCAAAGACAAAGTGATACCAATTTATGGGCGCGGAAACCCAAATCCTGAAGATCCAAGGTAAGCCATGTAATTCTTGTTTGCATAGTTTTCGACCATGTTTCAGGATTAACAGTTTACATACAATTTGCAGCGAATTTGTACAATTTTAGCACATATAATGGGAGTGAGAGGAAATCAGAGACAGATAAAACATTGTGATCAAGACCCCCACCTCACATCCTTTGTCATGTTCCTAGAAACAGGTGGTGTCAATATACCAAACAAAGTACTCAGATGCACAGTCTCCAGCAGGAGAAAAAGAGGCAGCCCCAAGAAACGCTGGACAGATGATATTGGAAGTGGACAGGAAAGTCCCTGGAGGACACCTTAATTATGGCACTGGACAGACAAAAATGGCATGAATTTGTTCATCAGGCGATGCCAAAATGACCTCACACAGACCAACGATGAATCACACACCACCCGCAAGAGGATTGGGTTCCCCCTCCCCCTGGAACATGCACAAAACACATCACTTAAAATTGGAGGAATGCCCCTACAACCTTCCTGAGGGTTACGGGAAAGACAAGATGAGAGAAACACAAGATGTATACTCATTACACAACCTAGCAAATATATTTGGTTATAGTTGGTTCCCATGGTACCTGGAAGACGACGCAGGAGTCGACCAAGGCGAAGGTGGATACAAGATATCAAGGATACTCTAAACATGGAGCAGGTTGGAAGATTGACTGCAGACCGAGATTCATATCGGATGGCTGTGATGAGAGCGACGTTCTACAAAGGACATGCTACATGATGATCACGGTTGATTGGTTATTGATCCAGCTGCCTGTCTGCCCCTGCCCTTTGGCCCAATACCATATAGTGGTATTTGCAAGTGTTTGTGAGGTGTTGTTTAGTTCCAAGAATATAAAACAAAACTACAGCTGATAAACAGTATATTAATGCCAACTCTGTGCTACCAGAATTTCAATGTGTGAAATGAAGTGTTTGAGGAAGATCATCAGTGTTACCAGGAGAGACAGAATGCGGAACGACAACAGTCAAAGTATGGTCGCACTACATCTTGTGCCAAATACATTTTCAGGCAGAAAATAAGTTAATTTCGTCATCTCATGAGAATGCACCCTCATCAACTTCCACTGATGGCTTACAGCGCTGGTAGTTCTGGCTACAGGGCAAAGGGTTGGCCGTGAGGCAGGTGGATAGATGACATTAGAGTCATTGTGCATCGACACTGGCTCACGTTGACCAATGCAACGTACTTGGCACAGGATAGACGACTTAAGTTCGTCACAACGCTCAACAAGTGAAAAGAAAACTAACTAAGAAAAATCTTGAAACTTTAAATATATTATATAGTTATATATCGGAATGGGTTCCATCCATTTTTATATGATAAATATGGCAGGAATTATTATGTTTTAATCGATAGAAAAATATTATTTGAAAATTGTTAAAAGCGAGAAGTTTCTGCATTGTATAGTCATTGAAAAAACCTTTTTATTGAACATGTAAAGCATTATTTTGATATGTTCTTATTGCAGAGAGAAACTGCCGCCAAGGCCGTCAGGACAAAGGTCTGAACCAGAGTCTTCAAATGTAAGTTTTTAGCTGAACAAGTTGCCCTGCTTCAGGGAGCACATCTTGGTTAACCTTTGTTAACTGTTTCCTTTTCAAACTTATTTATTATATCTTTGTCTTATCTTTCATTGCAAGAATAGTATAGCTATTTGTTAAAAAAGTTGTGTGGTTTTTAAAATTGACAGAGTTGACAAAAATGCAGACTGCTCGAAAGAAATCAGAAGAAGACTAGTTATGGCAATGTAAAGACTGAACAGCCTGAAGAAATTATGGCAGAGCATCAACAAAATGATAAAAGTAAAAGTCTTGAGAGCCTGTATTTTTCCTGTGGCCGCTTATGGCTGTGAATCATGGACGATTACCAAAATTTCCAGACAAAGAATCGAATCCTTCGAGTCAAAATGTTACAGAAAGATCCTCAGAATACCCTGGACAGAGAAGAAGACAAATGTAGACATTCGGCAAGAGTTGAGCATAGAGGAGAGCTGGTTTATCAATTCCATTTTGGCTAGAAAATACAAATACTTTGGTCACATCAAGAGACACAATGGTCTCGAGAGAATGGTGATGGAAGGTATGGTGCCAGGCAAAAGAGGAAGGGGTAGACCAAGAAGACGATGGCACCGAGATATCCAGGAATGCCTGAGTATGACTGTGGCGGAGGCTGAAGTTTTGGCAAGAGAACGAGTTTCTTTCAGACAGACTGTGATGGGAATGACGTTCTACAAAGGACATGCTGCATAGAAATGGTGGTTTTTAAATAAAAATATTCATTAAAATTTAATTTACTGAAGGTACAAAGATACAGCATAGTGATTGTTGCTTTAGAATTGGCTGAATCGAAAACAAAACCATTTCCTTCTGTCTTGAAAGCAACAAGTAGCACTAAAAAGCCAGAAAAATACAGAATTAATGATTTAAGAACAGTACTCTGTCAACTATGCCAGCAGTCCGCACCAAAAAGAGTAGTGGTACAGTGGGTTCCATCCCATTGTAACATCCAAGGCAATGAGGAGGTAGACTGGCAAAAGAAGGTGCAAGATTACCAGAACCAGATTCTAGTGTGACCTACAAAGAGTCCAAAAGATTTATTATACATGGCCAAATGGGAAACAGAGCATACTGGCTACACAAAAAATAATGCCTATTACCAGTTGAACAGAAGAGAGCAGGTCATGGTCTTCAGACTCCGCACAGGCCACAACAGACTGAGGTACCATCTATTCAGTAAACTGAAGATAGGTGGCACTGACGAATGCACCTGTGGTACAGGGAAAATGACCGCTGAACATCTGCTGCAAAATTGCCCAACATACGAGGACCAGAGAAAGCACATGTGGCCATCACCAGTGCCAACACTAGACAAGCTCTATGGCAGTGTCAACAGCCTCAGGATGACAGCTGCTTTCTTCGAACAAATTCAAGTTGACGTCTGACAGCGTACGAAGAAGAAGGCAACAAGATGGCTAGATTGACTTTAAACAATTTTTTCTCTGTTTCACTTGGATTTTAAAGGTTATTCCATTATCGATTGTGATGAAGTTAAGTTGTGACAACGGATTTTTCTGAGGTATGTCTGTTTAGTTTGTTTATGTAGATGTTATGGTTGGTTGATTGATAATGCCCACAATGAGTTGGTAACCCTTTTGTAGGTCCTGAAAAGGACGGAACTTGTAACAGAATGTAGTAGCTTTCCTGACATCCTGAGTGTGCTCATGAAGTGAACCGGGTCCTCAAGGCGCTTGTGCAATGCTTGGCTTCATCTGTGTGTCACTCACTACTATGGGGATCACATCGAACCTGACTTTGTTAGCCAGACTGTTGTCTTTGACAACAGCCCGTTTCTAGGACAACCAACAAGGAGGTCAGGTGAGGGTCTTGGCCAGTATATTTCTCCTGACCCTGGCTAACATTTGATCATTGTCTTTTGTCTGACCAGACATTAGTCTCATTGTCCCTATGTAGATGTTATAAATACGTTTGTAGTAGAAACTAACAGATCTGGTTGGGAACATTATCAGTGCTTTGTCGCAATTTCATGGATCTACAAGACAACTGGTGTACCAAAAACTGGGTAATTCTCAATGTTTGTGACGTAATACCATAAATGTGGAAACTAGGTTAAAACATGTAACACTATTCACAAAATGTGCTATTTATGATTGCCATTACTTTTAAAACACTTACAAATAATTCAGTATATAAGCTGAGTACATTTTGTGAATAAGTTAGAAAGTAAAGATAATCCCATAGGAGGCACTGCTGTCAGGGATGAACTGTTAAAGACTTCATTGATCGAAGCCACAGCTTTGTTGTGGGATGGCCAGTTCTTTTCCTTATCTAACTGTAAGCCAGGTACCCATTTACAGGTGGGTTTGTCTGGAATGTGCCAGTAATTGGAGTTGAATCCTGCACCTTTGCCATAAAATGTGTGCTCTACCACTGCGCTATTTAGATCGTCATTTGGTTAATTTTCCGCTGTGGAGAATTGACCCTCCTTGTATTTTATGTGTGATGGTTAACAAAGTTAACAATTTCTCATGTTCAATTTCAGAGGTTTCCAAACTTCAGATTTGGCGGGGATGGTGGTAATATGCAGTTATCTTTTGGCATTGGTGCTTTCCCATTTGGAATGCTTTCATCAACATTTAACTTTAATGATGTCCGATACAGATCTCGTAAGTATTGCACAATAAATATACGTGAGTGCCTGGTGAAAGTTTCTTGTTTTACTGATATTTTATATTATGTTAACTTATGTACCATCTTACTAACAGAGGGGAACCTGAACTGATACATTGCAAGAATTATTCAAGAAGAGGGAGTGCCTACAGAATATAAAGGACATCTGATTAAACCACCTAAGAAGGGGACCTGGCAGTTTGCAGCAATTAAAGGGGGATTACTTTGCTATCACTGCCAGGCAAGATGTTCAACAGAATTGTCTTGGACAGATTAAGATCGGAAGTAGACAAAAAGGTCAGAGAGGAGCAGGCAGGATTTCGCCAGGGGAGACTATGCACAGATCATAAAGCTACGCTACACATCATAGTAGAACAAAGTATTGATTGGAAATCATCCCTATATGCAAATTTTATAGACCTTGAATAGGCGTTTAGACAGAGTGGATCGAAGTACGCTATGGCAACTGTTAAGACATTATGGGATACCACAGAAGTTCATAACCCTCATACAGAAAATGTATAAAGATACAGTTAGTAGAGTAGTACACGAAGGAGCACTGACTGGCAGCTTTGGGGTGCAAAGACGAGTGAGACAAGGATGCCCGCTCTCGCCCAACCTGTTATTGTTGGCTATAGATTAGATAATGAAGATCAATTGAGGGGGAAATAACTGGTATTCAGTGGACACAATTGGAGGCCTTGTACTACGTAGATGATCTGTTACTTTTTGTCACACAGTCATGTCCAAATGCAAGAGAAGCTTGATAGGGTGAAAAATCAAATTAGCACTAAATATCAACATGAAGGGGGACGGCGTGGCCTAGTGGTTAAGTTGCACGGCTCACAACCAGAAGGTGCTGGGTTCGATCCCCATTACAGCACCGGCTGTTACCCCGGGGAAGCAAACCCTTAGAAAATGCAGGACGAAGCAGACCCTTACATAAAATGCATGCTGAAGTCGGATGCACTGGGCCGACAGGCGCAAAATAAAAACCACAGTGTAACGCACACACACCTTGGGGAATAGATAAATAAGGCGAACGCAAAAAAAAAAAAAAATCAACATGAAGGAAACCAAGCTTCTTAAACCCAAAACTATTGACAAAGATTGTTGAAAGACGTGGATACCCTTACCTATTTCGGTAACACAATTGACACATCAGGAGTTAAAGATGCAGATGTAAAGATCAGAATTGAAGGGGCAAGATGTACATTGCTGACACTAAACAACATATGTGTAGAAACATAAAGTAATTAAGAACTTGTTAATATTGTTTTTGATATGTGTGTGTTACTTCCTGAAATACAAGAAAATTAAGGTGGAAATGTTGAAAAGCAGCATAGACATTTAGACTTGCCTATTTGGAGGGACGCCACATGTCTAGTAAATCCGTGAAATTGCTACAAAACACTGATATTGTTCTTAACAAGATTGACACATCTTGTTAGTTTCAACTAAAAACACATTTATTATATCTACATAAGCAAACTAAACTACAAACACTATTATATCTACATAAGCAAACTAAACTACAAACACATTTATTATATCTACATAAGCAAACTAAACTACAAACACATTTATTATATCTACATAAGCAAACTAAACTACAAACACTATTATATCTACATAAGCAAACTAAACTACAAACACATTTATTATATCTACATAAGCAAACTAAACTACAAACACATTCATTATATCTACATAAGCAAACTAAACTACAAACACTATTATATCTACATAAGCAAACTAAACTACAAACACATTTATTATATCTACATAAGCAAACTAAACTACAAACACTATTATATCTACATAAGCAAACTAAACTACAAACACATTTATTATATCTACATAAGCAAACTAAACTACAAACACATTTATTATATCTACATAAGCAAACTAAACTACAAACACTATTATATCTACATAAGCAAACTAAACTACAAACACATTTATTATATCTACATAAGCAAACTAAACTACAAACACATTCATTATATCTACATAAGCAAACTGAACAGATCTACCTCAGAAAAATCCATTTATTATATCTACATAAGCAAACTAAACAGATCCACCTCAGAAAAATCAATTTATTATATCTACATAAGTTTCAACTAAAAACACATTTATTATATCTACATAAGCAAACTAAACTTCAAACACATTTATTATATCTACATAAGCAAACTAAACTACAAACACATTTATTATATCTACATAAGCAAACTAAACTACAAACACATTCATTATATCTACATAAGCAAACTAAACAGATCTACCTCAGAAAAATCCATTACAGCAGCTTAACTTCATCCCCATCAATAATTTAATCTTCAAATCAAGTGAAATAGAGAATATATAGAGATCAAGATGGTGAGCAGCGCATGAGCTGCAGTGGTCAGCGATCCATAGCTGACTGCTAGCGTCAGGGCCAGTGAACCATAGCTGTCAAGACCCTTCTACACCTCCACACGGTGATCCTGGATAACAGGCTGCAGCAGGGCATACTGGCTAAGGAGAAGGGATCGAAGAGGGAATGTTAACCCAGTACTCAAAAAATGCTTGCTGAAGTTGGATGTGTTGGACCGAAAGGTGCAAATATCGCAGCCAAGCTGTAAACTACAACACAACGCATTCCGTTCTCTGGACTAGATTCTGCTACTTACCCTTTCAGGGTTTAGTAGTGGGAGATTGAGAACGAACGAAGAAGAAGAGGAGAGAATATATCATTTCAAAATGTTGTATAAACATCCCACAAGCACATCTCTCGTTTGAAAAATGAACAAGAAGGAAGTGACTTCCATTTACATTCAAATACGCATATTCAGCCATTTCCATAGCATTAACCCGGATGCTTATACACGATATTACCAGTCCTCATTGTCATTTGACAGGCTACAGTGCCTTCCGTTGAGAAACATATTTTTTAAATCAGGCAATTCGTGAAACCAAACGCGTGGTGAAGGTATGTACTCTGTCTAAAAAAACATAGATTGTTGCGGTGTGTTTTTCTTTGTCTTTCTGTCGCTCATATATAACTGATCTGTATTTCTTTTTGTCATTGTCTACATTGATTCTGTTTCATTTGTTTCAGCCCCTGCTAACTCCCCGCAACAGGCAGAGGAGCAGTTTCTAAGCAAAGTATTTCTGTGGGTGGCCATCATCTTTATATGTTGGCTAATAATAGCTTGATGCGGGGTGGGTGAAGATATAACTTTTGGGGAGTGCCATCTGCTTGCTGACAATCAAGAGTTTCTTGCCTTAAGTGCTTTCATGGAGCTTGGCACCAAATGTAGCAGGACGAGACAGTTGTTTGTTTACTTTCCAAGACAAATATTTTTGCTTGTTTTCCCAATTTCATGTTCACTTCAATCAGTGAAAACCTTTCAGCGTTCTGTACGGCACGTCATCAAGAAATACACGACAGCCATCTGGTCATGTTCCATCAATTCCAGTGCATGTGCATGTAGCCACATACATGAAAGGGACCTAGGGGTTATAATAGATAATACAGGGAAAGTGAGTGAGCAAGTCCAGGTAGCAGTGATAAAGGCAAATGCAATGTTAGGTGTGATAGAAATAAATATTAAACATAGTAGCAAGGAAGTGATTGTCAAACTGTATAAAGCATTAGTTAGACCTAGATTGAAGTACTGTGTACTGGTGTGAAGTCCTTATCATAGAGGAGATATAAACATGCTGGAAACGATACAAAGAACAACAAATCTGATAGTTGGATTCCAGAAGACACAGAAAAACCGGCCAACAGTGTCTAGAAAAGAGAAGAATTCTTGGTGATCTAATACAGGTTTATAAGATAATCATTGAAAAGATAAATTAGACTAAACAATTTTGTTCAAAATACAACCACCTACCAGAACAAGAGGACATAGCTACAAATTAACTAAACAAATGTCCAGATTAGATATAAGTAAATATTTTTTTAGTTAGAGAGATGTGAATGTTTAGGATGCATTGCCACAGGAAGTAGTGGAGGCAGGAACAGTTAATGCATTTAAGAATAGATTGTATGCATATAGCTTTTAGAGCAAGGAAATGTAAATGAAGCTGGTTTTATACAGACTCTGCAGTCTTCTAAACCAGTATAAAGAAGTTAAGTACACAACAAAACACCCTGGTCCTGTTCCATTCATTCCAGTACACGCACCTGTGCCCACGTACACAACTTATTCTCTGGTCTGTTCCATCCATTCCAGTACACGCACCTGTGCCCACGTACACAACTTATCCTCTGGTCTGTTCTATCCATTCCAGTACACGCACCTGTGCCCGCGCACACAACTTATTCTCTGGTTTGGTACATCCATTTCAGTACACGCACCTGTGCCCGCGCACACAACTTATGCTCTGGTCTGTTCCATCCATTCCAGTACACGCACCTGTGCCCACGCACACAACTTATTCTCTGGTCTGTTCCATCCATTCCAGTACACGCACCTGTGCCCACGTACACAACTTATCCTCTGGTCTGTTCCATCAATTTCAGTGCACACACCTATACCTATGTCTTCCTTGACAGCACCACAGATTCCTTGTGACATTCTTTGCTCTTTGTCACCAACCCTCCTGACACAGAACTGTCTTAGATGGTTGGGTCATATATTTTATATTTGTAGAAGCGTTAATGGACAAAGTAAAGATCAAAACCTGTTCATAAACATAAAGAAAACAAAGATAATGACCACCGACAAAACACAATGTCAGCATAAATTTACAGTGGGTGGTGAGGAAATAGATCAGGTCACACATTTTGAATATCTGGGCTCCAGAATATACAAAAATGGCTACTGCTCGAAAGAAATCAGAAGAAGACTAGCTATAGCAATGCAGAGACTGAACTGCCTGAATAAATTATGGCAGAGCACCAATAAAATGGTAAAAGTCATGAGAGCCTGTGTTTTTCCTGTGGCAACTTATGATTGTGAATCATGGACGATTACCAAAACTTCTAGACAAAGAATCGAATCCTTCGAGTCAAAATGTTACAGAAAGATCCTCAAAAGCCCTGGACATAGAAAAAAACAAATGTAGACATTCGGCAAGAGTTGAGCATAGAGCAGAACTGGTTTATCAATTCCATTTTGGCTAGAAAATGCAATACTTTGGTCACATCAAGAGACGCAACGGTCTTGAGAGGACGGTGATGGAAGGTATGGTGCCAGGCAAAAGAGGAAGGGGTATACCAAGAAGAGGATGGCACTAAGATATCCAGACATTCCTGAGTATGACTGTAGTGGAGGCTGGAGTTTTGGCAAGAGGACAAGTCTCTTTCAGACAGACTGTGATGGGAGCAACGTTCTACAGAGGACATGCTACATGATGATGAGAAGCTTTTGTGGCTTTTAACATTTCAACTGGATGAGATAGCTGACCTCGTCCAATCTTCCTTAGTCACCTTTTATGACAAGCGTGTCATTGCAATGTTAGGTATGATAAAAAGAAATATTAAACAAGGAAGTAGAACACCAAAATAAGTCTAAATGGCAAATATCTGCGGCTAAATGACAACCCAAACTACTTGGTCATCACATTCGATCGGCGCATGACATGGAAAAGTCAGATCGAGAGAAACCAAATGAGAGCAAGACAAAGAATGGCAATCATGAGGAAACTTGCTGGCATAAGCTGGGGAGCAGACGGAAGAATACTGAAGAAACTGTACACTGGAAGAGTGAGACAAGTTCTCGAGTATGGCATTGCGGCATGAGCAGCAGCAGCAAAGGCGAACTTTGATAAAATTAGCACACTTCAAAACCAAGCCATGAGAGTTATAACAGGAGGCATGAAGTCAATGCCAATTGTAGAACTTGAAAAGATTACAAACCTGCAATCCATGACCGATAAAAGAGACAGCAGCAAGCAGAGAAACTAAGAAGACTGACAGATCATCCAATACCCCAAAGACTAAATAGATTTGGAAAAGGGAAACTAAAGCGGAGAAACTTTGCAGAAATAGCCAAAGCAAAGATGAGCGAAGACCCTATGAACACCGTAACAACACCAAAGCCCATCCCTACTGTACGAAATCCCACATGGAAGCAGCATATCATTCCGGAGGTGGTAGAAAATATACCAGGTATTGGAAACAAGAACAGCCAGACTGAAAAAGAAAGAAGAGACATAACTCTGAGGTACATAACGAAAAACTACCCAAGCATGGACTGGACCCATGCATACACATACGGCTCTGTAACAAACACAACACAGAATGGAGGGGGAGGGGTATTCCTGAGCCTAACAAATTGTAGAAAAATAACACTGTCAGTGGCAACTGGAAAATTCTCAAGCAATTTCAGAGCAGAGGCACTGAAGGCTGCAGTAGAAGCAATGCTGACAGGCGAAAGCAATGAAAGCCAGATAGTCCTATTTACAGATGGCCTGTCCGTGGTTACAGCACTAAAAAGCCAGAAAAATACTGAACTTAATGATTTAAGAACAGTACTCTATCAACTATGCCAGCAGTCCGCACCAAAAAGAGTAGTGGTACAGTGGGTTCCATCCCATTGTAACATTCAAGGCAACGAGGAGGCAGACAGACTGGCAAAAGAAGGTGCAAGATTACCACAGCCAGATTCTACTGTAACCTACGAAGAGTCCAAAAGGTTTATTAGGGACAGATACATGGCCAAATGGGAAACAGAACATACTGGCTACACAAAACATGATGTCTATTACCAGTTGAACAGAAGAAAGCAGGTCGTGGTCTTCAGACTCCACAGAGGCCACAACAGACTGAGGTACCATCTATTCAATAAACTGAAGATAGGTGGCACTGACGAATGCACCTGTGGTACAGGGAAAATTCAAGTTGATGTCTGACAGCGTACGAAGAAGAAGAAACAAGGAAGTGAAAATTAAACTGTATAAAGCATTAGTTGGACCTAGATTGGAGTACTGTGTACAGGTGTCGGGTCCTTATTGTAGTGGGGATATAAACATGCTGGAAAGAATACAAAGAAGAGCGACAAAGTTGATAATGGGATTCCAGAATTACAGTTATGAGGAAAGACTGCGAAAAACCAGCCTACGGTGTCTAGAAGAGAGAAGAATTCGAGGTGACTTAATACAGGTTTATAAGATAATCAAAGGTATGGATAAATTAGACTAAAAATATTTTTTTTCAAAATACAGCCACCTACAATAAGAAAAGGGCACATCCACAAATTAAATTACAAAAAGGTCAAGATTATATACCAGGAAATATTTTTTTTAGTCAGAAAGTGGTGAATGCTTCGAATGCATTGCCACAGAAATAGTAGAGGCAGGGTAAATTAATGCATTCAAGAAGAGATTGAATGCGCATAGGTACCAGTATAAAGATGTTAAGTTAAGGTTATAGAGCTAGTATAACTTAACCCAGTCTTAGACAACTTTGCAGATTTGTCTTTCAGTCTGGGGCAATCATAATAAAGATATAAAGCGTCAAATGTCATTGGGAGGGTGGCGGCCTGGCCTGGGAGGATATGATGTGTGAAAGATTTGTGCTGATGCTCGTGGGTCAGTGTATTTCTGCTTTAAATCCCTCAAAAACATTACAAAAGTCCCTCTCTTCTTTGTTCTAGTCAAAGTCTGAATTGGGGTGTTCAAATTTCATCATCAGATGGAAAGATCGACTTTGACACATGTAAATATTAGAGGAATGCCACAAATTATACATTAAATGAAGACTATACATGCACAGAACGTCCAGTTATAATTTATTTTCTCCTAACTAGCGAGAGCTTGTTGCTATGTAACAATGGTCGAGGTTAGTGTTTTGATACCAATTTCAGCGTAATCGAACTGAAAATTATGTTTTGCACTACTGTACCGAGCAGAAAACGGTTAGGTACTAACATTGCAAAATCTTCATTTTGTAGTCCAGTGATTTTTTTTGTTCTTGATTTAATTCATTACACTTAGTGGTAGCTATATCTCGATAGAAGACATTCCATCCCATCCATTCCTGGTTTAGCTGAAGTGCTTCTGTGTATTTGCAAGTTTTTACTTCTCATTGTGATACTTCATTTTATCTTTTTTTTTTGTTATGCAATTATACATTTTTGTTTTCAAACTTTCACAAGATTGTTGTTGTTGTGGATGTTTATGTCTAATTTCAGAATAGAATGATGATTTTCTGTGTCTTTCAACTGCATGCAGGGTATAGACTCTTCATTGCCCGACATACGAGGACCAGAGAGAGCAGATGTGGCCATCACCAGTGGCAACACTAGACAAGCTCTATGGCAGTGTCGACAGCCTCAGGATGACAGCTGCTTTTTTCGAAAAAATAAAGGTCGACGTCTGACAGCGTAAGAAGAAGAAGATTGGCGGTTCTGCATTTTATGTGTATCTTATTTTCCGGAGTTTGCATACATATCAATTTCCCTGGAAAAAACCCATAAACGCTACAGTTGAAAAACCATACATGGATTTAAGGATAGAGGAGAATGCTTCCTATTCTTTTGTCCTACTGTTCTTGCCTTGCCGCACGCAGAGGTTAGGTATGCGCTAGATGGGAGGCTTGTGTTGTCGGCATGTTCCTTTTGGAGTGTTTTTTAAATACCATTTATCCATCGCCGCTGGGGTCTACCTCTTGCTCGAATGGGAGGATTGATCGCTGAGGAATACTATGTTCAGCTGTTCATATATAAATATAGTGTATCACAGAAGAATCCCCTTTAGTCAAGTGTGCCCCATTGTAGGAAAGTTGTGAACCACTGATATATACGAGTGATTTCATGAAGCTAAATACTCATTATTTCATATATAAGAATTTTTATTTGTGTGCTATGTATTAACGTATATTATAATATTCATGTATATTTGTGTAATCATGTTTATCATTTTCTGTTTGGCCTAATCTGGCATACCGTGATTCGCACATTCCTAGACACTTATTGATTAATGACTGCTACCGTAACCTTTTGCTTTCCAGTTTACAAAATTACGTCTATTTCCTGTATCTGCATAATTTTTCAGCACATCATGACCCGACATCGTTGTTGATTTTGAGAACCTCTAATTTTGTGTGTGTGTCTAGAGACATATATTAATAAAGAACTTGTTTTTGTTGGTGTTAATTGTGTGTATGTTAGTTTCTGAGGTACAAAAAGATGAAGGTGATAGTGGTGAAAAATAGCACAAACATAAAGACTCATCTAGTAGCGGCTTCCCTTGGTTAGGAATAAAAAGAAAAATTTGTAGAAAAACATACTAATAATACTATAGATGTTTACTGTAATTACTACCTAGGGTCACTTCGACTATAAACGTAATTATTGTACCTTTATAAACAAACTAAATAGATCTACCTCAGAAAAATCCATTACAGAAACTTAACTGCCCCATTCTTAATAAATGGGTGAATCTTCAATTCCAAGTAGAAAATAGAAATCCTTTCCAAAATCTAAAACAAATTTAAAAATCTCCATTGTTTTCATCTAACCACACATGGCGAAAGTTGGAACTCTCTACAATCAAAAGAGCAGTTTGTTCTCCTGTTACTACAACATTACCACAGTAGTTTAGATACTATAAAGCGATGACCCTAGAACATGCAGTGCGCAGCGCCAGTGGGGCGGAGCCAAATCGTCGCAATCTCACGCTGTTGGGCCGAGAAATGTTGTCATAAATCAAATCCATTCTATTTTTTTTTTTTTCATTATTCTTTAGGTGTTTCTGTTTGTTTATTTACCTTGATAAATGCCTTGTGTTCGTAGTGTGGGTTTTTTCTTCTGTCGTAGTATGGTAACTGAGCCTTTCCTGTTGCTATCTACATGGGCTAAATACCAACAATGACCGAAATACAAACAAGGTTAACAATGAGTTCTACATAAGAACAACAACAAATGTTTTCATCTACATAGACATTTTGCATAGATTTGATCAACAAGAATAACACAGACTATAAACACTGAGCTAAGTTCCACGATTATCAATGTGAAATGACACGGATTCAATATTTAATATTTGTTCTGGGTCTGCTGTATATTGTAGACTGATGTTTGTTTAACTTATTTACAAAAACCATATGCATGGGGAAATTGTGATACTAACTGATGCACAGTCAGTCATAACGGCACTCAGATCCAACAAGAACATTGACCTGAATGTATTGAGTGCAGCTTGGATGAAAATGTGTCATGGGTTCCAGAAAGTAATGATACAGTGGATATCATCGTACTGTAGCGTCAAAGAAAACAAGGAGGGGGGAAAATCTAGAAAAGATGCAGGAAGAATCCTGGTCAACTGAAGAAGCAAAAGCTATAATAAAAGGGCAATAAAAGTAAAATGACAGGAAGAACACCAAGCAGATGGATACTACCAATTGTCCCAAAAAAGACCAGATTATCATAAATTGTCTCCAAACTGGTCACAACAGAACTGTGTTTTTGTTTTGTTGCGTTCACCTTATTTCTCTATTCCCCAAGGCGGTGTGCTTTGCACTGTGGTTTTTATTTTGCGCCTGTCTGCCCAGTGCATCCAACTTCAGTATGCATTTTATGTAAGGGGCTTCCTCCTGCATTTTCGAAGGGTTTGCTTCCCCGGGGCAATGGCCGGTGCTGTGATGGGGATCGAACCCAGCACTTTCGGGTTGTGAGTCGTGTCACTTAACCTTTAGCACTCCAATATATTTTTGAAAAAAATGTCAGTCTTTTGTGACCTAATTAATTTTCCTAATTAGTCGCTGTGGTAGTCGTCTTACAAAATTTTTAACTTTTATGTTTGTTTGTCAATAAATATGATTTTCTGGCGTGTAGATACACAATAGCATAACGAACATGTGGGTGTTATTGTTTTTGTTGTGTGTTTGTTAGTTTTTGAGATTCAAAAAGATGAAGTTGAAAATTTATGAAAATCTCGGGGAAAATTTTGACTCGACCACTAGGCCTAGTCGCTCCGATAGAAAACCATGGAAACAACAACAACGTATCGATACTGTGTTTACAATATGGACACAACTGTTAGTTTCCAATTCAAACGTAGTTCTTTCATTTAAACAAACAAAATAAACAGATCTACACGATCAAAATCTTTCCCAACAACCTACTTCCCCTTTCGCAAAAAGTCGGCTTGCTCCAAACGGCGTATACAAAATTAAAACTGTTCAAAAGCCATTTGTAATCGAACATACGATACTTTAACCGGCAAAATATCGTGTATATATGGAGGACGTATTCAACAGTAAAAAATGGCTGTCGGGAGTGACTCCGTTCAAAAAAAAAAAATTTTTTCCGCACACCGTTTTTGTTGGCCAGGAAGGGAGGTTTTCTTCTAACATTGGCGTGCTAAATCACTAGCCCACACCATAACCCGTAATATTATATCCCCACAGTGTTATTACCCTAATTAGTTTATTCTCTCATCCAATTAATCAGAACAACAGAACTGAGGCAACACCTGTACACCAAATTCGAGATAAGAACAACCAGCCAATGTTACTGCGGGCTGACAAACATCAGCATGTGTACTTCTGGTCAGCACACAGATTTAAGGACAAGGATGGGACTATCACCCACACTTCCCTCGAGAAACTATTGCGGTATAGAGACAATGAAAAAGACAGTAGACTTCATTGGAGAATTCAGTCCCAGTCTAAATGAGCAATGATTGAAGAAGTTTATAACCTATTGCACTACTAGCAATAACCTGTCAGTAGATACAGACACTCAATTTATTTTGAAAATATTTTAAAATTAAATCAAGAAGCTGCACAGACTAGAAGGCCACTAATAAATCAGGTCTTATCAAACAATGAGATCTAGTTGCTATGTGTTTTTGACACGGAGGTTTAGCTGTTAACTTGGAATGATTTAGAAGTCGACACATTAAAACTACTGACATTTTTAGGGGATGAAGACTAACGTCTGGTCAGGCACAATATACGGATCAGACATGTCAGTTAGGGTCAGGCAAAACGTACTGGCCAAGACCTTCACCTCGGCTTCCTAGTAGCCCTCCCTAGAAATGGGCTGTTTTCGTGGCAGCCTGGCTACGAGGAGAAGGATCAACGTGATCCCATAGTAGTGAGTGACACGTAGATGAAATCAAGCATAGCACAACCGCCTGGAGGATCACGGTCCACCTTTATCAGCATGCTCGGGATGTGAGGAAAGCTACTGCAACACACCACTTAATTTCCTTTTCAGGGTACACAAAAGAGTAACCAACAACAACAACTAAAGAAAGGTCCAGATTAGATATTAGGAAATATTTTTTTAGTCAGAGTGGTGAATGCATTGCCACAGGACGTAGTGGAAACAGGGACAATTAATGCATTTAATAATAGATTGTATGTACATAGCTTTTAGAGCAATGAAATGTAAATGAAACTGGTTGCATACATACTCTGCAGAGTCTTCTAAACCAGTATAAAGACGCTAAGTTACATTATGAAACTGCACTGTGAGTGAAGTACAAACACAGAAACGTTGTATTTAATTTTTTGGTCTGTGTTTTTCTCGTTTGTCCAGTCCATGCTCTAAATTTTGTAGATGAGTTTTACTATGTTATTCCATTTTTTTCTGTATGCCCTCATGCATCAATTTTCATTTGTTTTACATATACACTGCCTAAGATAGATTCATATAATTTGCTGGTCAAATGTCACCACCAACCAAAAGCTATTTGCACAGAGCAATCAAGGAGAGCGAGCGCACCATCATAACTAGTCAACGCTGGAATTGGATTGGCCATGTCCTTAGATGATAACATGTCACCATCACCAGGAAGAATGGTGTGAAAAGGCAGGTGAATCAATCAATGATCTCTCTTCCCCTGTGTAGATTCTGGGGCGTTTTCCATATGAAGAAAGAAAAGTCCCGTATCCGAGCAATGGTTTTACATGGGAGGCTGCTAACTTCATACACAACCCCATTTATAGTCATAGTTAACTAAAAATGTTTGGCAGGTTACAGTGGTATATTCCTTTCAACTTGGGTAGCCCTCACGTTGAGAGAGATATGTAATGTGTGTTAATATGAGGGAGGGAGAGAGGGTACATGTACTCTGCAGATGCTTTAATTGTTTTAATTTTCCATTTGGATATAATTGGAAATTTGTATATAATGTAGAGTGTTAACCATAATCAAGAATTGTCATTGGAAAGATTGTAACATGAAATAATTACATTTTAAAAAGCAGAAATGTCTGTGATGACTTGTTGTGTAGGCGTGTCTGAGTCAGTGTGTGACATGATTGTGTACTAGGTGTGTCTGAGTCAGTGAGTGACATGTTTGTGTAGGTGTGTTTCAGTGATGAGGAAAGATGCACGAGAGAGAGAGAAATGCAGTTTTATCTTAGCATGATATAATCCAGGACGACTGAAGTCAAGGAAAAGTTTCCTTCATACTGTACAGTTCAGAAACCTGAGCAAAACCACCCTGATAAATGGCATCGAAGATATGATAAGGAATGGATGAAGAACTTGCGGCGGGGCATAATATGCGCTACCGTGTGTGGTTATCTCTGAACAGATTACGAACGGGAGTGTGCAGGTGTAGATCAAACATATATATATGGAAGAAGATGTCTGTGAATGCAGAGTTATGCAAGACCCCAAACATCTGTATAACAGATTAAGAACCTTGTACATTGGCTGATCTCATGGCAGCAAATTAAAGATCTCCCAGAGCAGCTGATTTCTGATCCGATACTTTGCGAGGTTGCCGGACACGGAAAGTAAGTGAGTGGCAGGGAAGGGTCGTGGAAGACAGGAGGAAAAACCTGTATTTATTGCGGCTGGTGTAGCTAGAGAGAGAGACAAAGCTGCTTTTATCATGGTTTGTTAGGGAAGAGAGAGAAAAACTATTTATCGTGGCTGGTTGTTGTTGGAAGCCACTTGTACTGAGCTTAATTCAACTTTTGGTGAAGGGTTGTAGTGCCTCTTCTTACATCCAGAAGTGTACTTGAGTGGGTGGACCTGGCTGTAGTACAATGCAAGATGCCTCATCTCACCACTAGGGGGAGCACAGTCTCGATCCCAATCTCATTGACTAAGTTGATGTAGCACAGCTGTTTCCAGGAGTACGACTTGTAGTCTTGATCAGTATATTTTAACTGACGTTTGCAAAGATGGCGCCTAACTCACCGCGGGTCCAACTTTGCTCTAGTATTTTAGTCCATTTTGAATGCCACGGATTTGACTGGGATTCACACCAATTGACAACTTACATTTGTGTCCATGGAAATGTGTTGAGGTTTTCCATTTCGATTAATTATAATTCATTCGTTCATTTTGTGGTGTTTTTCCCCTTTGATTATCCTGACAAAGTCATCTGCTATTTGAAATAGTATTTCCACTGTCCTGTCAGATTTCCACGGTTGAACTTCACAAGACTGGCATCCTTTACCCTGTTTGATGATGATACATGGACCAATAATAAACTAACATATCGTCTGGTAGAGATTTGACCCTGTCCGGTTAGCAAGATGTACAAGACACACCACTCGCACGCTGAGTGATGCCTTTAAACCTCCCGACCCCCATCCCAAGGCAGCGGAGTACTCAGCTACCCTCAATGAGTCCACATAGACCCAAGTGAACACACTTTCCATGAAACCACAAGGAGCCACGTCTTCATCTCTGGATATTGGAAGTTCAATGAGAATTGCTATTTGAAGTCTCCTTTTATGCTGCAGTATCTGGTCATAGAAGTGGTCAAGAGATGCAACGAGCCACTGACGTCTAAACGAACATTATTATTATTATTGCGTTACCTTGGTTCCCATATACTTAAATTAGCTTGAATACACTGTCTTGACATTGGTCATTATCTCTCTTTATGAGTCGTTCAGCACCAAAGAGGGTGCATAAAACGGCACTCTCCAGTTAGATAGGTCCGCCGTCACTCTCTCTAGTTCTGGCATGTTCCCTAGCCTCTGGGTTACACCCTACCTGGTGATTGTTCTTGATAGAGTCTCTCTGTGTCTTGCCACTAGGATTCCATAATCTATGTAACGGGAGCCTATTATTGTTCATCCGCAGCTCGTACCCGGTGTGCGCCCAACATTTCTTCCTGATGACATTAGAAACATAATTGTGGTTAGACATTAGTCGTGCATTCTGTCCAGATCATGCCCGATAGATGTCTACTGCATTTATTTTCAAGCGTCTGCCATTTTCCAGCTTTTACAACCATATATAAACACTGAGATGATGCTAGAGTTAAGTATCCTGAGTTTCTTTTTCTCCATCCGTCTTCAGACCTTGGCTTCAATGACTCTTAACGAAGGTAGCAGTCAACTTAAGGATTCGTGCACTTTCGTACAACTTCTCGTGGAAGGACACTGGCTGTTGCCAAATGCAGCTTCTTTTATCGGTATACGATGGGCATGACTGCAAAATGTGTTCTACTGTCATGGGTGATGTGCCGCAGGCACAAAGATTCGTAGTGCCAATCTTGAACTTGTTGTATAGATGACATCTCAGTCTGTTGTGTCCCGTGCAGAGCTGGGGAATGATCTCCTGAGTTTGAAATTTGTAAAACCTTCCTCTTTCTCATTTCGCTGCATTCCCCAGCCTACCCATTCTTCTACCAATCTCTTCCCTCTTTTTCCCGCACATCTTTTCCTTCCCAATCCTCATCCTGCACACCTCTCGTCCCATGCCCATCTATTTCACACTTCCCCCACTTCAATCTTCCAAGATATGCAGAAAATGTGCCAGGCATCCAATGATTCCAGCCTAGTGTGGAACACAAATTAGGTCATTGTATAGTAATTCCAATTTCTAACAACCAAACAATGGATTCATTATTATGTAATTCCAATTTACAACAACCAAGCAATGGATTCATTATTATGTAATTCCCTGTTCCAAAAAAATGTGCGGTGAAACTGGATGTGCCAGGCGGTAAGGTGCAAATATAGATGTACAATACTCATTCTCCGGCGTTAGTCCTGAAAAGAACATTGTGTCGTAGTGTACAGCGAGGTTGCGATATCTGCGCTTTTCTGTCCGACACATTCGATTTCAGCTGACGTTTTATTTGTACCGAGTTTCCCCTTCCCACTGTGATCCCTATCCCTAGCCAGACTGCACTGGTGCGGCCTGTATCCAGGGCCGCCATGGTCATCCTATCTCACAGCTAACTCCAAGTACAGAGGATGGACACACTAGAAGTCTTTCGAGAAGATGACACAAATTGTTTAGATACGGCCGACAGCACGGCTCATGTTGGGCTGAAAGGAAACCATTTGTATGGGCTTGAGTAGCTTGACATGCCTCGGGGACATCTTAGATAATGCAGGTGTTGTGTTTGGGGATGTGGGAGCAAGGACACGCAGAGTGTAGCTCTGGAGTGATCAAAGTGCATGCCGTAATAGGGATATTCGGCTCCAGGGTGAGCAGAGGCGCAGCGTATGGCCAGACTCAATATTAAGAATTAGAGGACTTTATTGATTCACTCTGGGGGATCAAGATGCTGAGCAGCACATGAGCTGCAGTGGTTAGCGACCCATAGCTGACTGCTAGCTTCAGGGCCAGCGAACCATAGCTGCACAAGACCCTTCTACACCTCCACGTGGTGATCCTGGATAACAGGCTGCAGCAGAGTAGACTGGCTAGGGAGAAGGGATCGTAGAGGGAATGCTAACCTGGTACTCAAAAAATGGTTGCTGGAGTCGGATGTGTTGGACCGAAAGGTGCAAATATCGCAGCCAAGCTGTAAATTACGACACAACGCATTCTGTTCTCTGGACTACATTCTGCTACTTAAGCTCTTTCAGGGTTTGGTAGTGGGAGAACGAACGATGAAGAAGAGAGAGAGAGGACTTTATTAAAAAATCTGTTGAAAAGATTATCTGCAAGCATTTTTGTGACACTGTTGCAGGTGAAGACATCGATATCGCCATTGAAAAACAGCAAATCAAACAGGTGAACGATTTCACATACTTAGGGAGCACGTTATCGGCAAATGGAAGAATTATCGCGGAAATCCAACAAAGATGCAATAAGGCAAATCAGATCATTGGACAATTAACTCCAATACTTATATGCAAGCATGTGATAATAACTACTACAAGAGCTTTATACAACACGATTTTGTCCCGACACTATGGTATCAATGTCAAAACTGGACACTTAACGTCAAATGAAAAACGCTACATCGTAACAACAGAAATGAAATGCCTGCGAAAAATAGGGAACAACACCAGTATTGGACTACATCAAAAGACAGCAACTAAAATGGTTTGACCACGTAACAAGACTACCACCACACAGCACCAACCAACAAGTAATTATATTTAGATACAACAGATTCAAAGTCAAAAGGGGGCTTACAGAAATATCTGATGCAGTAAAAGCTACTGTGCATTAGGCACACATACGGGCTCGTTCTAGAGATACCTTTATAACCTGACGCTGAAAAGCATAAAAGGATAAGCGAAACGAAGAAGAAAGAAAAGGTGAACAGTTGCTAGAGAGAGAGAGAGAGAGAGAGAGCAGGACAAGCACAGGTGGAGACTCTGGTATGAGTCCCCCAGGAGAAAAGAGGCTATAGAAGGTCGGAGAGGACACGGAAAGGGGGTCTAGAAATACTGGGAGATATCTGGACAGGTATGATTGAAAAGTGTTGGTTGTTGATCTATTCATCGCAAGGTAATAAGGGCAAAGAAATGGATCCTCTTATACAACTGGACGAACCGAAGGTGATTTGCCTGTGTCCTCATCGCTGTGGTTTAATGATTTGTCTTTCATCGCGGAATCACAAAGACGATGCCAACTCCGTTGATTTGCTGCTGTAAGACAGTCTATTTCAAGATACCGATGTGAGGTGGGGGTCTTTCTGTCAGTACGATTTACCCTACCCTGACTGAAAAATCTCTGTGGAAAATTACAGTTCGGGAAAATGTCTCGGGGTCGGCCACTACTTCAGTACAAGGATGTGTGCAAGAGAGATATGGATGACGTAGGCATCGATATGGGAACAGGACGCCATGAATGGTGTTGCATGGAGAGGCAGAAATAAGCATGGAGTACAAAGGAAATACTGACTGCGGGTAGACTTATGACTTAACATTTGGGAAGACATACCCTTCGATGGTGCAAACAGTCCTGATTTTCCTTTTACACACTGGAAGACGGTTCTCTGCTCGGATTGGTCTTACGAGTCACATTCGTTAACGTCATGGATTGTTATTGTAGTTAAATCGATTTTTTTTCCAAAGCTGAACTGACTATCGTCTGACAAGACGGAAAGAGTCAATGAATAATAACGGGAGAATCTTTGCAACATTTTTTTTAAATGCACAAAGAAAGCACCAAATAGTTAAACTAACACTGTAACTTGCCTGGAAAATCGTAACATGTGAGTAATGAGAGATGGAAAATGGATTGGCTAAACTATAAGCCGCAAGAAAATTAGAGTAATGCCTCTAAACTCTATGATTGAAGAGTGGCGATTATTTTTGTGTATAAGTACCACGCAAGTATAATCATTATTATCATCAAGTGCCCTGCCGATTGGCGTTGGCGATGATGGACTTTCACTTCATCTTACTACGTGTATCGTTTACCAGTTCCGTCGTTGATCGTCTCCTATGCCATGCATTCAAGTTGTCCAATATTTTCTCCCTTTGCCTCCCTCTATCCCTCTTCCCAGCGATTCTGCCCGTTGTTGCCGTGTGTTTCAACCCGCCTCTTTTCATGACATGTCCGAAAAGGATGACTTTCCAGATTGTTTCCATAAGCTGTCTTTGTGTCTGTGCCTCCTAAAGAACCACATTATTAGCTTTTTTTGCAGTGCATGGAATTTGCAACAATCGTCTGTAAAACCATATTTCCGTTGCCTCCAATGATCCATCTTCGGGCCTGCTGATTGTATACGACTTGCTGCCATGTGTCAGTGCTGGTTCCACGTAGCATTCACTCTCTTTCTTAATTCCAATGATAGTGTTTTGTTGCACAAGATTCCCCTCATACTCTGGAAGAGGATCAAGATGGTGAACAGCGCATGAGCTGCAGTGGTCAGCTACCCATAGCTGACTGCTAGCGTCAGGGCCAGCGAACCAGAGCTGCCAAGACCCTTCTACACCTCCACGCGGTGAACCTGGATAACAGGCTGCAGCAGGACAAATTGGCTAAGGAGAAGGGATCGAAGAAAGAATGCTAACCCGGTACTTAACAAAATGCTTGCTGAAGTCGGATGTGTTAGACCGAAAGGTGCAAATACCGCAGTCAATCTGTAAACAACGACACAACGCAATCCGTTCTCTGGACTACATTCTGCTACTTAAGCCCTTTCAGGGTTTGGTAGTGGGAGATTGAGAGCGAGCGAAGCCAAGCCATACTCTGGAGGACTGATGATATTGTCATGGTTATACTGTTCTTTATTTCATAAGTGCATCTCACACCAGATCTGGTGCGAGTGTCCAAGTATAGAAATGAGTGTACTTGTGTTAGTTCCATTTCGTTCGACTTTATACACCCTTTTGGGGACGGCGTGGCATAGTGGTTAAGTGGCACAGCTCACAATCCGAAGGTGCTGGGTTCGAACCCCATCACAGCACCGGCCGTTACCCCGGGGAAGCAACCCTTTAGAAAATGCAGGAGGAAGCAGACCCTTACATAAAATGTATGCTGAAGTTGGATGCACTGGGCAGACAGGCGCAAAATAAAAACCACAGTGCAACGCACACCGCCTTGGGGATTAGAACAAAATAAGGCGAATGCAAAAAAAAAAAAAAAAATACACCCTTTTGGAGATGTGCTCATCTTAGTTACTAACATTATCTTTTCATCTTAGTTATTAATACTACCACTTCTTCTGACGTATTTTGATTTAGGCGTATGCCTTTATTTTCGCTTTGACTAACTACCACGTTGGCCATTTCATGTAAGTCTGACTCTTTCTGCGCTATCACACTTACACTGTGTCACAGAGTCATCAGCGTAAGGCGTAACGCAAGTTGTTTATGTTATGTCCACTAACTTAACTTAACTTAACGTCTTTATACTGGTTGAGAAGACCCTGCAGAGTCTGTATACAACCAGTTACATTTACATCACCTTGCTCTAACGGCTATGCGCATCCAGTTTATTCTTAAATGCATTAACTGTCCCTGCCTCCACTACCTCCCCTGGCAATGCATTCCAAGCAGACACTAATTGATATTCCAGGCATTACCTCTAGTCTAGAGATCGCAATATGCATTCGCTGTACAGAGATAACAGGCCACGAGACATCACACATTCTTGCCTCACTCCCTTTTTGATCTGCTTAATATTTCCTACAGTGATATCTGTTCGTACAGCTGTAGTCTGTCCCCAGCACATGTTTTTAATAATTCTCAGGTCCTAGGCATCGAAATGCAGCTCTTCCAGCATATGGATGGTTTCCCTGTTCTTCACCCTGTTGAATGCCTTATGCCTTGGTATAGTCTATGAAGCACAGATACAGACATGTTTTCATCTCTATTGTTCTCTCGATTATACTTATATATATATATATATATATATATATATATATATATATATATATATATATATATATAAGGCGTTGTTTGTGCCATAAACCCGCGCTACTCTTCTCCAATTTAAGTGAAATAAGAATACGAAATAAAGTATTAACGATCAAAGATTTAAAACCCGGAGTTATCCTTCTCCGACGAAGCTTCAATAAGACATCCTAGACTTTAAAAGTAGACTTTGACGTTTTGTTAATATTTGGAAGGTAATTATGTATTATCACAATTTTAAACACGTTCTAACTTTCTGAAACATATAATGCCACACGTTATGATGGAGATATGATGTTTTCAACAAAAGAGATACGGCAATCAGTTTTACGTTTACCTACCTAAAAATAGGCGAAGATCCGCCATAACCGTAGGAAACTCAGTAGTAGCCGTATACGATCCGAATGTAACCGCAAGGCGACTTAGTGTTTGTTTTGTTTACACTTGACTGGACCTGCTGTTTTAGTTCATCATAAACCCTGATTTAATACAAGGACACTGTTTATTTTTGATGGGCGACTCAGTAGTTAGACTTAGAATTATTTGTGCGAAGAAAATCATTACATTATTTATTACAAAATCCACTTAGTTGGGCTATAAGTATAACTATAAACTTAACTAAAAATAGTAGTAATTACTAATAGTAGTAAAAACAAACTTAATAGTTAATTATTAATAATATTTTATTATAGTCAAAATTATAGAGTCTGAGTAGTGAGTGATAACCATTGAATAGCCTATTAGTTAATATTAATATTATTTGTATCTAATTAGTTAATTTAAATTAGTATTAGATTAGTCAATAGCTACTCAATCATGTCACAATCAACAATGATGGCAGTGACAACTGTTGTGTAGAAACGGGATTGTATAAGTATAATAATTAAAATAAATATTAATATATAATAATAAGACTATACTAATTAATAGTTAGTAATCAGATTTATTAATTATACTGAATAGACTATGCGTCTATTCTATTCTATATATAATATATAGTGATATTTAATCTTTGAGGCTGTTTGATAGTAATACTACTAATACACACGGCTAAACTTTTTCATGCTATAAATAGAGGATTCTTTAGCAAAAGAGGTAGACTAATCAAAAAAATTTAGATGGTTGTATATAATACCACTCCACCTATGTACCAATTTTGACTTACGGATATGAATCATGAACAATGACAATAACTCAGAAAAGCCAGCTCCAAGTGTCAGAAATGATATATCAAAAGAAGGTGGTCCAACAATCACAGATAAGGTCTGCAATCAGAATATGTAACATATTTCAAAGCCCATCCCTTGCAGACTCGAGTGAAGCAATCCCTTTTTGGTGGTTTGGCCATGTCTGCAGAATAAAAGAAGATCAACTACCACAACAGGCATGGGAGGCAAAGAGTCAAGGATCCAGAATCCGAGGACGTCCAAAAGTTCGCTGGGATGACAATATAGGACAGTCTACAGCATTTATAATTGTTGGCGCTTGGTGAGAGAATGTTTTGGTGATAGCGCCTGCTAAATGGGCCTTGGTTACAATATTTATTTATTGGGCTGTATTTTTCTGTAATCATATCATTCTGTGGGAAATAAAGAGTGATACCAAGTTAAGTTTTTTAAATGACAGTGTCAAATCAGTACTCTGTAGAAACTTGAAGAACGACAAAGACAATACAGGGAAATTCCAGTTGTTCGTCAATAAATGTCTATAGAGAATAAGGGGTATAGGCTGGGAAGACACAGTGAGGAAAGAAGCCAACAACATCCAGTAGAGCAACAGATGTAGAAAATGGGGTTGGATAGGACACACCTTATGTAAATCACCATCAAACATGGTCAGACAGGCCCTGGTATGGAATCCACAGGGGAAAAGGAAGAGAGAGAGACTCCAAGAAACCTACAGAGAAGAGACTGTGAAAAACAACTTGATCCCTGGAACTCAATTGACGAGAGACAGATATGACAGCTCTAGACCTTCTTCATCGTACGCAGTCAGACAGTAACCATTATTTTTTCGATAAAGGCAGCGGTCATCCTGAGGCTGTCGACACTGCCATAGAGCTTGTCTAGTGTTGCCACTGGTGATGGCCACATCTGCTCTCTCTGATCCTCGTATGTCGGGCAGTTTTGCAGCAAATGTTCAGCGGTCATTTTCCCGGTACCACACGGGCATTCGTCGGTTCCACCTATCTTCAATTTGTTGAATAGGTGGTACCTCAGTCTATTCAGCTCTAGACCAAACTTTCTGGAGGAAGGTTTTCAATGGATTATGCTCTAAAAGGAGCGACGGTCATTAATGATTGACAATGATATCTTTGTGTCCAGTATTGTTGTTGTTTGTGAATGCCCACAATGAGTAGGTTACTCTTTTATGCGCCCTGAAAAGGACGTTAATTGAGGAGTTGCAATAGCTTTCCTCACATTCTGATCCGGCTGATGAAGGTGGACCGGGCTCCTCCAGACGGTTGTGCTATTCCTGGCTTCATCTGCATGTCTCTCACTACTACGGGGATCATGTCGATCTCTCACCTTGTTAGCCAGGTTGCCTTGAAAACAGCCCATTTCCAGGCCGAGCTACTGGGAAGCTACGAGGATCTTCATGTTTTGCCTGATACTGACTAACATGTCTGATCAGCATATTTTGCCTGGCCAGACGTTAGTCTTCCTCCTCTTGTGTCCAGTGTAGAAGTTAGTAAGTTGTTCACTTATAAATTCCTTTGACTGTTCCCGGCTGTTCCTAGCTATAGAAATAAATGCTGGAGGGATATATTTTTAAACCAACAATAAGGTGTTAATTTTAACACTGCTTCCAATTTTGAAGGGGAGGAAGACTAAAATACGGGCTGTTTTCATCGCTACACGGCTAAAAAGGTGAGAGGTCGATGTGATCCCTGTAGTAGTGAGTGACACGCATATGAAGCTAAGCATAGCATAACCGCCTGGAGGACCCAGGTTCAGCTTCATCGGGACACTCTAGATGAGAGGAAAGCTACTGCAACCCGCCACTTAACGCCCTTTTCATGCTGCACAAAAGAGTAAACCTACTCAATGTGGACAATCGAAACAACAACCAATTTTGAAGATCAAGTAACCGAGCTGTTAGGACTTCTGACTTTGATGATATATATTCAAAGCCTCAGTAGGTCATGTTTTTCTATCATAGGTGAAGCAAAAACCTAATCTGTACAATGTGTTGCGACTGCATGGACAAGTGGCCTTTATTTCTCAGTTTTTATTCCTATAGATTTTAAAAATGTACACCAGCAATGAGAATTGTTCTTGTTGAATGCCTACAATGAGTAGCTTTACTTTTTCATGTGCCCAGAAGAGGGTGTTGAGTGGCAGGTTGCAGTAGCTTTCCTCACATCCCGAGCATGCTGATGAAGGTGCACCGGTATCCTATAGGCAGTTGCCCTATATTCTGATCAGTATGTTGTGCCTGACCATAACTGACATAGTCTGATCAGTATGTTTCACCTGATCCTGACTACCATAGCCTGATCAGTATGTTGTGCCTGACCATGACTGACATAGTCTGATCAGTATGTTGTGCCTGACCATGACTGACATAGTCTGATTAGTATGTTTTCCCTGATCCTGACTACCATAGCCTGATCAGTATGTTGTGCCTGACCATGACTGACATAGTCTGATCAGTATGTTTCACCTGATCCTGACTACCATAGCCTGATCAGTATGTTGTGCCTGACCATGACTGACATAGTCTGATCAGTATGTTGTGCCTGACCATGACTGACATAGTCTGGTTAGTATGTTTCCCCTGATCCTGACTACCAAAGCCTGATCAGTATGTTGTGCCTGACCGTGACTAACATAGTCTGATCAGTATGTTTCACCTGATCCTGACTACCATAGCCTGATCAGTATGTTGTGCCTGACCATGACTGACATAGTCTGATCAGTATGTTGTGCCTGACCATGACTGACATAGTCTGATTAGTATGTTTTCCCTGATCCTGACTACCAAAGCCTGATCAGTATGTTTCACCTGACCATGACTGACATAGCCTGATCAGTATGTTGTGCCTGACCATGACTGACATAGTCTGATTAGTATGTTTTCCCTGATCCTGACTACCAAAGCCTGATCAGTATGTTTCACCTGACCATGACTGACATAGTCTGATTAGTATGTTTTCCCTGATCCTGACTACCAAAGCCTGATCAGTATGTTTCACCTGACCGTGAATAACATAGTCTGATCAGTATGTTGTGCCTGACCATGACTGACATAGTCTGATCAGTATGTTGTGCCTGACCATGACTGACATAGTCTGATTAGTATGTTTTCCCTGATCCTGACTACCAAAGCCTGATCAGTATGTTTCACCTGACATAGCTTGATCAGTATGTTGTGCCTGACCATGACTGACATAGTCTGATTAGTATGTTTTCCCTGATCCTGACTACCAAAGCCTGATCAGTATGTTTCACCTGACCATGACTGACATAGTCTGATTAGTATGTTTTCCCTGATCCTGACTACCAAAGCCTGATCAGTATGTTTCACCTGACCGTGACTAACATAGTCTGATCAGTATGTTGTGCCTGACCATGACTGACATAGTCTGATCAGTATGTTGTGCCTGACCATGACTGACATAGTCTGATTAGTATGTTTTCCCTGATCCTGACTACCAAAGCCTGATCAGTATGTTTCACCTGACCGTGACTAACATAGTCTGATCAGTATGTTGTGCCTGACCATGACTGACATAGCCTGATCAGTATGTTGTGCCTGACCATGACTGACATAGTCTGATTAGTATGTTTTCCCTGATCCTGACTACCAAAGCCTGATCAGTATGTTTCACCTGACCGTGACTAACATAGTCTGATCAGTATGTTTCACCTGACCGTGACTAACATAGTCTGATCAGTATGTTTCACCTGACCGTGACTAACATAGTCTGATCAGTATGTTTCACCTGACCGTGACTAACATAGTCTGATCAGTATGTTTCACCTGACCATGACTAACATAGTCTGATCAGTATGTTTCACCTGACCGTGACTAACATAGCCTGATCAGTATGTTTCACCTGACCGTGACTAACATAGTCTGATCAGTATGTTTCACCTGACCGTGACTAACATAGCCTGATCAGTATGTTTCACCTGACCATGACTGACATAGTCTGATCAGTATGTTTCACCTGACCATGACTGACATAGTCTGATCAGTATGTTTCACCTGACCGTGACTAACATAGCCTGATCAGTATGTTTCACCTGACCATGACTGACATAGTCTGATCAGTATGTTTCACCTGACCGTGACTAACATAGCCTGATCAGTATGTTTCACCTGACCGTGACTAACATAGCCTGATCAGTATGTTTCACCTGACCATGACTGACATAGTCTGATCAGTATGTTTCACCTGACCATGACTGACATAGTCTGATCAGTATGTTTCACCTGACCGTGACTAACATAGCCTGATCAGTATGTTTCACCTGACCGTGACTAACATAGCCTGATCAGTATGTTTCACCTGACCGTGACTAACATAGTCTTATCAGTATGTTTCACCTGACCGTGACTAACATAGTCTGATCAGTATGTTTCACCTGACCAGATGTTAGTCTCCTCTCTCTGAGCAATGAGAATAAACACTATTGTTGTTGTTGTTATCCCATAGCTGCTGAGCAAGCCTGCTCTTGGCATCCCAATGCCATTCTAATATATATACAGATCTTCTTCAGTTGTGTCACTGCTCTGTACAGTATGTTGGTAATGTTCTACAGCGATTGTGAGAATAATTTCCACAAGCACCTTGCACTCAATGAGTAGATGTCGAACTGTTTCATCAGGATGAGAGCAATGTCTGCACAAGGGCAGGTGCTGGGGATTGATGCGGTTCAAGTGACTATTGACTCTGGTATGCCCTGTTCGGAACTGAAAAATGAGACTTTGAGCTCTTCTATGTAATTTATTTATGTCATTGTTACTTTTTAGCTGTGACATTTCGCTAAATTATATAACACTATATTAAACATTTTTTTTAGGTTTTCCAATTTTTATTTTCCTTTTCCAGAATTAACTCAGGCACCCAGAATGCCTGAAATTGCTCTGGGAGAAAAGTTTTCTTCATTTGAATGCCTTAAAGATGCAGTTGACCGCTACCAGAAAGTCAACAACGTGCAGCTGATTGTGAAGGATTCAAAATTGCTGGGAAGGATTGCTAAAACCATGCCCAAACTCATGGATGTGGTCAACAAAGATATAGTCTATTATCGCCTGGCCTATGCTTGTGAATATCATGGAGAATATCGATCAAAAGGAAAAGTCAAACCAAATCATTTGTAAGTGTACATCTCTCTCTCGCTCTCCCTCCCCTTCCCTCTCTCTTTCTCTCTCTCTCTCTCTCTCTATATATATATATATATATATATATATATATATATATATATATATATATATATATATATATTACAGAAAGATCCTCAGAATACCCTGGACAGAGAAAAAAACAAATGCAGACATTCGGCAAGAGTTGAGCATAGAAGAGAACAGGTTTATCAATTCCATTTTGGCTAGAAAATGCAAATACTTTGGTCACATAAAGAGACACAATGGTCTTGAGAGAACGGTGATGGAAGGTATGGTGTCAGGCGGAAGAGGTAGACCAAGAAGACGATGGCACCAAGATATCCAGGAATGCCTGAGTACGACTGTGGCGCAGGCTGGTGTTTTGGCAAGGGAACGAGTTTCTTTCAGACAGACTGTGATGGGAGCGACGTTCTACAAAGGACATGCTACATGATGATGATATATATATATATATATATATATATATATATATGAGGCATGTTCAACTGAAACGACCCAGTGGCTTTATTACAAACATGAAAGTTACATCATCTGGTGGGACAGAATTAAATATAGCAATTATTATGAAGCAAACATGCCACAGGTGTAGTTAGAAAAAGTCGCCATAGACATTCAGACATGCATCCCACTGCTTGGCTAGACGGCGGATACCATCCAAAAAAAAATGACTGGTTGCTCGTTGAAACCACTTGGTCACCGAGGCCATGACGTCTGCATCAGAGTCTAATCTTTGTCCCTTCAGAGATTTTTTTAAGGGTCCGAAAAAATTGAAGTCACAAGGGGCACACATCAGGGCTATAGGATGGGTGTGGCAGTACTTCCCACCTTTTCTGTGCTAACGCTTTCTGAACAATGTTCGCGACATGTCGTGCAACAGAATCACACCACGAAAAAGCATGTTGCATCATTTGTTGTTGATTGCTGTCTGCAGCTTGTCTAGTGTGTCATTGTAGTGGATGGCATTGATGTTCACACCAGGCTCTTTAAAGTCTACCAACAAAAGTTTCTCATTGTCAAAAGACGCTGTCAGGGGAAATGTGTGACTTGAATTTTTTTGGTTTCGGTGATAAGGGACGTTTTTATTGCATGCTAACAGTTTTTCTGCTTGACTCAAAGTGGTGGCACCACGATTCATCACCTGCCACTATGCGCATCACCCTCAAATCACCCTCTTCTTCATATCGTAGAAAGTGGTTTAAACTTCATCCCATGCGTTCTTACTTATGGTGGTTGGTCAGCAACCAAGGTACCCATTGTGAACACACCTTCCGATATTTCAGTTTCTTGCTAGCCACCATTTGATCTGTCCCTAGCGATACAGCGAATTCATGTGGTAACGACGTAAGCTCCAGTGACGGTCCACCTGAATTGCTGCATCGATTTTGGCTATGACATCTTCTGTGTATATGTGCCTGACCTGGTCTCGGAAGATCTTTCGTTAACTCACGTCCTTCTTTAAACATCATTGTCTAGTTCTTCATTGTTGTCTACACACTTTTGTCACCATACACTGCCTGCATTCTGCGATGAATGTCAACAGGTCAACATCCTTTAGCTATTAGAAACTGAATCACCGCTCGCTGATCAACTCTGGATGGATTTCGTATCACACTTGTCATGTTTTCAACAGTCTGCAGAGACAACTATGAGTCGGAGGATAATTAAATTTTGCACACTTGACGGTTGGTCTATGCTGTTTACACCAGAAGTGAAATAATCATGCACATCGTACGTATGTTCACTTGTTGCAGTTTGGTCCTGTTTTATTTGAACACGCCTTGTGTATATATATCATACATTCCTTTTCTCTCCAATGGGAGCACCACCACATTTGGCCTGTGTTAACCCTACCAGACCGCTGTCCCCATTTTTCGGTAATTTCCTTAACTGCCGCTAAACTGCTGGACCTAATTTTCGGTAATTTGGATAGTACGTCATAAAATGCGTCAGAATCTAAAAACAACCAACCAATCGTGGTCAATCCTCGTGATTAGTCATTGCAAATGGCTGCCCCCATGTTTGAATTGATTTTGTGGGGTTTAACGTGAACAAATTCGGAAAATTGACAATGAAACGAACGGCTGATGAACCAGGCACTTCAACAGGAAAGCAAAGTAAGTCTAGGCTAATGACAGTCCAACAGGTGATCAATAATTTGGTTGATTCAGACTCTGTTCAAGTGAAACAGACAGTGAGAGCTCGAGTGATGAGATGAAGGCTTTTCTTGGACTGAGGATCTATATGGAATACTCATGTATAAAGCCCAGCTATCAGGATTATTGGACAAATGAGGGCTCTTTGTTGTGTTTACTCCCAGATTTCGAAATGTTTTATGACTCGAGACAGATTCTTTGCCTTTTGCTGGGTGGATTGGCACACAAAGGTGGAATATTGACGCTAGATGAAAGGTAAACCTATTTTCTACAATGTCTCCAAGTTACATCTTATTCTAACCACTTGTTTGCATGTAACTAACATTTTTCTATATCCTGTTGGTTTTTTCTATTTAATGCTCTGGAACCCAGGAATGGGGGACAGTTGGGTTCAGGGCCTTAGGTCTGGTAGGGTTAAAGCATTTATGTGCTCTTGTAAAGAATATATCTGTGGCAGTTTGTTTGACAATAATGAGTATACGAGTCTAATGTACAACCCTACTTCGTGACAGCGTGATTAGCACCCTAGAAATGCAAGCTAAGTGCTAGCTGACATCTTACTTACTTAGTCGCTCCTCTTCTACCGTGAGGTGTAGAGGTTTGCCAAAGAAAACGCCACCCTGCTCTATTCGCCATCTTTTTCCTGGCCTCTTTCCAATCCAGCCCTCTATCACTTAGGGACTGTCGTATGTTGTCTTCCCAGCGTACTTTGGGACGTCCTCGGGGTCTGCATCCTTGACTTTTGATCTCCCATGACCGCTTTGGTATCCGATCTTCTTCCATTCTACAGACATGGCCAAACCACTGTAGTTGGGACTGCTCCACTCCTGTCTGCAGGGGTTGAACTTCAAGATTGCTACGTATTGTCTGGTTACGAATCTTGTCCCTTTTCGTCACCTGAACCGCCTTTCTTAGGTACCTCATTTCTGAAGTTTGTAATTGCCTTTCTTGGGCTGTAGTCATTGCCCATGACTCACATCCATATGTCAGGACAGGCACATAAGTCGAGCGGTATACATCCATTTTTGTTTTCCTGCTTAATTCTCTTCTACTGTTAGTAAACCTCTGTTTATTGCATGGAACAGTCTACCTGCTGCTGCCCTTTGTGCAGTTAACTTTTCTTTGATTCCTCCCCTGCTGGCTATTACCACTCCTAGATATTTAAAGTTGCTGACCTGCTCCAGTGCTCGTGTTCCCAGGGTTATCTGATGTGCTAGCTGACATCAACTGTTATAATCTTTAAAAATGTCTAGTCCATTGTGCGTTTTGTGAGTTCTGCTTTTGATTTTCTTCTATGTAAGTTGTTTAACTCTGCCATCTCTTATTGCTTTGCAAGACTTGTTTATTTTTTGCAATCAGTTTTTCTTGTTGTTACAATTTAAAAAAATATTTTTGTTACTATTGATGTTGTTTCTGGGAACTGAGATGCTAGTCTGGTCAGGCACAACATATTAACCAGGACGTTATGTGAGGGTCAGGCACAACATACTAACCAGGACCACAATCTCTCTTCCATGTAGCCTTCCCTGGAAACAGGCTGTTCTCAAGGCAGTCTGGCTGGCATGATGTGGATTACCCCTATAGTAATGAACAGATGAAGCCAAGCATAGCACAACCGCCTGGAGGACCACAGTCCATCTTCATCAGCACGCTTGGGATATGAGGAAAGCTACTAAAACTCGCCACTTAATGCCCTTTTGATGGCACAAAAAAATAGTGAACATACTCATTGTGGGCATTAAATAACGGCGACATACCTCCCTAGTGAGAATTCTGTGCATCAAGACCCCACACAAAGGCAGCTTATCAGTCACTGGCAAAGGCAGAGTGCAGGTCCTATACTGATAGGTAAGCTAAATATCAACAGGGAGAAGCCTGGAGACTGGACATCCCAGAGCTGCACCTTCGTCCAGTCAGTCTTCTTCTTTGAACAGATGATGCTATGCTTCTAGCCTGGTGAGGTTTATGAGGTAGACTGTACACTTCAGGTCTTCACTGACCTCCTACAGCCTTTCGAGCATAGTCGCTTCCCTGGGCCAGACTGCCTCTCTTTGTTCTGCGTAAGTAGGGCAGTCCTGCAGTATATGTTCTGGTGTTTGCTTGGGTGCTCCACATTCACATGTGGCAGAGTTGCTAAGGTCCATTCTGTGTAGATTGGCCGTGAGTCTGCAATGTCCCATTCTGAGTGAAGATTTTTGTCTGCCCATCTCTGCCAAGTTTGTCTATGCTGTCATTTTCTGGTTTGCTTTCGTTGTGCTGGCCTCTTTATTCTGTCCTCATGGATTGTTTTATGAGTGTTTTTGCTTCTTTATAGCTCTGTGGATTGCAAGTCTGCGTGCCGCCACTTGTGGCTTTTGCGCGCTCATCTGCCTTCTTATTTCCACGGATCCCACAGTGGGCGGGAATTCCCTGTAAGACTAAATCTGTTTTTTTTTTAAACAGCAACCCGATGTTATATTTAATTTCGTGGGAGAGTCAATCTTATTTGGGGCTTGAGATGGCTTTGAATATGCGCCTGGTGTCTGTTAGAATGACCGTTTTTCTTGTAGTTGTGTTTTGGCCTCCAGTCAGTACACCACATGAAGGAAACTACCCACAATATTACTACTAATAGTAAAATATGAGTCTGAAAGCAAACCAGTGAAGACACAGGATAGCAGAGTCTAAGGGCAGACCAGACAGATTTGCAGAACAAAAGGAAAACTTAGCTACCTGGCATTAGGCACTGGTTTTTCTGAATACCAATGTTTTAAATATATTTTTGTTTGTTTTCAAAACAAACATAGTATTTGTTAAATGTTTCATAATACTAATACATAATAATGTGAGTCGGGGTCAACCACGCATGCACTACAGAAGAGGATTTAATCTTTCAAGCTAAAATGTTACAGGTGGGTGCTTGGCCTAGAAAGAACATTACTGGAGGGTCTGGTATCTGGCAAAAGAGGTGGATGCAGACAGGAGAGAAAAGGGTCCAAGGGACAAGGATCGAATGTCTTACAGATTGGCTATCATGAGAGCGATGTTCTGCAAAGGATATGCTACATGATGATGATGATTCCAAAACAAAATATAATTTTGAAAGAAAATGTTTTATAAATATTCTGGGGATCAATATTTATGACTTGACTTCATTTGTTCTCAATCTCCCGTTACCAAGCCCTGAGAAAGGCTTTGCAAGTAGCAGAATGTAGTTCAGAGAACGCAATGCATTGTGTCGTAGTTTTCAGCATGACTGCCATGTTTGCACTTTTCGGTCAGACAAATCCAACTTCAGCAGGCATTTTTTGAGTACCGGGTTAGCCTTCCATCTTTGATCCCTTCTCCTTAGCCAGTCTACTCTATGGGAGTCTGTTATCCAGGATCACCATGTGCAGGTGTAGAAGGGTCTTGGCAGCTCTGGTTGGCTGGCCCTGATGCTAGCAGTCAGCTATACGAAAGGCAAATACAGTGCACTACCAGCCGGTACCGATACTGAAACATCCAAATGTTGATATGTCCAGTAAACAGACGCTGACAAACATGCTGATCATCCCTATGTTATATTATCAGCATCAAACTTGTGCCCAGGGCCGAAGATGCAGCACAGTGAATGAACTGACAGCAGCCAGCATCTCATAACTGGCTGCTTGCATCAAGGTCAGCCAGCCGGAGCTGACCAAGACCCAATTCCGCTTGGAAGCGATGGTTCTGGAAACAGACTGCACTCATGTAGTCTTGTTAAGAGAATAGGGATCACAGCGTGAAAGCAAACCCCTACTAAAAAAAATGAGATTAAACAGGATGTGTCGATCCGAAAGGTGCATAAACGCTGTAAACTACGACAAAACATCCTTTTTTTTGGGCTAATGCAAAAAAAGAAAAAGAAGAAACTTGCACCTGATTGAGACCTGTGAGATTGTCTGTGCGAAGTGCAACAGGAAAAGCAATTGGCAATCAAATTTGCAACATCACGTTGGGAAAATGGTGGAGACCACATCAGTTAATTACCATTGTCTGATACAGATGTTTTACTTTCCAGATCCAAACGCCGTGGGTGTCCTATGCGCATTTTACTAAGACTGGCCGAGGACCTCCACCATTTAGTGGTGTACGAGCTGTTTGAACAACACAACCATGAACTGGAACCACGGGAAGAGACCAAAACTCCCAAGCAGCAGATGTTTCGTATGGCTCGTGTCAATTCTTCGCGATACATGCTGACCAAATTGGAGGAAGGAGAAGGTGGTCAGTTTGTGGATATTGAAAGTAAGTGACGATTGTGACTGAAGAGTGTTTGTACGTCACGCAAATAATAAGTCACACAGTCATAGCCAAATGTAAGAGAAACTTGATAGGGTGAAATCAAAATTCATCTCATCAACTCATCAAAATTGGGACTGAATATCATGAAGAAAGCCAAACTCCTTAAAATTAGCCCAACCAAAAAAGAACCAATCATGTTGGGGAAGTCGTTTGAAGAGGTGGATGCTGTTGCCAATTTGGACAGCACAACCTTTACCACCCCACATTCAGAATTTAACGTAATTTAATCTGCTACGCATTATTTTTAGCTAGTCACATTTTACTATGGTTGTTGACTTTGAGAGCCTTTTTGTTTGTTGGTCTATAGATATGATTTTGTTGTATGTAGAGATATAGATTAATAAAGAACTTGTTGGTGTTTTTGTTGTGTGTGATTTGGTTTCTGAGATACAAAAGATGAAGGGGATAGTGTTGAAAAACAGCACCAACTTATAGACTCATTTGTTTTTGGCATCCCTGTTGTGCAGGAAATTTTTTTCAAAGTGCCACAGAGAATGGATAATCAATATTTACAAGATGGTGGGCATATCTTTTAGTTTCCACTACAAACGTACTTACTGTATTTACATAAACAAACTAAATAGATCTACCTAAGAAAAATCAGTTGCAAAAACTTTACTTTACCATTCTCAATAATCTTCAAATTCAAGTGGAAAAACAGAAGTCATTTCCAAATGCCTAAAACAAATTCCAAAAGCACAATTCATTATCTAACCGAACAGGAAGGATGTGGAATTCTCTAGAATCGAAAGAGCAGCATTTACAGCAGTTTTCCATGGTATCCTAGTTGTCAATATATGATATAACAGTGTATATTCAGCACTTTGGCTGTGAAACTTACATTTTTGTCCGTCACTTTGAAAGACGGTGGTTTGGTAAAGGTTGACACCTAAGGGGAATCAGATATAAAGACTAAATTTTGAAAAGCAGGAATGGCATTCCTAAGATTAAACAACATGGAGATCCAGAAAAATCAAGTTTCATACCAAAGTTAAAATATTAAATGCCAGTGTCAAGTTGATGGTGTTGTATGGAGCAGAAACATGGAGAATGACCAATGCGATACAACAAACACTCCAGTCCCTCATTAATAGATATCTACCAAGGATAATTGGTATAAAGTGACAGGACATGGTGAAGAATGAAGAACTACGAGAAACTAGCCAGCAATAGCCACTAGAACAACAAATTATGAGAAGAAAATAGGACTGGAGTAAGAAAGGCACCATCCAACATAGCCAAGCAGGCTCAGACATGTAAATCTTCAAGGAGACATGTAAATCTTCAAGGCAAGAGAAAAAGATAGACCTAATAACGTGAGGAAACTACAATTAAATGGTTACACCTGAAAAGAGGCAGAAAAAGTACTCCAGAACCATGTATACTGGCGAGATGTGGTCAATGGCCTATGCACAGAGAGAAGCAATAGTCATTGATGTTACTTAACAAGAATGGACAAGGTCTGCAATCAAGCAATGAAATTTATGATCTGGAAAGCTAGATTACACAAACTCAAGGGTAGAAATCTTAATTGTGATGGTTAGGTCATGTTTGGAGAATAATAGAAAACAGACCGCGATGATAATCATGGAAAGCCAGGAATCCATAGCCTGTATGATGACAATATTGTTGTTCGTCCATCATGGGTGATGACCACCACTCTGTTCATCTATTTGGAAGATGTCAGGTCGTCACATGGTCATGCAGGTGACTGATGAGCCCAATGCTGGTCTGGAAAACCTTGGACGGGTCTGGAAAACCTTAGACGGTGTCTGTAGGGAAAGTTTGCCTCATGTGATGGCTTCATTTCACAGGCTTTTCTAGTATGTTTTGAGCTGCTACTCTTATGGATGCCTTGCATGACACAGCACCTTTGCGAAAAGATGTGCACCAAACAGTTTGGTCTAGAGCACCAACTTCCTGAGTGTCAGGTACTATACCGAAGGCAGACAGACTGACCAAGGAGGACATACAGAGAGGACAGACAAGTTAAACAATTCACCTACCCTATATCACACTTCGCATATACTCCTGCATCGTGCCCATCATCCTATATAGCTCCGAGACCTGGACACTACTACAGCGGAACCGGCAGCGTCTTGAGGCCTTCCACTTGCGCAGCAAGAGGCGCATGCTTAAGATCCACTGGCACGACCTGATTTCCAACAGTGAAGTAGTTTGATGGGCTCAACTTGCAGACATTGCCTCAACGATTGATCACCATTGGCTCTCCCTCTTTGGTCACGTTTTCCGCCTCTCCTGGGAAGTCCCAGCCCGAGAGGCTCTGTCTGGCTGTGGGGGCGAGGGATGGGAAGAGGTCATGCTCATCCTGGAAGTCCTCGGGGCAACACCTGGCTAAAACAGATTGCCACCTCCCCAACAGAACTGCAGGCTGCCTGGGATGCGGCCATCAGACATAGTTATGGACACTGTCATTCGATGCGACAGATCCTGGTCGCTTTAGTGTACTAATGTATTGTATATCACTGCCAGAAGTTAGGACACACCTTTCTTTTCGGAGTTGCCCTCAAAAGGATGCTGTGCCATAGTTTACAGAAAACCTTTGTTATCTGAGCCTTTCAGCCCAACACATCCAATTTCAGCTGGCTTTTTCCAGTACTGGATTTGCCTTCCCACTGCAATCCTTATCCCTTGGCCAGGCAACACTAGTCACTATGGTTCGCTGATACTCATGCAAGCAGTCAGCTATGAGTTGCTGTCAGCTCATGGTCACACATACAAAACAAATATAAACATCTAGGAAAAGTGAACAAACAGAAACACCCACAGGGCCCCATCAACAGACTGAACTGAAAACAGTATACCACAATTGTTCACCTGTAGCAGTTTAGGCTTATTGATATCCACTATTGTCTAATACCAAAAGGATCAATCTGACATCCACCCTTCGAAACTAGCCAAACTTTTCCCCCTAACCTGAAATTTACCACTCGCTTTTCTTATCGACCTAGTGTGACCTGAGCTCGTCCATCAGCAGAGAATACAGTCGCCAGCCCAAACACGCATGCTCCACAGGGAACTGGAACTGTCACACACATGCATAAAATGGTTGGTTAGTTGCCCATCGCAAGTGATGACAGCGACATCATCAGACGGTTTTGTCTTGATGATGTAACTGTATGTGGATTATGGTGAGGAAAACAATTGTGCTGGTCATCAACCTCACTCTCAGTTCCCGAGCTACCTTGGTCCAGTGGCAAGACATAAGTCAAGACGACTGTAGGTAATTCTGGATGCAGGCACTCTGGTCTCACCACCCTTCAGACTAAGGGTCACTTGAAAAACTTGCAGGATTCAATCGCCCATCATTTCTGTTCTTCGCCGAGAGGCGAGTGCCTGATCTCTCGACCACAGTGACTCCCGCAGGTTATTTTTATGTTTGCATAGAATGAAAGTAGCATAGGCTGCATAATTTATATGTCTAAGGAGCACCAGGCACAAGAACACATCTTGCAAACATACCCACTGTATCAGAGGTCCTGTGAGAAGACACTGGCCCAAAGAAAGAAACAGGTGAGACAAACTGTGGGGAACCAATGAGGACTTACAGCTGATGTGTCATGAGGTAGGGTGGCCAGTTCTTTTCCTTGCTGTCTTTTACCCCCCTAGTTGTATGCCAGGCACCCATTTACAGCTGGCTATACTGGAGCATGATGAATACTGTACTATTATTCTTTTGTTATTGCAGCAAGTGTTGGCAGTCAAATCTTTGATGATGAAGATGAAGGAAATGATAGTGGGGGCAGCCTTTCGAAAGCGCCAACATCTACAAACACGCCAGTTGCAAGACTCATCGGCAATGCCACGAAACGTATCCTTACCGCCAGCGATCTCAAGACGGGAAATGTCTACCAAGACCTGAAGCGGCGGAAACTGCTACTACAGAACAGGAAGTTGGAGCTGGAGGCAAAGAAGCTAGAACTTGAAAACAGGAAACTTGAGATGGAGCTGAAGTTGTTAGAGAAGAGAAATGAAGAAGAAGACCAAGGGCTTGGGGGGAATACATATTATGTGTCCCATGTGATAGATGACTCCAAAGATGGCATTTCTGATGCTACTGCAGCTTTTCCATCTTCAGCGGCAGAAGTGATCAAGTCTCTCACAGGAAGAGGGCAGCCTATACAAATTATTACGCAATGATATTTTTACAAAAATTTATATATAGAATTTATACATGCATTTTGCTGACATTGTTTGTGATGTTTCCGGACACTTTTTGTTGTGATGTCGCTTCTTTCTTCTTGTGGTCGATCATTGATTTTTAGACTGGCAGACGTGTTCCCATGATAAATTGACCATTGTGTGGAGTTTCTCTTTATCTCTGTACAACATTGAGTTTAGTATTGAACATAATATTGAAATACTTTGGCCACATCGACACAACGGTCTTGACAGAAAGGTAATGCAAGGCATGGTGCCGGCCTAAGAGAGGCAGAGGCAGACCAAGAAGGCGATGGCACCAAGATGTCAAGGGATGCTTGGGCATGACTCTAAAGCAGTCTGGAGATTTGGCAAGACAGGCAGACCAAGAAGGCGATGGCACCAAGATGTCAAGGGATGCTTGGGCAATACTCTAGATCAGGCCGTAGATCTGGCAAGAGAGGCAGACCAAGAAGGCGATGGCACCAAGATGTCAAGGGATGCTTGGGCATGACTCTAGATCAGGCCGTAGATCTGGCAAGAGAGGCAGACCAAGAAGGCGATGGCACCAAGATGTCAAGGGATGCTTGGGCAATACTCTAGATCAGGCCGTAGATCTGGCAAGAGAGGCAGACCAAGAAGGCGATGGCACCAAGATGTCAAGGGATGCTTGGGCATGACTCTAGATCAGGCCGTAGATCTGGCAAGAGAGGCAGACCAAGAAGGCGATGGCACCAAGATGTCAAGGGATGCTTGGGCATGACTCTAAAGCAGTCTGGAGATTTGGCAAGAAATCAGTTTCTTTCAGACGGGCTATGATGGGAGTGACGTTCTGTAAAGAAAATGCTACATAATGAGACAAAATGATTGAGTTATTTGTCCAGTGAGTCTACCTCAACTGGCTATATAGATAACAGTCCTTACTTACTTACTTTCTGTGTCCAAGCACCGCATTATACAGTGTGCATCCAGTATCCAGCGACATTGATTGCCTTGTCATTTGCCTCCAGCATGTCACACCTATTGCATGTTTCCTGGAGGTTGGGGCAGGTCATGAGGTGGTCTGGATCTTGTATTGTGCCACAATCATATGTGTCATCATTTGTGTATCTGCATCGTTTCATATTCTTCTTGCACCGTGATATACCAAGTCTGTTCGGTGACTTCCATGTTGTGTATGGTAGATAATGTCCGGGGGCAGGTTCCTCCCGAAGTTACATCTCTGGGGCCTGCATCAATTCATGTCATCTTTCGATACAGCGACTTTCACGGATTGTCTGTTTGACTGTGTTGATTTGAGGAAACTTATGGATTTGAGTCTTGTGCTCTGTACCTGATGTCCAAACATTGGGTGCATTGAGTCCTGTAAAACACACTCTGCAGTTTGTTTGCTCAGCTCACACGTGCACAGTGGTGAAACAGGCAGACAATAGCCTGTACATGCAAATATTGAGTCTGTTATTCCCAGTCCCGACGATAAGAAGAATGGTGATCTGTCCCTGCCAGTCAAGGGTGTGGAAGTTGTCATCGAATTGGTTCTAATCTCTTCTAACAGCCTGGGTAGCTCTCTTTTTCTCAAAATATGTGATTTCGCCGTCTTTCATAACTTAACATCTTTATACTGGTTTAGAAGACTGCAGAGACCAGTTTCTTTTATATTCATTTGATCTAAAAATAACTGTGCGTATCCAATCTATTCTTGAGCGTGTTTATTGGCCCTGCCTCCACTATTTCCTGTGGCAATGCATTCCAAGCATTCACCGCTCTCCTCCCCCCTTTTGCAAGTCTGTCTGCCATTTCATTCCTGGGTACACCATAATGGGATGGTGACCCCTGAAGTAGGGATCACTTTCTGGCAACTTTGTGTAGTTCATTTTTCAGATGTGGGAGTTAGCACCCTAAAAGGGCTGCAGTACAGACACTGCTTCTATGAAAACGACTTCCTGATGACAGTCGGAATCGCTGCTCATATCATTACCATCACCAATGCCCGCTGCTTCTTTTGGGACATAGACCATTGACAACCCTCTTCAGCAAATTCAGTCTTGAGCTGTCCTTTCTGCTTCTCTCCAGTTGAGATCCAGGGACCAAAGTTCATTTCCACAAGTCTCTTCTCCAGGTGTTTCTTGGTCTGTCTCTCCTCCCCGGTAGATTCTGTGTCATGGTCTGTCTGGCACATTTTAAGGTGATTTCCGTAGCGATTAACCTATCCAACCTCATTTCCCATGTTTTTTGTGTGTGCGTTGCAATATGTTTTTATTTTGCGCCTGTCAGTCCAGTGCATCTGACTTCGACATGCATTTTATGTAAGGGTCTGCTTCCTCCTGGATTTTCTACGGGTTTGCTTCCCTGGTGTAACAATCAGTGTTGTGGTTTATTTATCCACTAGCTCACACTGTCCCTCATTTCCCATCTTTGATCTGTTGCTCCACTGCATGTTTTTGGTACCTTCCCCATAGGTCCTCATTCTCCACCATATCTTGCCAGCCTGTACCCATTGTTCTCCGTAAACATCTATTGACAAATGAAATTTATTCTCTTTGTCATTCTCCAAGTTTCTGCCCTGTACAGGAGTACTGACTTGACATTGGAATGAAACAATCTAAACTTGGTATTTCTCTTTATTTCCTGGGGTTTTCATATATTATTCGGTTAAGCATCAAATTAACACATTATTCTAGATTAACTGCATATTCTAGATTAACAGCATATTCTAGATTAACCCTTTACAGTCTGGTATAAATTGATTAGATTTGTGTCTTAACTCTTTACAGTCCAGCCTAAACTGATTAGATTTATGTTTTAACCCATTCAATCCCAGCCCGCGATGGCCGCTATCGATTCACTCCCAGCCTGGCTGGCGATGGCCGCCGTGGATTTACTGATTTAAATAATTTTTCCATACGCATTACTTGCAAATAGACATGCTAAATTTAGCCACCACATGACTACCAGCCGGTAATGGCGGCTCCCGTTGCTGTTTACAGATCGTTTCTATCGCATATGGTGTTCGAGCCGTGATTTTTTAAAAATGGCCTTCAATTTTCTTCAAAACTTGGTGCGGACTGAAGATACTTGTGAGTCAGATGATAATGGTGGCGAATTTGTTGATGGAGTTGAATAGAATGAGGAACGAATCGGAATTTGATGAGGTATAAGTTCAGGACTTAGAAGATGAAAGTGGCGACACTGGCCTCGGTAGTGATGATGAATTATCGGTAGAAGACGGTGTCGTGACCTACCCCACAGGCAGGCCCTAGTGGTGATAGAGAATGGTCCAAGCAACGGAGTAATATCATTATTGAAGGATTTAGTGAGGGAACAGGTCCTGCAGATGACATAGATCTAGATCAAGATTACTCTGCTTTTGATTACCTTTCACTTTTATTATTTCTACTTCAGACCTTTTTTGAGTACTGGGCAGAGCAAACTAATGCATATGCCTGCATCAGAATTTTAGGGAAAAAAGATCCTTGAGGAATTAAAATTTGGTGTGTTTCAAGATCCTCGTACTAGATACCTCTATAACTTTGAGGTGTTTACTGGAAAGTCAGAAATTGGACAAGAAGATGAAAGATGTACTAGTTGAAATGAACCAAGGGAGAATGCTCTGCTATTTTTCACTTGGACATTAATCAGCAAAATTGACAAGAGTAAAACAGACATTTAAATTGACACTTTTTTTTCTTCACTTGTTTAATTTTTCGCATCCAACATACATGACACTCACAAAAACATGTGCACAGAAGAGTACCTCTTCCATTTATCTGTAAACTGGAGTTTGAATCACACAAATAAATGTAAAATTGTATTTGTTATTAATTTTATTGCGCAAGCACGTCTAATTTTTGCAGAGTTATTCCCCTTGCCCTGGGAATTCAGTTGTGAGTTTTTCTGATCAGCTGGGATTGGATGGGTTAACTCCTTACAGTCCGGCCTAAACTCATTTAGATTTGTGTTTTAACCCTTTACAGTCCCACCTAAACTAATTAGATTCATGTCTTTACCTTTTACAGTTTGACCTAATTCATAAGATCCGCGTCTTAAACCAATTCTAATAAATTAGGTTGGACTGTAAGGTGTTAACACCTTATTTTAGATTAACACCTTATTCTAAAACTTGAACAACAGCTGTATTGTTAAAACATTACCTACCAGTGGGAACACTCCTTGTTTGTATGTTCTTCATCAGGACCCCAGGAAAGTGAATTATTCACCATTTTTACTCCTGTATCATTTATGGTGTATTTTCTGTACAGTTCTACGCACAACATGTTTTTGAGCTGGATGGGTGGCGAGTGCATGTTGACTGGGTGCATGTTGACCGGGTGCATGTCGACTGGGTGCATGTTGACTGGGTGCATGTTGACCGGGTGCATGTCGACTGGATGCATGTCGACTGGATGCATGTCGACTGAGTTGTCTACTTGCTCCTCTTATGTATGCTGTTGTTGTTGAATGCCCACCATCATAAATTTTTACTCTTTTGTGCTCCCTGAAAAGGATGTTAAGTGGCGGGTTGCAGTAACTTTCCTCACATCCTGAGTGTGCTGATGGAGGTGGAATGGAGTCTTCCATGTGGCTGTGCTATGCTTGGCTTCATCTCTGTGCTGCTCACTACTATGGGGATCATGTTCATCTCCCACTTCATTATCCAGACTGCCATGAAACAGACTTTCTCCAGGGAGAATTATGAGGAAGTGAGATGGGGGTCTTGGCCACTATATTTTGTCTGACCCTGACTAACATGTCTGATCAGTATGTTTTGCTGGCACGCAGACTTCCCATCCACAGAGCTACAAAGAAGTAAAAACACTCATCAAACAATCCACGAGGAATGGAGAGACCAGCACAAAGGATACAATCCAGAAAATTAAGCATAGACTCAGAACCGGACATTGCAGACTGAAGACCCACCTCCACAGAATGGGTCTGAGAGACAGCACTATGTGCGATTGTGGAGCACCCAAGCAAACAATAGAACATATCCTTTAAGACTGCTCTACTTATAAAGACAAAAGAGAGGCAGTCTGCTCCGAGGAAGCGACCATGCTTGAAAAGCTGTGGGGGATTGGCAAAGACCTGAAACGCAGTCTCCTTCGTGAACATCACCGGGATAGAAGCATAGCATCAGTTCATCAAAGAAGAAGAAGTGTGTTTTGCCTGACCAGACATTAGTCTCCTCTCCCAAACTCCGCTTCTATAATAATAATCTGCTTATGCAACTAAGGCCTGTCGCGTCGATCATCTGTGACCACAATTGATGGCTGGGGTCTATGAGGCATATATGAGGTGCAGACGATTTTCACAGCCAGATGTTGCGCAGGCATCTCCGCATGCAACAAGGTCTTTTCCTACCCTCGATTTTGATAGCCAGGTGCAGGATCTGGAGGGCTGGGACATTGCGGGGGAAGTGGGTTTGGTATAGCATTACCTTCTGAGGGAAACTATCTGGTGTGTAACGTGTCACGTAGCCAAACCATTTGGTTTTGCAGTCTCTTGATGAGGTCTAGCACTGGTGTTGTACCTATTTGTCTCCTAAGATCTTCGTTTTGGATTCTATCAATTCTTGTAACTCCGAGCATTCTGCGCAGCCATTTCATTTTTGTTGTTAAGATGTGTCTCTTATCGTTGTTTGTTAATGTCCAATTCTGACACACAATTGCACAATGTGGGTAGGAATGTTGTGTTGTATAGCATTCTCTTTGTATCCATTGTGATGTGCTTACATTGTAAAATCGGGGTAATTGCCCAAATGCTTTGACTTGCTTTTTTACATCTGTTTTGGATTTAAGTGTTGTCTTTGCCGTCTGCTGAGATTACACTCTACTGTTCTTAAATTCTTAGTTGGGGCTGAAGATGCAGCAGTGAATGAGCTGACAGCAGCCAGTGTCTTATAGTTGGCTGCTTGCACCAGAGTCAGTGACTGACCTATGACTGAGACCCTATTCTGCCTCCAAGTGGGAACCCTGGAAACAGACTGCAACCATACAGCCTGAATAAGAGATTAGGGATCGAACAGAAAGGCAAACCTGGTTCCAAAAATACTGTTCTAAAATCAGATGTCTTGGAAGAGAGAGAGAGATGCAGATATTGCAGCCTCACTGCAAGCTATGGCACAACATAACTACAGGTAACATCCTTTTCAGGGTGAATTTCAAGGAAGAAAATCCTTCGTCTGTGATGAGCAAAGCAATCATTTAGCATTATACCTTGTATCAACTTTATAGGCAGCAACAGACTCCCATTTGATTTGCCCAATCATAGTTGCACGTCCCTTTTTGTCTGTCCTCTGGGGGGGGGGGGGCTCATAGCATGGTGGTCAGGTCCTGTTCTTAGCACACGCCCAATCCCCTCATGATACCAGTGGATACAATCAAGAATGATGCTGTTGTTAATAAATGTGATGTCCACGAATATTTCATGTCAAATAAAATGATAATTTTGTAGATAATGACATAAAGTGTGTCTTTGTTATATGTGTGTCATAGTTATATGTGTGTCATAGTTATATGTGTGTCATAGTTATATGTGTGTCATAGTTATATGTGTGTCATAGTTATATGTGTGTCATATCGACTTTGTTATCTGCATTCTAAATATTTTGTTTTGGATGTCCAATATTGTCTGCATTCTAACGACTTTATTGTCTTTGTTCTAGTGGCTTTGTTTCTTACAACCTGCAGTTGGTCCCAGTCCATGCGGTATTATTGTGTGGGGGGGGGGGGGGGGGGATAGCTGAAGCAACAGCAGATCAGATTCGTGTCAGTCGAAACACAACTACAAGAAAAACGGTCATCTTAACAGACTCCAGGAGCGTACTCAAGCCATCTCAGGTCCCAAACAAGACATACTTTCACAGGAAATAAAATACATGTCACAAAAAATCTAGTCATACAGTGTATTCCAGCCCCATGTGGGATCCTTGGACACGAGAAAGCAGATGAGCTCGGAAATGGCGGTATGCAGACTCGTCATCCAGAGCTATAAAGCAGCAAAGACACCAATCAAACGATCCATTAGGACGGAATGGAGAGACCAGCACAAAGAATACAAACCAGAAAATGATAGCTTAGACAAACTTGCCAGAGATGGGCAGACAAAGATATTCAGACTCAGAACGGGACATTGCAGACTCAGGCCCACCTCCACAGAATGAGTCTTGGAGACACCGTCACGTGTGATTCTCGATCACCAAAGCAAACAACAGAACATATCCTGTAAAACTGCCCTATTTATACAGACCAAAGAGAGACAGTCTGACCCAGGGGAGAGGCCATACTCGAAAAGCTGTGTGGGACCGGCGAAGACTTGATACGCAGTCTCCGTAGTGACACTCACCTGGTTAAAAGCATATCACCATTTGATCGAAGAAGAAGAATAAGCTTTCATAAATCAAATCCTTTTCACCTGTCTGAGGAGCACAGGTATTCAACAAATACACACCAAGTAATCAAAATGTTTACCTGTCCGTTAAACAGGTTTTGTGGCGTAATATTTAAACAGTGTTGAGTAACAAGCTCCATGCCCAGTCCTCATAAGTTGCCTATTAGCTGACATGTCTGTCAGAATACAGTGTTACTATATAAGTAACATCCAAACCATGATGCCAGGAGGGTGCAAATTAGAGTGCGGGTGGATGATGTCAATCAAGGTTTATCCCACAGTAGTTACACTACTGTCGGAGAATGACGTTGTTAGAGACTTGAGTATACTAAGTCAAGGTTTGTCCCATAGTAGTTACACTACTGTCGGAGAATGACGTTGTTAGAGACTTGAGTATACTAAGTCAAGGTTTGTCCCATAGTAGTTACACTACTGTCGGGGAATGAAGTTGTTAGGGACTTCAGTATACTAAGTCAAGGTTTGTCCAATGGTAGTTACACTTTAAAAAAAAAAAACTTAAACCGGCGACTCGACTTCATTGCTTCGGGTTTTTTTTCCCCATGTTAGCATCGCACAAAGCACTACTGTCGGGGAATGAAGTTGTTAGAGACTTCAGTATGCCTAAGGCCGGGAAGCCAGCACCTTTAGTCTTTTACTTTTACTTCCCTTGTGGTATGCCATGAACCCATTTGCAGTTGGGTCGACTGCAGCGCACTGATAACGTCACTTCTGATGTAAACGGCACATACTAACCGTGAAGTTTGCAAAATTTCATTATTCTCCGCCTCATAGTTTCCTCAGCAGACCGTTGAAAATATGGCGGGTGTGATACGGAATCCGTCCAGAGTTGATCATCGAACGGTGGTTCGATTTCTAACAGCTAAAGGATGTCGACCAGTTGACATTCATCGAAGAATGCAAGCAGAGTATGGTGACAAAAGTGTGTCGAAGACAACAGTGAAGAACTGGACAACGTAGGTTAACGCAACAATATGTGCCTGACCTGGTCTCTGAATATCTTTCGTTAACTCACGTCCTTCTTTAAAGTTCTTCAAAGTTCAACCGGCTACAAGAACCAGAGGGCATAGCTTCACATTATTTAAAGGCAGTTCCAGATTAGATATTAGGAAACATATTTTTAGTCAGAGATTGGTGAATGCTTGGAATACATTTCCCCAGAATGTGGTGGATGCAGGGTCCGTTAACGCATTCAAAAATAGATTGTATTATCAGTCACTTTTAGCTTAGTGGAATAAACTGGTTGTATACAGACTCTGTAGAGCCTTCTAAACCAGCATAATGAAGTTCAGTTAAAGATGTTGTAAATCCTCTTGCCTATTATAAAAGAGGCTCTGGTCGTCTGCGAAAATTAATTCCTTGAGCGATTTCTTACAGTGATTAGCTAATCGGGTGATTTTATCCATATAGATGCTAAATAATAGAGGGGATCGCACACATTCTTGACGCACCCCACTCCTCATTGGAATCAGTTTGTTTGTCCGAAACTTGTCCTAATCGCCTCTTCGCTGTTGGCGTACATATCTTGCATTTTGTCGAGTAGCTGTACTCTAATACCACATTCCTCCAAAAGAAGCCAATAATTTACTCCTGTTGACTCTAGGAAAGGCTTTCTATTGATCAGTGAAGGCCAGATTTAGTTTTTTATTAAAATATAGCACAGATACTGAAGTGCTGTCTAGAATCAACTTGTGTTCATGCACTCTTGCAAAAAACCCCAATTGAGATGGGCTGGCCACCTTGTCCTTATGTCAAGTGAAAGGCTTCCAAAGAGGCTCCTGTATATCCAACTCAGTGAAAGGAAACGATCCCATGGACGTACAACAAAGCGTTTCAAGAACGTCTGAAGTAGTCCCTTAAGTGCTGTCTAATAGACATTAGCGCATGGGAAAACCTGGCTCAAAATCGCTCAATGCGGAAGATTGGTCACAAACGATGTTGAACTCAGCGAGGCGCTTCCTATCCAGGCTGCCCGTGATAGACGTGCAACCAGGAAGTCTAGAGCAGAGAAAATATAAGAAATATCATAGATAAACTGCAGTCTACGTTTGCCAGTCGTGTCAAATATATTTTCAGGCTCTCATTGGCTTGATCAGCCATGAGCGCACACCCATACTGAACGATGCATCATGACATGTAGTGATGTTGGTGGTCCTCACCGACGACGAACGATGAATTATTATTATGAGGAGAAAAATAAACGTCTGGTCAGGCAAAATATAGTGATCAGACATGTTGTTAGTCAGGGTCAGGCAAAATATAGTGATCAGACATGTTGTTAGTCAGGGTCAGGCAAAATATAGTGATCAGACATGTTGTTAGTCAGGGTCAGGCAAAATATAGTGATCAGACATGTTGTTAGTCAGGGTCAGGCAAAATATAGTGATCAGACATGTTGTTAGTCAGGGTCAGGCAAAATATAGTGATCAGACATGTTGTTAGTCAGGGTCAGGCAAAATATAGTGATCAGACATGTTGTTAGTCAGGGTCAGGCAAAATATAGTGATCAGACATGTTGTTAGTCAGGGTCAGGCAAAATATAGTGATCAGACATGTTGTTAGTCAGGGTCAGGCAAAATATAGTGATCAGACATGTTGTTAGTCAGGGTCAGGCAAAATATAGTGATCAGACATGTTGTTAGTCAGGGTCAGGCAAAATATAGTGATCAGACATGTTGTTAGTCAGGGTCAGGCAAAATATAGTGATCAGACATGTTGTTAGTCAGGGTCAGGCAAAATATAGTGATCAGACATGTTGTTAGTCAGGGTCAGGCAAAATATAGTGATCAGACATGTTGTTAGTCAGGGTCAGGCAAAATATAGTGATCAGACATGTTGTTAGTCAGGGTCAGGCAAAATATAGTGATCAGACATGTTGTTAGTCAGGGTCAGGCAAAATATAGTGATCAGACATGTTGTTAGTCAGGGTCAGGCAAAATATAGTGATCAGACATGTTGTTAGTCAGGGTCAGGCAAAATATAGTGATCAGACATGTTGTTAGTCAGGGTCAGGCAAAATATAGTGATCAGACATGTTGTTAGTCAGGGTCAGGCAAAATATAGTGATCAGACATGTTGTTAGTCAGGGTCAGGCAAAATATAGTGATCAGACATGTTGTTAGTCAGGGTCAGGCAAAATATAGTGATCAGACATGTTGTTAGTCAGGGTCAGGCAAAATATAGTGATCAGACATGTTGTTAGTCAGGGTCAGGCAAAATATAGTGATCAGACATGTTGTTAGTCAGGGTCAGGCAAAATATAGTGATCAGACATGTTGTTAGTCAGGGTCAGGCAAAATATAGTGATCAGACATGTTGTTAGTCAGGGTCAGGCAAAATATAGTGATCAGACATGTTGTTAGTCAGGGTCAGGCAAAATATAGTGATCAGACATGTTGTTAGTCAGGGTCAGGCAAAATATAGTGATCAGACATGTTGTTAGTCAGGGTCAGGCAAAATATAGTGATCAGACATGTTGTTAGTCAGGGTCAGGCAAAATATATTGGCCAAGACCCTCACATTGACTTCCCCGGTCCTCCCTGGAAACGGGTTGTTTTCATGACAGCCTGGGTAACAAGGTGAGAAATCAACATGGTCCCTATAGTAATGCACGTGAAGCCATGCATAGCACAACCGTCTGGAGAACCCTTGTCCACTTCATCAGTACGTTCGGAGTGTGAGGAAAGCTACGACAACCAGCTACTTAACGTACGTTTAAGGGCTCACAAAAAAATAATCCTACTCCTTGTTGTCATTCAACAACAACAACATAGTAAAGTATAAATTTGATTGTTTTGGCTATGAGGAGAGATGGCATTAGACAGGACCTTGGTCCGGATGGTACTTAAGGGCAAAGGACAGAGATGAGTTTAAACGACATTTGACTACCTGGTATATTGTACAAAATGTATCCGAATTAACACCAGGATCACAGTACATAGTATTGTAACACCTTTCAGTCATGACTGACTATATAATGATATGGCTTGAATGGATAAACAAAAAAGGTCTACTTTGTATTCCTGTCTTTCTCCTTGCGGTGTTGTCTTTTCCCTTCTCGATGTTGCAAGAGCTTTCCTCACCAAGCGTGAGGTGGCCATTCAGGGTACACGTCCACTTGGAATGGTCTGCAGTTTTGTCTTTCCAGACTCATGTCCAGGGCCGCATACAACGCCGCATAGCAAGAGCTTCTTCTTCCTCTTTTTCTTCTTCTTCTTTTCGCTTGTATCCTGTTTGTGCCTTTCAGCTTCATGTTGTGAAGAGGTTTTTTTCACCGGGCCCTAGTATGTGCTTTACTGCTTCTATTATTTCTATTGCTATCCATCGTTTGCGTGGTTGTCCGACACATTTGTATCTGTATAACATTAGCTTCTGGTGGATACTGTGGTGTTTCACGTGGCCAAACTATTTGGTTTGCTTTTTCTTGATGATGTTTAGCACTGGTGTTGTACCTACTTGTTTCCTAATATCTTCGTTTCTGATTCTTATCCATTCTTGTTACTCCAAGCATTTTGCGTAGGCATTTTATCTCTGTTGTTGCAATGTTTCTTTGATCTTTGCTTGTCAGTGTCCATTGTTGGCACTGATAGTACAATGTGGGTAGAAATATCGTGTTGTACAGCGATCTTTTTGTATCCATTGTCACACGCTTACGTAATATTGGGGACATTTGCCCAATGATTTGACTTGCTTTATTACATATCTGTTGGATGTCAGTGTCTCCTTTGCCATCTGCTGATATTATGTTACCCAGGCACGTGGAATTTTGCACCTGTTTTACTTGTTGGTTTTGTATAAATATATTTGTTTTTATTTCTTGTCTTGCAGTCGTTATTACTTCGGTTTTTTTCGATGTATATTTTCATTATGTATACATGCCGCGTTAAGATGATTGATATGCTCCTGCAGTTCTTTTTCTCAGGTTGCTTTTATTACTTGGTCATCAGCAAAATAAGTCCATTAAGTATTCACTGTTGTTGGTTCCCTCATTACCGTTGGCTTAAAAAAAAAAATTGTATTGCGCCTTTATATGTGATAAACAGTAAAGAAGATAGTACAGAACCTTGCCGTACATGGTACTAATAGAACATTTTTGTAGAATATCCTGCGTTTGTTCCGACTTTACATTGGCTATATAAAGACGTGCATCTATCTATCTATCTTTTCATATTTTTTGGCCCGCGGAAATCCGCTGGTGACTTTTCAGGTCAATCCCAGTATCTGTTACCAACCGTTATGTTGGTAGCCCCTGGAATATATGGGGGGGGGGGGCGCTCGTCATGACCCATGGACTGGTGGTGGTGGGTGCGTAAATTAGAGAAAGGTGAATTTGCAGCCTTTTACATAGATTGGTCAAATTGCAGAATGACAAGATCAGTATGATAAAAGAACAAAATTATATAGATTGTATGACAATGCACACTTCAATTGCACACTACATTACATTGCAAAGCTAAATGAATAAACTTACTGCACATGGACGCACAAATGTGAATAGGTGCTCGAGTAAACAAAATATGAAACATCGTGCAAATAGTGACCCTTATTGATTAGTTGGGAGGTAAACATTTTAGGAGCTGTTAACATTTGACAAATACATTCCACGTTTGTCTGCAGGTCTGAATACACATAACATCAATATTCATTGATTGATTGACTGATTGAATAATCATTGAGATGATCGTTGCATTTAATTGGATTCATTTACTGACACCATAATGCCTTATTATAATTATTATTCTTCATCATCTTCTTCTTCATCTTAGTTCTTATTCTTCTTTTTCTTTTTCTTCATGTACTTCTTCTTAGTTTTTCTTCTTCTTTTTCTCAATCTTCCTCTTCTTCTTTTGCTTTTTCGTCTTCTTCTTTTTTATGTTCTTATTATTATTTTTCTTTTCCTTCTTCTTCATCTTCTTCTTCTTCTTTATATTCTTCTTCTTCTTCTTCTTCTTCTTCATTTTCTGCTTTTTCTCATTCTTCTTCGTAGTTCTTCCTCATCTTTTTCTTTTTCTTCTTGGTTTCATCTGGGTGTCGCTGACTACTACGGGGATTACGTCTATCCCCCATCTTGTTTGCCAGCCTCTCATAAAACAGCCTGTTTGGAGGGAGAACTGCATGGAAGTGAGCTGGGGAGCCTTGGCCAGTATTATTTAACCGGATTCTTGACTAACATGTCCGATGAGTATGTTTTTTCCTGACCAGAATTGGGTTGTAAATAGTGGAGAGTGCAGTTCATTTGATCTCCCTTCGACTGGACCAGCCATAGACAGGATATTGTGAGGAATGGTTCTATGGTCCGGGCAGTTTAAAACGGCGTTGAACTGGGCGTGTTACCTACAACTTAACATAACTGAACTTACCATAACAACTTAACAAGTCATAACAACTTAACTTGCCATAATAACTTAACTTAACATAACAGCTCAACTTAAGTTACCATAACAACTTAACTTACCATAACAACTTAACTTAACTTACCATAACAGCTTAACTAACCATAACAGCTTAACTTAACTTACTATAAAAACTTGACTCACCATAACAGCATAACTTAACTTACCATAACAACTTAACTTACCATAACAGCTTAACTTAACTTACTATAAAAACTTAACTTACAATAACAACTAAGCTTACCACAATAACTTAATTTACCATAATAACTTAACTTTGCTTACCATAACAGCTTAACTTAACTTACCATAACAGCTTAACTTAACTTACCATAATAACCTAACAATACTTACCATAACAACTTAACTTACTATAACAACTTAACTTACCATAACAACTTAACTTAACTGAACTTTTTTTTTTTTTTTTTTGCTTAGATGTTTGCCTCACTAGTTTCTACTGGCGGAGGCGCGCCATTTTCCACCCCAGACCGTAGTCAATTGGGCGATATCAGGACGCATAAACCAGTGCTTGGATGCATGTGTGCGTCTGTATGTACCTATGCTAGGTGTGTGCGCCCTCAGAAGCTAGCCCAACCAAAGTTCAATGGAAGGGCCTCAGCATGAGGGCGCGTGTGAAAGTTGTGCAAGAGTGTGACTGTAGGACAGACTCAAATGAAACAGAGGGAGGTAAGAGAAGAGAGAAAAGAGTTGCCCCCAGGGTGAGACCTCCTTCACTTAACTTAACTTACCATAACAACTTAACTGACCATAACAACTTAACTTACCATAACAACTTAACTTACCATAACAACTTAACTTACCATAACAACTTAACTTACCATAACAACTTAACTTACCATAACAACTTAACTTACCATAACAACTTAACTTACCATAACAACTTAACTTACCATAACAACTTAACTTACCATAACAACTTAACTTACCATAACAACTTAACTTAACTTACCATAACAACTTAACTTACCATAACAACTTAACTGACCATAACAACTTAACTTACCATAACAATTTAACTTACCATAATAACTTAACTGACCATAACAACTTAACTGACCATAACAACTTAACTTACCATAACAACTTAACTTACCATAACAACTTTTTTTTTTAAAATTTTGCTTAGATGTTTGCCCTACTAGTTTCTACTGGCGGAGGCGCGCCATTTTCCACCCCAGACCGTAGTCCATTGGGCGATATCAGGACGCATAAACCAGTGCTTGGATGCGTGTGTGTATCTGTATGTACCTAACCTAGTGTTTTCCGTGTTGCAGGAGTGTTTTCATGTCATTTGGCGGTTCGCTTGGATCCTTCCTGTGAGTAATCGGTGGTTGGCAAATCAGATTTCCTTTGTTTTGTATTTATTTATTTTTTAAATTATTTTAATTTTTTTTTTTCCGAGTTGAAGGTACTCTCGTCCAGATTCGGAGGTTCTGTCTTACGTTCGTTTTCCAGTGATTGTTGTGCCAAAAAGGGGGAATGGGTAGAATTATCTTAAGCATCTCATCTCACGGTGCCCTTTTTTTTTTTTTTTTTTTTTTTTAAATAAAAGTGATAGGGACCTTTTTTTTTTTTTTTTTTTTTTTTTTTTAAAATCATCATCATATATTTGCAAAAATAGTGAAGATGCAATGAGATGATATGTGTAAAAGGTGATCTATGGTATGGTATGATTATGAAGATGCCAAAAATATATAGAAAGGAAAGTAATTAAAATGAAGTATCGGATAATGAAAATAAATGATTCTTGGCTTGGCATGCGGTTCAACGATTTGTCGTCTCGTGATCGGCTAGGTGTGTTTCTTCGGGTCCATTGTCCTCTCTGGTGACGGCAGCGCAGTTCTGTTTTGATAAACGCTCCAGGTGGAAGAGATCCTTTGACACTTGAAGGAAAACCTGAATTTGTTGCACTGTACATTGTGCCCTCGGGAGATAACTGTGAGTGGAATGGTCTTCTTGGATATTTGGAGGAGGGTGTGTGTGGGTTTAGTGGACAGCGGAGGAGGAGGGTGGAATGGCTGCTTTAAGAGGTTGTAGCAGAGATTGCTGCCGGCTCCTGTCATCTCATGGAGGAATATAAAAAGAAAACACGCAGAAAAATTAGAATGTTCTTAACAAGATATTGCTGTACCCCGAACATGGATCCATAGATGCGGATACTGTACCTCGGTGTCCTATCATTTATCTTTATGAGTCTTTTTGTGACAAGGCTATGTATTTTATATATTCTTATATATGCTTAGCCCCACAAATAGGGGTTTATATGCGTGAAGGCCGTGGTATTATGTGCTTGCAATATGTTGATTAGTATGTTATAAGGCCCGAGGGTAGATATGAAACAGATGTTGGAGTTCTAAGGCATTCTATAAAAATGTTGAAAGGGTATTGCTAATACTGAGTTGTGAAAGGATTGTCTTCCTTTGTAGGGAGGGAATAGAGTGTGCTCAGACATTCCCAAAATAGGATAGTTGTATAGACGAACAAAATTCCAGTGATCCCTCCAGACGTCATAACTGGGATCATATACCCTCGATAAGGGTCAAGATGCAGTTTAGAACTCTTGTAGCTCAATTTAGGTGGAAATGTTGATGGTTACCTCATGAGTAGTAGAGCACAGGGAGCGGAAAAGTGTCTTCGGAATGGATGACTGTCACTCCTCCCGTCAATAGTCGACATTTCTAATCTAAAATTTGTAATTAAATGTATAGGCGAATATGAGCGTATAATTTTTATTATTATTATTATATTTTAATATTTAGTTTATTAATTAATTTTATATTTGTTTTATATTTGTTAATGAACTGGAAAGAGGCTCATGACATGCATTATCTGTGTGATTGAACATGTCGCTCCATTAAAAAATATGGCCTTTAAAGATCTGAGAGGAAGTTTGTAATGTATTCCAATTATTAAGTCGAAGACGAGTGAAATTGCTCCCACAACTATTCATAAAGGTAAATGACAAATATGATGTCACCCTGTGTAGGTAGAGTGTGGTCACAGATGTCCAATGAATTTTTATATGCATTACGCATTTTCTTGTGCTCACCCAGGAAGCCTGTACTGTTATCACAAACCCTCGATAAGGGCACAGATACAGTTTTGGTAAACTCTTGCGGCTAAACAGGGATGTTAACGTGGAGGAAGGCTTTGTGGGTATGATTGCCCAAGAACTAATGAGGTTTTAGAAGTTGTGATTGACATTTCTCCTTCACAGGGTTGACTTCCTTTAGATAGTAGGCAGTTTGTGTGTATTAAAGAAGGTGAAAACCAACCACGAAAATGTCTTATGTTTATGGGTTTTATACCAAGCTTTCCCGTGCTTGTAAGAGGATTTACGAGAGTATGATTTTTGGCACGACCGAACCTTCAACAACGGAAAAGGCAAATTACAAATATGATGTCTCCCTGTGTAGGTAGAGTGTGGTCACAGATGCCCAATGAATTTTTATATGCATTACGCATTTTCTTGTGCTCATCCAGGAAGCCTGTACTGTTATCACACACCCTCGATAAGGGCACAGATACAGTTTTACCATAACAACTTAACTTACCATAACAACTTAATTTACCATAACAACTTAACTTACCATAACAACTTAACTTACCATAACAACTTAATTTACCATAACAACTTAACTTACCATAACAACTTAACTTACCATAACAGCTTAACTTAAATCAAGTTTGCGCCAGGTTGATTACCAAGCAAATGAGCAGTTGAAGAAAAAGGCATAGGACATAGACAAATGTCTAATTAGAGTAGCTGCACGAGACACTCAGTCAGCAGTAACGGAGTTGTAAGCTTCAGACATTCCATGTGATTGTCCCCCTTGACAGAGCGTGTGTTCGGCTCAATCCGGTTGATGTCGTGTTGGACGTTTACGTTTTGATCAACGAAAATTCCACGGATGATAATGTCATTATCTACACAGGTGGATCCATCATTCGTCGGTTGAGAAGCGCATGGGCCTACACGGCTCAGAGGGGTGGGGGAACGATCAAGGAAGAGGCTGCGGCTTTTTCGGTCATCACAAGCAGTTTGACCATGGAGATCATGGCTGTTACGAAGGTGATGGCCTGGCTTGAACCAATGAGCGCATCATCTGTGATTCAATGAGGATGCTCAGGAAGGTGGAATCAGGTTTCGCGCGTTGCCAGTGATTGGAGTCAGTAGGGTGGTCAAGGTTGCAGAGAATCACCTTCATACTCGTTCCGGGACATGCAGGTGTGGAGAGAGACGATAGGTTGTTGAGTACAGCTATAGTGGAGGGTGGGAGATCAGTGGACCGAGCTGATAGGTTGTTGAGTATAGCTATAGTGGAATGCGGGATATCAATGGACCGAGCTGATAGGTTGACAAGTACAGCTATAGTGGAGGGTGGGAAATAAATGGACCGAGCTGATTGGTTGGTGAGTATAGCTATAGTGGAGGGCGGGAGATCAATGGTCCGAGCTGATAGGTTGACGAGTATAGCTATAGTAAAGGGTGGAAAATCAATGGACCGAGCTAATAGGTTGACGAGTATAGCTATAGTGGAGGGCGGATGATCAATGAACCGAGTCGATATCCTAAACGTTTTGGGAAATTGGCTGGAAGGAAAATTCGGAACTTGGTCCAGAATCTACGCGATCTAATTAAATTGGATGTGAAACGAGGGGCGGCGAGGACGGAACACCACACGGGGATCCAAAGACGTCTGGTTAACCAGCACAGGACCGAAATGGTCAGTCATCACGTGCTGGCAGCAGATTCTAGGTCAGTTTAGGTGTTTTGCCGCCCTAGACGAGAATTGAAAAATGCCGCCTCCTCCCTTTTACTACCATCACACTCTCTCTCTCCCTGTCATTCAGGCTAGAAGAATTAATGTATTAGATATAAAAGAACTTGTATTCAACTTGTATAATATAACATTAGAAGTAACTTATCTCTTTTATATGAAACATGAATTGCAATTACCTTTTAGATATGTTGAAAGAGAAGTCAAAATCCTAACCCTTGATCGATTATTAAAAATAAATAAGTAATAGTAATACTAAAAACGGGGATCAAGACGCTGAGTAGCGCATGAGTTGCAGTGGTTAACGACCCATAGCTGACTGCTAGCGTCAGGGGCAGCGAACTAGAGCTACCATTCTACACCTCCACGCGGTGATCCTGGATAACAGGCTGCAGCAGAGCAGACTGGCTAAGGAGAAGGGATCAAAGAGGGAATGCTAACCCGGTACTCAAAAAATGCTTGCTGAAGTCGGATGTGTTGAACCGAAAGGTGCAAATATCGCAGCCAAGCTGTAAACTACGACACAACGCATTCCGTTCTCTGGACTACATTTTGCTACTTAAGTCCTTCCCGGGTTTGGTTGTGGGAGATTGAGAACGAACGAAGAAGAAGAAGAACCTGGTGCGTTGGGATTGTAAAATGGACGTTTTATCCTTAAGCCACACAGAAAATTAAGTTACGTTAAATGCGTTAAAAATTGATATGCACAGGACATTAGATGTATCCAACTGCGGAAGACGGACCGAAAGGTGCAAATATCGCAGTCAAGCTGTAAACTAGCGACACAATGCATCCCGTTCTTCGGACTACATCCTGCTACTTGCAAAGCCCTGTTCAGGACTTTGTAGCGGGCAATTGAGAACACACGCTGAAGAAGAAGATGTATCCAAATCTCCAAAGGTTGAATGCCCCTTTGTTCACTATCCACTCACGACATGACAAGCCCTTTATCTATCTTTGGAAGCAGAAAGAGGAGACTAATGTCTGACCAGGCAAATCATACTGATCGGACATTTCAGTCAGGATGAGATAAAATATGCAAGTCAAGACTCCCATAAGACTTCCACGCAGGTCTTCCTGGAGACATGCTGATTTCGTGGCAGCCTGGCTAACGAGGTGGAGGATCGACGAGACCTCTGTAATAGTTAGCAACTTGCAGATGAAGAAAATCTTAGCTCAACAGCCTGAAGAGCCCCGGCCCACCGTCATCAGCATGCCCTGGACGTAAGCAAAGCTATTACAACCCGTCATCTAACACCCTTTTCAGGGCACACAAAAAAGTAATCTAACTGATTGTGGGCATCCAGCAACAATAACAACCGCCTGAAGAAATGGTTTAGAGCCGGATACGATGGTCGCACTCATTAAAGAGGGCTCAGAGAAACTGTAACAGCGAGAGAAAGAGAGAGCTGAAAAGTGAGAGAGAAGGAGCGGTTAGCGATTCAAGAAATGTACATTTATTTTTAAGTTAAGGGAGACAAAAAGCCGATTCTCAGGCATTATGTATTGTCAGCTCATTGTTTTGATTGTTGCTCAAGACAATTCGTCCTGAATTGTTCCCCCTTGACAATGTTTTCAATGACAACCGTTGCATATTCACTTTTTATATCCCTAGGTTTGCTGAAGAAGGTGGGCCTGGGTCCTCTTGTCCGTAAAGCAGTGCGAGACTTCCCAGTAGGCTCACCTATATGGAGATAAGTCTCGATCCACCACCTCATCAACCAGACAGCTGCAACTCATCCTGCGTCCAGGAGCACTGCGTGGAAGCGAGATATGATATTGGTCAGTATATTGCAACTAGCTCCTATGTTTGTCTTGACACTCACAAATGATTAAATGTATATATTTTTACGACGTAGCCGACCAACCAAACAGTTGCATTTATTTTCTCTTTACATGTTGTTGTTACGGATGCAGCAGCATCCGGGCTCTCGCCCTTCTACACAATGCCATGTAATGATATCTGCACGAGTTTATTAGTTGTTGTCTAGTGCCATACAAAGTGTTATATTTATCTGGCCTCAACTAAACAAGCATTTTTCTAACATCGCTGATGAGCAATCAAAGCGATGATGATCAATGATTTTCCTTTGAGTGTGTACACAGCTGGCACTCAGGTGTGTGTGTGTGTTGTGGTTGGATTCTGTTCATGTGCTTGTTAAATGGGATGTGCTGGGTTCTCAGTAGGAAAATCGTGCATTGATTTTTCCTTGTGAGTTCGCTTGGCTTCGTTCGTTCTCAATCTTTCGCTACCACACCCTGAAAGGGCTTAAGTAGCAGAATGTAGTCCAGAGAACAGAATGCGTAATGTCGTAGTTTACAGCTTGACCGTGATATTTGCACCTTTCTGTCCAACACATCCGACTTCAGTGAGCATTTTTTGAGTACCGGGTTAGCATTCCCTCTTCGATCCCTTTTCCTTAGCCAGTCTGCCCTGCTGCAGCCTGTTATCCAGGATCACCGCGTGGAGGTGTAGAAGGGTCTTGGCAGCTCTGGTTCGCTGGCCCTGACGCTAGCAGTCAGCTATGAATCGCTGACCACTGCAGCTCATGCGCTGCTCCCTCCTTGTGGGTTTATCTATACTGTCATTTGGATTGGAGCTTGCCATTTGTCTGTAGACTTTCCTCTTATTCTATCCTATCTGTTCAACCGAGTTTCTATGCTTGCTGTTCTTATGAACTCTTTATAAAGTTGTTGGCTATTTTTGTCTTGATCCTTTCTTTGCTAGTCGGTCTGCCTTGTCATTGCCAGGTGTGTTTGAGTGTTCAGGGATACAGTGCACAACTATTTCTCTTTACTTAAATGTACGAGTAGGTTGCGATTGGCTAATAGTATAGTGTTGTGTTAGGTACGGGATCAGGATGTTGAGCAGTGCTTGAGCTGCAGCGACCCAAAGTCGACTACTAGCGAACCAGAGCTAGCGTCAGGACCATCGAACCAGTGCTGGCTGCTAGCGTCAGGGCCAGCTAACCAGAGCTAGCTGCTAGCGTCAGGACCAGCGAACCAGAGCTGACTGCTAGCGTCAAGGCCAGCGAACCAGAGCTGACTGCTAGAGTCAGGGCCAGCGAACCAGAGCTGACTGCTAGCTTCAGACCCAAGCGAACCAGAGCTGCCAAGACCTTTCTCTACCTCCACGCAGTGATCACGGATAACAAACTGCAGCAGAGCAGACTGACTAAGGAGAAGCGATCGAAGAGGGTGGTGGAGAGACAACAAGACAACCTTAAATTTTGTTAGACACTAGAGAGATATACTTAACTCAACATATTTAAACTGGTTTAGAAGACTCTACAGAGTCTAAAACCAGTTTCTTGGAGGGTGGTTTTTATTTTACTGATGCGTGAGTACATCTTATTGGACTCACATACTAAAGCAGTTGGGCGCCATCTATACCCCCTGGGAAAAGGTACAAATAACTTGGGTAGATTTTTAATTATACGCAGTGAAAAATATCTAAGGGATGTAACTATTTTGGTCTCACTTCGGTGGCGGATTAGGACAGTACCAGGAAGTAGCAAATTGAATGTCTGTAAAATATGTTTGCAGTGTTTTCGCAGCGAATTATTTTTGTTAAAATCATTTGGAGAGGCAAGAGCGGGACTGGATATGAATGTCTCCGGAACCAACGTACACAAGGTCTTCACAATTCTGACATAAGGCGATTGTCCCTGGTGAAGGATGCGGTAATCCATACAGACAAGGCAAAACATAGTTGGGCGGGTCACGTGTTCAACGAAACGATGGTTGATGGAGCACAGCAACAGCAGTCTGGTACCCGCGAGGTAAGAAGAGACCGCGGGGAAGACCACCAATGTGTTGGTCTGACTCCCTTGTTGTACGCTGCAACATCCGAGATGCCTCTAGAGGTGCACTTACCACGCACTGGACTTTCGTGTCCCAAGACAGGGTCCGCTGGAGACGAAGTTGGGACCCGCAGCTACACTGAGGAATGGGTCATCACGATGATTTATCCTCTGGTCATCTGTGGCCAATCATAAGCAGAAGTTTGTTGAATCTCAGGAATCGAATAGCCAATGCATTGTTGTCCAATTGCTGACATTCATCTGGAAAACAGAGCTAAGGACCAGGCAACACTGGAAGTTTTGATAAATCGGAGTTCGTAAAACCACTTCCAACCCTTTCACTAAACCTGCAATTATTTCTGACGATCTGGTTTTCCGATCTTGGGATATTATCAATTGAAATTGAAGAAACGCTCTGATTTCGGTGAAGTAATTTACAAGTTCGCAACTTTGAAGGACTGAAGGATAGGATAATGACGTTATGATTTAATCGATATTTATAAGATCAGTACGAGAAATTTTACTAAGAATGTATTATATAAGATCATCATATAAGGTCTGATAGGGTAGGAGTTCCATTTGATGGGGCATTGTTAGTTACTGCACAGCTGGACACCAACCACGGTGACGTCAGTGCGGTTAAGGTAAGTGTTTGGATAACTTCCAGTCTAGGACCCCCTGACTTACGGAGAAGTTCCTTTGAAATGTTATATTAATTGGGCGTCTAAATAACAAAATTCAAATTGTACAAAGGTTTATAATCAACTGATGCTTCACATCGAGAAATAAAACAAATTCACGATAAAAAACACAACAAATCACTGTTGAGAGTTTTCCTTTCACAGAATATTGTCCTGAAAGTAACTAGATATTCATCTGTGTTTCCCGAACACGCTTTTATAGTTAACACATGCAAGTTCCGTTATTTAGTCAGCCTAAGAATGTGACGTTTTATAGGGATTTTCGCGGTGTGTCAGATGGTCTATCTAAATTAGGCTGTAGAACAACCATCTAAGCAAGGAAATATAGATTTTTGTTGTTAAAAATTCTTTATTGCACAAATTTCAAACAAATTGTTATGTGGTATGAAGCGGAATGAAGTGAAAAATTGCCATGAGATGAAACGTGTGATGGTGGGAATTTATTTACAAATACAACAAGTGAACAAACGTACGATGCGCGTGATGACGTCACTGCTGGTGTAAACAGCACATATAAACCGTAAAGTTAGCAAAATTTCATAATCCTCCGACTTATAGTCTCCTCAGCAGACCGTTGAAAACATGACGGGTGTGATAAGAAATCAGTCCAGAGTTGATCAGCGAGCGGTGATTCGGTTTCTAATAGCTGAAGGATGTCGACCAGTTGACATTCATCACAGAATGCAGGCAGTGTATGGTGTCAATAGTGTGTCGAAGACAACAGTGAAGAACTAGACAACAATGATTAAAGAAAGACACGAGTTAAAGAAAGATCTTCCGAGACCAGGTTTGAAGCATATTGTTGTGTCAGAAGATGCCATCATCAAAGTTGATGCAGCATTTTGGAAGGATCATCGCCGGTGCTTGCGTTTGCTAGCAGAGGACAGTTCAAATGGTGGTTAGCAAGAAACTGAAGAATCGGAAGGTGTGTTCATAATGGGTACTTCGGTTGCTGACCAACCACCACAAGGGAGAACGCATTGAATGGAGTTTTAACCACTTGCTGCGATACGAAGAGTAGGATGATTCGCTTCTTTTTTCCATAGTGGTATGTGATGAATCGTGGTGCCACCGCTTTGATCTGATCAGCAAAACTCCCAGCATGCAATGGAAACATCCCTTATCGCGGAAACCAAAAAAATCAAGACACACATTTCCGCTGGAAAGGTTATCCTGACAGCGTTTTTTGACCATGAGGGACTTTTGTTGGTGGACTTTAAAGAGCCTGGCGTGAACCTCAATGCCATCCGCTACAATGACACACTAGACAAGCTGCATACATCAATCAAGAATAAACGACCCGGCAGGCTTACACGTTGTGTGATTTTGTTGCACCACAATGCTAATCCGCATGTCACGAATCTTGTTCAGAAAGCGTTAGCACAGAAAAGGTGGGAAGTACTGCCACACCCATCATATAGCCCCGATATGTCCCCTTGTGACTTCCATTTGTTCGGATCCTTAAAAAAATTCATGAAGTGACAATGATTCTACTCCGATACAGACGTCATAGCCTCGGTGACCAAGTGGTTCAAAGAGCAACGAGTCCTTTTTTTTGAACAGCATCCGCCATCTACCAAAGCAGTGGGATGCGTCTGAATGCCCATGGAGACTTTTTCTAACTACACCTGTGGCACGTTTGCTTCATAAAAATTGCTATATTTAATTCTGTCACACCAGATGATGTAACTTTCATGTTTGTAATAAAGCCACTGGGTTTCGTTTGAACACGTCGCATTTAATAAGTAAACTCTTAGCTATTGTACTAAGTCAGTCTTTTAATTTTCTTCTCTGCAGATCGAAGATGACAGCCGATTTATTGGAATATATCAAATTAGATTGATTTGTAAGAACTTGAGAACCTGGAAAGCAGGGACTTAGTTGGTTTGCCGGGACTGCAGCGCTGTCAGTTCTAGCTATCGCAGCCTAATAGTTCCGACCAGGATATCGCTGATTTTTTTCGATGGCTTGCGCACTTTGGCATAAACTAAACTGACTCTATTGTTGAAAAAGTATACCTTCGACAAGAGCAGTTTAAAAATTTAATAAACAATGAAAGACAATATTCCCCCAGAAGCTCTTGAGGCACTTCAAAGGAGACCATTTTATATTTAAAAAACGTCAAATCTCTTTCTACGACCATGAAGCGTTATGGGAGAGTCGCTAAACAAATTATGTAACGAAGTTTATTAATAGAACAATAACACAATACATACAGCGGCTTGTATCAACACAAGATAATGACAATTCGGCATGTATTAAAACAACGGAGGTGGGCAACGTGCAATTGACATTTCTAAAATGTAGCACTAAGAAGAACATGTGTCTATATACATTTCATTTGTGAAATTTTAAAGATGGCGTGTAATGTTGATGACTCCAATAACAAACTGGCATGTTCTGTCGCAGTAATGTCATTTCATTGATCCACTTAGATAATAGGTAGTTGAAACGATCTGTGGTCCATTTAGACAACAAGAGGTTTAAATGAACCAATGTCCACCTAGGCAACAAGAGGTTGAAACGACCCAAGGTCTATCTAGACAACAAGAGGTTGAAACGACCCAAGGTCTATCTAGACAACAAAAGGTTGGAACGATCAAAGATCTATCTAGACAATAAAAGGTTGAAACGATCAAAGGTCTATCTAGACAACAGGAGGTTGAAACGATCAAAGGTCTATCTAGACAACAAGAGGTTGAAACGATCAGAGGTCCATCTAGACAACAAGAGGTTGAAACGATCAGAGGTCCATCTAGACAACAAGAGGTTGAAACGATCAGAGGTCCATCTAGACAACAAGAGGTTGAAACGACCAAAGGTCTATTTAGACAACAAGAGGTTGAAACGATCAGAGGTCCATCTAGACAACAAGAGGTTGAAATGATCAGAGGTCCATCTAGACAACAAGAGGTTGAAACGATCAGAGGTCCATCTAGACAACAAGAGGTTGAAACGATCAGAGGTCCATCTAGATAACAAGAGGTTGAAACGATCAGAGATCCATCTAGATAACAAGAGGTTGAAACAATCAGAGGTCCATCTAGACAACAAGAGGTTGAAACGATCAGAGGTCCATCTAGACAACAAGAGGTTGAAACGATCAGAGGTCCATCTAGACGATTGGATTCTGAAACGATTCGATGTCCATCAAGATAACGAGAAGATGAAACGACTTAAGTTCCATCTAGACAATAAAATGTTGAAGCGGGCTAAGCTGCAGATTATTGTCCACACCAGGGAACTGTAGCTACGACAAAGAACATCATGAACATTTGATGAAAGTCAACATAGGAGAAGTCCATCGAGGAAGTCAAAAAACATCATGAACATTTGATGAGAAGTCAACATGGGAGAAGTCCATCGAGGAAGTCAAAGAACATCACGAACATTTGATGAAAGTCAACATGGGAGAAGTCCATCGAGGAAGTCAAAGAACATCACGAACATTTGATGAAAGTCAACATGGGACAAGTCCATCGAGGAAATCAAAGAAGATCATGAACATTTGATGAAAGTCAACATGGGAGAAGTCCATCGAGGAAGTCAAAGAACAAGTAGCGATCAACCAGAGGTTAATATGAAGTTTGAAGATTGCAACTTTGGTCATGTACAACGCAAGTGGCATGGTCTGACAAAACCTGCAACAAATGACTACTTTTCAATCCGTGAATTGCCTCAGGATGCTTATGGGGGTAGCGTGCTTGGAAACGACGACAAGCAAACGGATAATCTACAATTAACGGTTGTGGAGAAGGAACTAATGAATCAGGTTTTGAAAACAACAGACAGAGATGCCAATCTTCAAGAAAAAGGACCGATGAACTGCCAGGGCGTAGGAAATTTGTTCAAGGCATCTTCTTTGAATGTGGTCGAATGCGATCTAAAACGTGTGCAGCTTTGTAATCCTGGTAATGATAAGCCCAGCACGGGCCAGGCTAAACTCCAAGTCCACATCAAAGAAACGTATAATAACTCACCCATGACTATAAGTACTATGCCTGTGCTTCAAGACCAGTCGAAAACCGAACAGCAAGAGGTCATCAAGAGTCAAAAATTACTTCACGCCAGAGATACCGGACCCAAAATCGTGGTCAGTACTAAGTCCCCTTTGCCAAACAGGTCTCAACACACGTTGATATCGCCAGACACACCCCAGTTGTCCAGTACTCGTCCTCAAGATTATCAAACCGCATATGAGACAGAGAGTCATGCCAAAACTGCCAAGACATGGTTAATGTCACAACTAGAATCATACATGTCCCAACACGCCAATGAGCATTTCTCTGACTTAGCTTCTGGACCAACTAAAGGCCATCACTTTACGAGCAATTCACAAGGATCGAATTCTAGATTAGAAGACACTTTATCCAATCAGCTGATGGATGACAATATCTCTCCGTCTTTGTCTCCTACAAATGTGGAACATTACAAGGAAACACTACAAATATTGTTGCAAGTTCTTGCTGCAAGACAGAAAGACTTTCCCAGCAGTGTGAGTGGAGATCGACCCCTTACAGGCCCAGCAGAAACGACCAGTATACGTAGAACCGTTATTCCACTAAACAACAAAATAACATGTAATTCGACGTCTAAAGTCGGAATATGTTTTGTTCCATGTCGAGATTGGTGTAATCCCCTCAAATGTGAAAATGATAAGCCAAACTTGAAATTAAAATGCGCCGAATCTGAAACTACAGCCACCGCCGACATAAACAGCCGGCATGCAAATTTAAACAAGCAAAAAAAATGTAGTCGTCAATTTCCTGAAATAGCAGTAGACATATCATCACTTTCTAACCCACAAGACATGTTGGGAAGAAAGAACACAACAAAACGTCATCCTGGTATTACCTTTCATGACAATGACGTGAATGAGAAATGTTTCCCATCTCCAGTTACGAAATGTGACAACAGGCCAGATGCTGATAAGAAGGCAAGAAATGAAGGGCCGACAGTAGAAATTACGGAAAAGAAAACGGAAGAACTTATCGTTTTCAGAAAGCACGTGCAAACTTTAAAACCTATTTATGAGCAACACAACTCTTGCAAAATGGACTTAGGAACTAGACAAAAACAATATACAAGGATCGGTGAACACCAAATACCGAGCCCATGTAATGGTACTGGTAAACAAACAGTTATCGATACAAACGTGAAACACATTAACAGCGTCAGTGACCAGACATTTCAGTGCAATAAAACGAATAAGGAAAAAGAGGAGAACTGTTACAAGATGGTTGAAAAGAAATTTTATAAATTTATGAATAGCAAAATCAATTCGATATTGAAAAATTTAACAAACGAAGCGCACACAGAAGATAAACCGTCGATGTTGCCTATTTATAACGATGACTCAGAATTGAATAAAAAGTTCATGCATAAAGTTATGCGGATCATAACAGAAAAAGCTACACAACATTATGGTTCCGATTATTTTTGTGGAACAAAACTTGAAGACCATAACTTGAAGACAACGTACCACGATGACACAGAGTATGATAATTGTGACATGTGTGATAATACGATCCATGGAGACGGTGAGCTTGTGAACAGAGAAAGAACACTAAACGGTATTCTCACTCCACATTTGGCGCCTGATGTCTCGAGCCACGTCGCGAATCAAACAGTAGGTTTCTCGAAAATTACCGGAGACCACGTCCAACTGTCCGCAAAAAGAGATTGCGAAAACATGTCAATATTGAGACAATTGAACATCACTGAAAATATTGACCCACCGTCACATTCAGAAATTAACGACATATTCCATGCGTCAGTCAATAGTTTGACAAATAAAAGTGAAAATCTAAAAAGCTATCAAAACGACCCAATTCATCTCAATGAAGCAACTAACATGCTAACTGTGATGTCTGATGATCTAGGCGAAAGCGAGTGGAAAATGTCTACAAATTCTTTCGAATTTAAACAATCAACGGCACATACTATAGATGCTGGAACAGCAAACCCACTTTATCTGAAAAGAGACAGGGAAAGTATTTATAACACGTGCATTGAAATGAGTGGGATTGAAGCTTCTAATCACTTCACAGTGAAGGCGTGTCGTATTTGGCCACAGAATGTACAAATTAAACGTCAAGACAATCATACTGAAATGGAGCGTAATCGAATCGCAGAGGCAGCTCATAATGGGCAGGAATGTTTACATGATGTCATTGATGAAAACAGAACGGCCAATTCAATAGAGAAGGATATAGAAGAACTCCGTAGACCGCTTCCCAATGATTCTGGGTCAAAAGACGGTGAAAATGGGCAGGTGTTAAGACTGAGACCAAATGTCCTCGAAATACATTCTAAATATCGTAGCCTAGATACCTCTGCACAAGAACATCACATAAAGCTGAGCCTAGATAGCTCTGCGCAAGACCATCACAAAAAGCTGAGCCTAGATAGCTCTGCGCAAGACCATCACATAAAGCTGAGCCTAGATAGCTCTGCACAAGACCATCACAAAAAGCTGAGCCTAGATAGCTCTGCACAAGACCATCACAAAAAGCTGAGCCTAGATAGCTCTGCGCAAGACCATCACATAAAGCTGAGCCTAGATAGCTCTGCACAAGACCATCACAAAAAGCTGAGCCTAGATAGCTCTGCACAAGACCATCACAAAAAGCTGAGCCTAGATAGCTCTGCACAAGACCATCACAAAAAGCTGAGCCTAGATAGCTCTGCACAAGACAATCATAAAAAGCTGTACACAGATAGTTCTGCAGATACTACGGTCGCCAATATGTTAAAAAACATGACACATTCAGTCACATCATATTCTCAAGATACGGAACAAACCTATTTTAATAGAAAAACTTCAACTATCCCAAGCAATACTCACAACGTTACTGAGAACAGTCCGTGTGAAAAACAAAGCGATAATATGTACAATGACGACCACGAGTATCTAAAGAGCTACGTGTTGAGAAAACAGCATGCAAAATCAAACATCTTACAAAAGTCTGCGCCCGCAGAACATTGTAATCCAACCAAATCCGTCTTCGAGAGTAAGCAGTTTCAACAAAACAGTGACCTTTCAAATGGTTTACTACCACGAAAGAATGTTCAAACTAATTCACTGTTACATGCAATGAAGGTATCAAATGGAATAAACCACAATAGAACATTGAGTGCACCTCCACATCTGTTAGAAAGACCGTCATCGGATGCCAAATTCAAAGTACAGGATGCATTTGAAGAGTCCATGTGTGGAGATAAGTGTATGAGGTCACAGTACGAAGGTCAGCTTCCTGTCAGGGTCCTCGCGAAGTACAATTTAATTCCCGAAGCTGTGCATCCATTTTTGTCCAAGAAATGCCATCTTTCAAACTGTGCACACAAAAGGCGGTGCCTATGCAGGAAACCCGTGGTAAGTCGTATTGGAGAGAATAATACCGCTGGACATTACACAATGGTTTCACCCAGGAAAATGCCGCAGCACCCACTCTGTGCAAACCCCTTTTCCAAAGAGCAACGGCCAGGAGATTATGTGGGTGCCTGTACTGCAGTCTCTTTGATGTCAGAAGCGAAGACCAGAAGACTCTGCGTGCCTCGACAATACGTACTTCCAAATAATACTCGATGCAACAACAAATGCAAATTGAACACCGTAGAACATCAGTCTCCACGTAAGTTAACAATCGCCTTAAAAACTCGGAGCAATAAAAGTCCCAAACGCGGCGGTAGACGCCTGGCTGCCAAATATAAAGATAATGCTGAAGATCTACACGAGAAACACAAACCTGTGAAGACGTCCAAGCTTAAAATGCAAGCAAATGAAACCAATGATCAAGCTATTAAGACAGATGAAATAACCCTTATATCCAAGACTCCAACAATAAATAATACGGAGTCCAACTTACAAAAACAGTCTGCTTCTCTTATCAAGTTTCACATTGCCACTCAAAAGTTACACGCAGTAATGAACAAACCAGTTAATAAAAAATTGATGACATATATAAATAAATCGAAAAAAACACCAATACAAACAGCAATAGTTGATAGATCGGATAAGAAACAAACTGAGGAAACAATGAGTCATACGGCTAAAGACAGCGCCCGTGAGATAATTAATCACCCTAAAAACATCAACGGTAAAAAGTGTGAAACAAAAATGAAGACAAGTCCCGAATACACGGAAGTTCAGAAAGTAAACTCAAAACTTTCTTTACTACAAGCACCAATTATTCCGTGTCACGCTCTTGATAAAACAAGTACAAACGAACAGCTAACGCTGCCAGACTTTTCCACACTAGACTCTTATAAAACTAACATGCTAACAAAGGTCAATGATGAAAGACAAACAAGTACAGCATCTATATTTCCAATATCGTATATCATCTCAAATTCAGATGACAAAACAGTTGAAAGTATCCACAAGAACGACATGCATGAAACAGAAAAACAGGGTGCTAGTTTCAATAAAAATGAAGCAGGCCAACAGGAATGCGTTGCGCCAGGCTGCCACACACAAAGCGTAGATAAAGGAGCAGAAATAGAGCATGCCCTTAATTGTGGGGTAGTTTGTGAAAGGGTCGATAGCGAATCACGCCTTAATGATTTGAACCAATATTGCGTGGACCCCGAAGAAAAGCCTTTAGATCTCTCTGGGAAAAGTAAAATCAATGAATTGGTTTCAGATATATCACAAGTACTTAGCGCTCTCTTATGTAATGAGACAGAATCGTTGGAATGCCATAGTAACGGCTTGTCCTTTTCTCGTGTACAAGAGACGCCACTTAACTTAAGCATGAAGCCTTATGTTGAGGTCTACCAGTGTGAGAGAATAAAACAAACAGCTCCTGCATTATTATGTGATGCTGACGCTTGCAATACCAATTATATTAAAGACGATAAATCAGTGACAAAATTCGAAGAGGTAGCTTCGATATTATGTCCAGAACTTTCAAGACCGATTTCTTCCTTTCCTGCAGACTGTATCCGTACATGTGACAAAAACACTGAAAATTTTGATTCAACTGCCCAAAGTTGCGACTTGGAATCCACACAATCTTATCTTCCTGGCGCTGATTCAGCCAAAATCGCTGAAACCAAACCTGAAATGACAGAAGTAAACATGGTTAACAAAAGATTTTATGAGTGGGCACGAGCTAACTTTCCTCAAGTCACACCCATGAGTGCTTCAACTAGCACTTTAAGTGATATCCTTCCTACGAAATCCGGAGTATATATGATCTTCGTTCAACCTTGGCCTGGTGGTGGCATGTGTCTTCCTGCAGCTAATCCTGTGCTACATTTTCCAAAAGAAACCTCACATCAGGATGGAAACACACACACTTTAGACCAAAAGTACAACGTTATTCCGGGATTTACAATCAGTGAAAGCAACCCAACTGCAGAAAATGATCCACCTTTCCTTCAGAAAATCCAATTTCAAACAGCGTCCAATGAAAATGTATGTGGTTGCTTCACACAAGACAGCGCCCGTATATCACAATCTAAACTAATTCGTGACAACCACAGAACATTAGAATCTGTAGATCCAACTGTGCATCCTTCTCTAGATGAAAGCCAGATATCAGCGGAACAGATGATTTACCTATGTAAAAAAGATCACTCGTGGATGCATGCCATCATCAAAGATACAGAAATGCTTGAATCAAATACTGGATTAATGCACGGTAGTTCGTTGGATAATTATAGTAGTCAATGTGATCCAATACACCAAAATGGCCAACTTGACCAAAGAACATGTTTAAAGTGTAACAAAAATGTGGATTCAAAAGTTCCTAAACTGGAAACAGAAAATGGAATACCAGAATGTTCGCGAAAAAGCATGACTTTCATGCTAGAAGATTTAAATCCGTGCCAACTTTGCGGAGAACATTCACACACCTCATGTGATCCAATCAGCTATTTGTCACATGATAAGATAAACACAATTTTGGAGAACTGTTTACTGAGTCACGATTTCTTAAATGCTGAAACAAATCGATATTTTGAAAAAAGAGAACTAAATCATCATGTCGGTATGATGTCTGACAGCCCCCAAATGAGTGCTGCTAACCACAACTATGACATGAACCAGCATAAAACATATTACATTCGTAATCAAAGCAAAGAGATTACCCACGTCACCTCATCGTTAGATACAGCAGAGAGTTATACCGAAGATGAAACGAATAGCGACACCAAAAAATCGTTGTACTATAGTCAAGACTCTCCCAGCGATACACTATCTGATGATTCTAGTCAGCTCGTAGACGTTAGCCGTACGGAAAGCATCCTTGTGCCTTCGACATCTCCAGAAAGCCTAACCTTCGATTCTGACTTTACCCAGTCTATCTCGAGATTTGAATCGTACCATTCGTGCAAGTCGACATTCAGCCAATGAACATCACAGGCGGAAAAATAATAAATTGAAATATTTGTAATATGAGAAATCCTAATGCTGATTATGTTACAAACCCCAACGTTGATACAATTATATACCACTATGTTGATATAACTCATCATGTAGCATGTCCTTTATAGGCCGTCGCTCCCATCACAGTCTGCATGAAAGAAACTCTTTCCCTTGCCAAAACTCCAGCTTCCGCCACAGTCATGCCCAGGCATTTCTGGATATCTTGGTGCCATCGTCTTCTTGGTCTTTACCTTACTCTTTTGCCTGGCACCATACCTTCCATCACTGTTCTCTCAAGACCGTTGCGTCTCTTGATGTGACCAAAGTATTTATATTTTTTGGCCAAAATGGAATTCATAAACCAGTTCTCCTCTATGCTCACCTCTTGCCGAATGTCTACATTTATCTTCTTCTCTGTCCAGAGTATTCTGAGAATCTTTCTGTAACATTTTGACTCGAAGGATTCGATTCTTTGTCTAGAAGTTTTGGTAATCGTCCATGATTCGCAGCCATGACTCCACAGGAAAAACACAGGCTCTCAAGACTTTTACTTTTATCGTTTTGTTGGTGCCCTGCCATAATTTCTTCACGCTGTTCAGTCTCTGCATTGCCATGGCTATTCTTCTTCTGATTTCTTTCGCGCAGTCGCCATTCTTGTCAATTCTGGAGCCCAGATATTCAAAATGCGTGACCTGATCTATTTCCTCACCACCTACTGTAAATTCATGCTGACATTTTGTTTTGTCGGTGGTCATTATCTGTGTTTTTAAAAAAAATGTTTATAAACAGGTTTTGATCTTTACTGTGTCCATTAACGGCTGAAATTAGATGCTTTAGTCCTTCTGCACTTCCTGATAGTATCACTGTGTCTATAAACACAATATTGATTAACTTATAAACCTAAAATTGATAAACTTATAAACCTCAATATCAATAATACTATGAACCCTAATATAAATGAAATTATAAACCTCTGTGTTGATAAAACTATAAACCCAATGTTGATAAAATTGTTGACCTCAATTTTGATAAATTTATTGACCTCATTGTTAATAAAATTGAAATTTAATATTTATAAAATATATATATAAGTGCTCCATCAACAAATACTCGCCAAGTCTTCTTGTTATATTACAGGCTCTGCCCGGGTCTTTCCTGCCGTTTTAAAATTTGTCTTGACTTGTCTATTCCATGACTGGTTGGATCTTCCCATACTTCTCTTGCCCTGAGGGTTCCTGAAGAGTGACTGCCTGTAATGAAATTGGCTATTTTCCGTAACGTGTGTTCATCGCTTTCTCTTTACGACTAGTCCTACTGGCATTTGTCCAGTTCTTTACCAAAGCTCTATATTAGTGACTTTATCATACTTTTGTAATTGCTCATTTCGACGCAAGCATCAGTTGATGAAAGCTTGGACCCTTTTAGCTGAACTTTTCTTTATTCCGTCACTGAACCGTACGATAGGACGGACTTGAAATTGGAGTTGAAGATTTGAATTTTTGGTGAAGGACTTTCTATTTCTGTCTATTTCCCAAAATTCCCTAGAGAAAGGAAGGTCTCTCTCCAATCTTGTATTCTTAATTTGATATCTCTACCAGTACCTCCGAACGTGTCTATATTGCTACCAGGATATATGCATGAATCTACCTTTTGTAGTACCGTGTTTCATAGAAAAATCTGATTGTCATTAGGTATTAAAATCTGAGTTTATTTCTCTGTGTACAATCAACCCTGAATTCAAATTGCCTTATTAGCTATTGTCCGTAACGTGTGTTCATGACCATCGCTTTCTTTTTACGTCTAGTCCCACTGACATTTGTCCAATTCTTTACCAAAGCTCTATATTACTGACTTTATCATACTTTTGTAATTGCTCATTTCGACGCAAGCATTAGTATTGGAGTTTATTTCGTGTGAAATTACGTCTCTGTTAAGATACCACTAATGTTTAAAATATTCTGATCATTGCACAAATAAAACATTAATTCAACATACAAATGTGTATTTTGTGTCCATAATATTTATTAAAAAGAAACATACTTTGTCCATACAAGAAAATATATATTTTGTGTCCAATATTAAACAAGAAAATATGAATTTTGTTTCCATACTATTTAACAACAATATTTATTACATGTACATAATACTGCACAATGGACCAAGTGGTCTAGAGGTAAGGTGTTCGCCTCGGGTGCTGGAGGTCGTGGGTTCAAATCACGGTGGAGACCAGAATTTTTTCAAGTGGACCATTCAGAAAAAATTTGCCCTGATCTCTGAGTAGTGAAATCAGACACCCGTGTGCAGTGGCGCGCGCGTAAAAAAATCCCGTGGCAGTTGAAAATTGAAAAGAGTAGGCCTAACGGCCGCTGAACGGACAAAATTAAGGTTAAATATCTAGGCATTCTCACCCCACAGAGAATGTGTCGCAAAAAGGGAACTGTGTGGCTATATATCAAGCCTTTATTATGTGGTTAGCGAAGCGGCATTGATGGCGCATGAGAGGTTGCGGGTCTACCTTGCTCTAATTTACGCTTCCACCCACACCAGTCTCAAAATAGGCGATATTATATTCAAGGGGCTATCGACCTAACGATTGGTAACATATACTGGGATTGATCTGGCAAGTCACCAGTAGATTTTCGACTGCTAAACATATGAAATAAAGGTCCCACCTCCCAACGATGTCTAAAGGCACAAGTGGACTGGCGATAGAATATTGAACAAGAAAATGTATATTTAGTGTACATGATATTCTACAAGGAAATGCGATGTTTGCATTTCTTTTATTTTTCCGTGTTCCCCTAAGAACATAATATTGCAGCGTATGCTTTCCGGTGACTAATTATGGTATATCTTCTTGATCCCTGCTGTGCCCATTAAACTCTACTGCACTTATTTACTTTTCTACAGCTCGTTTTTAAGTGTTCGTTGGTCTACCTTCTTCTTCTTCTTCTTCTTCTTCTTCTTCTTGTTTTTCTTCTTCTCCTTCTTCTTCTTCTCCTTCTTTTTTTTCCTTTTCGTCTTCTTCTTCTTCTTGTTTTTCTTCTTCTTCCTCTTCTTCTTCTCCTTCTTTTTTTTCCTTTTCGTCTTCTTCTTCTTCTTGTTTTTATTCTTCTTCTTCTTCTTCTTCTTCTCCTTCTTCTTCTTCTTGTTCTTCTTCTTCTTCTTCTTCTTCTTCTTCTTCTCCTTCTTCTTCTTCTTCTTCTTCTTCTTCTTCTTCTTCTTCTTCTTCTTGTTCTTCTCCTTCTTCTTCTTCTTCTTCTTCTTGTTTTTCTTCTTCTTCTTCTTGTTCTTCTTCTTCTTCTTGTTTTTCTTCTTCTTCCTCTTCTTCTTCTCCTTCTTCTTCTTCTTCTTCTTCTTCTTGTTTTTCTTCTTCTTCCTCTTCTTCTTCTTCTTCTTCTTCTTCTTCTCCTTCTTCTTCTTCTTCTTCTTCTTCTTCTTCTTCTTCTTCTTCTTCTTCTTCTTCTACTACTACTTTTTAGTTTTCTTCTCTGTTCGTTTTCAATCTTCCACTGCCAACCCCCGAATAGAACTTTGCAAGTAGCAGGATGTAGTCCGTAGAACGGAATGCGTTGTTTACAGCTTGACTGCGATATTTGCATCGTTCGGTCCAAGACATCCATCTTCGGCAGTGAGCATTTTTTGAGTACCGGGTTACCTTCCCTTTTCGATCCGTTCTCCTTTGCCAGTCTTCTCTGTTGCAGCCTGTTATCCAGAATCACCGCGTGGAGGTGTAGAAGGGTTTTGTCAGCTCTGGATCGCTGGCCCAGGCGTTAGTAGGTCAGCTTTGGATCGCTGACAGTTGCAGCTCATGCGCCGCTCAGTATTTTGATCCCTTTGGTCTACTTAAAAGGAAAGAAGAGACATAACCCTGAAATACATAGCGAAAAACGTCACAAGCACTGAATGGACCCATGCATACACTGACGTTTCTGCAACAGAAATTTGTTTTTGGGGGGCGATTTTTTTTTTGGGGGGGGGGGGGAGGAGAGGAAGTGTTTGGTTTATAACCATTTTGGTACACTGTACATCCTTATCTTTTTGACATTTAAAAAAGTTTTTTTTAAAAATACAGGCTTATAAGATAATAAAAGGAACGGATAAATTAGACTAACAATTTTTTTTCTTCAAAATACGACCACCTACAAGAACAAGAGGGCGTGGCTACAAATTAACCTAACGAAAAGTCCAAATTAGATATCAGAAAATATCTTTTTAGTCAGAGAATAGTGAATTCTTGGAATTCATGACCACATGAATTAGTGGAGGCAGGGACAATTAATGCATTTAAGAATAGATTGGATCCGCATAGCTTTTATAGCAAGGAAATGTAAAGGAAACTGGTTGTATACAGACTCTGCACAGTCTTCTAAACCAGTATAACCACGTTAAGCTAAGTTAAGTAGTGAGAGACAGGCAGACGAAAACAAGCATAACTCAGAACGTGAGGAACGCTACTGCAGCCATTCCCAACCAAACGCCATTTTCAGGGCTAAAAAAAGACTAAATATATTCAGTGTGAGTCTTCAACAACAAAAACAGTACACCATGAACTGTTCGTTGCTATTGTACTCTACAGGGGATAGTCTAAAAGGTTTGTACTTTAGTATGAAGGAGTCAAGGCATATACCTGAAAATTGGAGTGAATGCCTTCTCTGTGTATTTACACTGTAAGGCGATACATTTCTCTCGTCTATTCTTCACAATTCCGATGTCTAAATTGTAGAATCCTTCCGCTGGGCACGGAACTGTGTCTCCAGCTCAGTAATTAAGTCCAGGACGTCATAAAAATGACGTCAACGAAGCGGATTCGTCATGTTTGGGAACAAGAAGACGTCACTAGGTGAATATGGATGATGTGGCATGATTTTTTTTTCTCGTTCGTCTTATTTCTCTAATCCCCAAGACGGTATGTGGTTTTTATTTTGCGCCTATCGGACCAGTGCATTCGATTTCAGCATGTGGGCATGATTTCATACCCGCACGTTTTTCAAAAAAATTCAGAGCAAACACAGATGCCTCGAAAAACTGTGTGAGAAGATGTAACACAAGAGAAACAAGTGGTGTCCTACAGTGGCTACAGCACTGGGGAACCACACACATACAGACCGATAGGAATTACGTGTGATACTCTATTAACTATGTCACTGATTCAAGAGAGTTGTGGTACAGTGAAGGTGGAAAGCTACTTCAACCTGATATAGGTATAACTTATGAAGAAGCCAAAAGTTTTACAAGGTGTAGATACAGGAACAGGTGGGAAGGTCAACAACCAAATGACGCATGTTACGAGCTCAACTGTAGTGAGCAGGTAGTAATTGTTTTACTCCTCGCAGGCCATAACTGACTGCGATAACATTCGTTCAACAAACTAAGAATAAGAAGAACAGGTGAAAATGATCGCGGCACTGACAAATAGCTGAACATCTGCTACAAAGTTGTCCAACATACGAGGAACGAAGAATGCGCGTATGGCCATCCCCAGTAACATTCCTGGGCAAGCTCTACGGAGACACCAATAGCTTCAGGCTGTCCACTGCGACCTTTAGATGTATGGCCATCCCCAGTAACATTCCTGGACAAGCTCTACGGAGACACCAATAGCTTCAGGCTGTCCACTGCGACATTTAGATGTATGGCCATCCCCAGTAACATTCCCAGGCAAGCTCTTTTGAGATATCAATAGCTTCAGGCTGCCTACTGCGACCTTTAGATGTATGGCCATCCCCAGTAACATTCATGGACAAGCTCTACGGAGACACCAATAGCTTCAGGCTGTCCACTGCGACCTTTAGATACATGGTCATAGTCAGTCCCATTCCTGTCATCTGGAAATGTTAGTATTCGCCCTGGACCTGAATGTTGGTCACCTGTTAAACAGAACAGGTGAGTGACCTTGTGGCATCACTGGCAACATTCCCATGGGTTGTGATGTCCAAGATCCCAAGCAAGCAAAGCGCAACCGTTCCCTCGATCAGGGTATGTGATATCCAGCTCATCTTCTTAGTTCGTTCTGAAATTCCCGCTACCAGGCCATAGAAATGGCTTTATAAGCAACAGAATTGTGCCCGGAGAACGGAATACGTTGTGTCGTAGTTTACCGATTGACTGTGATATTTGCATGTTTCAGTAAAACACATCCCACTTCAGTAGGCCTTTTTGGGTACCTGGTTAGCCTTCCCTCATCGATCCCGTCTCCTCAACCAGCCTGCTCTGTATCAGCCTGTCATCCAGGATCACCACGTGGGGGCGAAGAAGGATCTTGGCAGCTCTCAGTCGCTGGCCCTGACGCTAGCAGTCAGCTTTGTCGCTGACCGAGGCATCTTGATCATGTACGGCTCATCATTCCACACTGCTTCAAACAGTGCATCGATGTCCCACAGTCGACATGGCTATATGCATCAACCAGTCGGAGAGCGACTATTCCTTGCCTGAACTGAAAGTCCTCATAAACGTCTAACGCAAATGTCTCATCCTTTTTCCAGGTCTCCTTCATTGGTCTGTTACTGCCTCGTGTCAGGTAGAATGTGTTCACGTTCTAGTTGGGAGTTTTATTTTCCTGGAGACTACCTTCTCTAGCAACTTGCCATAGACGTTCTGTAAAGTGATTTTTATATAGCTACTAAGCAGTGTGGAATCCTTGCCAGGCTTAGACGGCGGACGGACGTAGCTATGGAGCCAGTCTTCAGACAAATGTGTCTTTGCTACGGCAGTATTGAAATCCTTCACAACATATCTTAACTTAACGTCTTTATACTGGTTTATAAAACTCTGCAGAGTCTGTATACAGCCAGTTTCATTTACATTACCTTGTTCTAAAAGCTATGCGCATCCAGTCTATTCTTAAATGCATTAATTGTCCCTGCGTCCACTACTTCCTGTCGCAATACATTCCAAGCATTCACCACCCTCTGACTAAAAAATGTTTTCCTAATATCTAATCTGGACCCTTCTTTAGTTAATTTGTAGCTATGCCCTTTTGTTCTTGTAGGTGGTTGTATTTTGAAAAAACGTGTTATAGTCTAATTTATCTGTTCCTTTGATTATCTTATAAACCTGTATTAAGTCACCTCGAATTCTTCTCTTTTCTAGACATTGTCGGCCAGATTTTCCGAGCCTCTCCTGATAGCTGTAATTTTGGAATCTCACTATCAACTTTCTTGCTCTTTTATGTATCCTTTCCAGCATGTTTATATCCCCACGTGTACACAGTACTCCAATCTAGATCTAACTAATGTGGATGACTGTTTTGAAACTCTCCCACGTTTGTTCAACATTTGTTTCTCGGACAATATCTTTCCAGATTATGTGGCACTCTGCCTCTTTCATCTTCTTAACATCTGCCTTAGAATAGTCATATGTTCGCGTGTTTATGTTTACGTCTTTCCCTGCTATAAGATCCCAATGGATGATTTGATGGTCACTTGAGCCAAACAGTTCTTCAATGGTAACGTTTTCAATCCTATTTTTCTCTGTAGTCAAAACTAGGTCGAGTGTGTTTTTGCCTCCGGTAGCTGCTTCTACATGATAAATAAAAAAATTGTCAGTTATGCACTTAACACAAGGTTTTGACTCTACAAGTGCTTCTGCCATATCCCATTTTATTTCTGGAAAGTTGAAATCCCCCATTAATAATAATATCCCTGTACTTGCCTTTTCTATGCTACAATCAGCTCCTCATCTTCCTCTTTTTGACATGATGGACATCTGTAGCATACTCCAACCACTGTTTTTTCACCGTCTCTTTTTATTTCTCCCCATGCACTTTCATTTTTGTTTCAAGGTGATAAATCATCTCTGATCGTTATATTAACAGAATTTATACAGTATAATAAAACACCACCTCCCTTAGCATTGTCTCCAACTACCCTATCTTTCCTTAACATTGTATATTCCTCTATTTCAAGTTCACTATCTGCAATGTCCTCATATGTCCATGATTCTGTTAACCCTATTATACCTGGTTTTCCTTCTTCTACATATAGTTCAAATTCTTCTCTTTTATTTACTATACTTCTCACATTTGCATATAAACATTTTAGCTTGTTATTTTGTTGTTTTACTAATTTTTGTTTTTGCTTTATAATTTTTATTTTTGCTTTTGCACCACTGATTACACACTTTCCTGACCTCAACTCTCCCCTTTGACTTCATTTTTTATAGTACCCTCTTTTAGGCCTATCTTCAGTCTCATACTTCATAGGCCTTACTAGTTTAAATTTCTATCTCAATGTTTAAACATATGCTTTGCTACAGCATGCTGCCCTATCTCCTTTGGATGTAAACCTCTCTTGTCTAGAATTTTACTTTTGTCTACTTTCACATTAATAAATTTCATACCCATGTCTGCACACATCACCTGGAACCTAAGGTTGATACCTATTATCTTACTATCTAAATAGTCTAGCCCATCTGCTCTGTCTAAAATATCCATCACTGTGACCTTTCTGTACTTTTTTTCCTTAAGTGTTCTCATAGGACTCTTGTAACTTTGCATAATTATTTTGGTACCATCTATCTTTACATTATTTGTTCCTACAAATACCACAACATGAGTGTTTGCTCTGTCACCTATCATCTTTATTTTCCCCTCAATATCTTCAATTTTAGCTCCCCCATTACCGATTTTTTCAAACATTTTATGTTGTTTGCCACTTGAATGTCTGGAATGCATTGTCACAGAAAATAGTGGGGGTTGGTCAGGATCAGTTAATGCATTCAAGAATAGATTGGATAAAAGGAAAGTAAAGTGGAAATTCAGCAGAATTAACTGATGGTTGGAAATGAAGTTTTTGAAGACTCCATTGTACTAAGCCACAAGCTGTGAGGAGTGGGGTGGGCAGTGCCCCTCCTTGCTGTTTTTACTTTCCTAACTCATGCATCAGGTACCCATTTACAGCTAGGTAGACAGGAGAAGTGTTCCCTGGTTAAAATCTCGACCCGGATTTTTTTAGTCACCGGACATGATTCTTCTTCTTCTTCATCATACGCTGTTTACAGCGATATTTACGTTGCACTGTTTTATTTTGTTAAGCCTGTGGCTCAGTGCATCCGATTTCAACAGGCGTTTCTGTAGGGATGCCCTCCTTAGCCTTTGGCTGTCCCCAGCCTATCTACATGGCAGCAGTTGTTTTTGGTCAGAGTTGTCTCTCTTAGGGAAGTTGTCTTGCAGGACTATCGAGTCTTCCCCACTCGTGTCTATAGGGTTTGGCAATGATATGATGGACTATGTACTAGTTTGTACTATCCCGGAAGAGAGGCAGTCCAGTGTGACTGTGTCTCAGGATCGTCACGTCCTGCCAGAAGCGTAGCATATACATGTGAGTGATGTATCTCTTTGCTCCCTTTATTTTCTCGGCTCATCTGCAGTGATGGCACGCCTAGCATTCCCCGCCACCTGGGACGTTGTCACAATAGGGCAGAGGTGCAATGTCCGCTGGACTGCATCTCTTCTGCGTCCATTGGGATGGCTGATAGCAGACAGAGGTAAAGAGCGAGGCAGGAGTGCATTTGGCCAGGTGCATTTCTGCGGCTCGACCGGGCCGGGCTGAGACGCGAGCCCCAGGTCCCAACCATATCGTGGCCTCCCATCACAGCGGTGCTGAGATTTAGGGCGGGATTCTGGCTTAGAGGCGTTCGCCGTAGTCCCTCAGGTGGTAGCTTCGCACCATTGGCTTATCAGCCAAGCACGTGGACCAAATGTCAGCGACCTGCGATTCCTCTCGAAGGAGTGCATTTAACCCGGTGACAAGTCTGGTAATGGCACGGAGATGTTGTTCGCCTGGTGTGCGGACATATCTCATGATCAAGGGGTTGCGTCTCAACAGTTCGCAGTGAGGTGTCTGCTCTACTGCTTACGACACCCCGACCGAGAACTAAGTCTTCTACTAGTGGTTTCACACATCGCTGTATGGGGTGAATATCGGGCAGCTTCCCGCCCGCTTTGATCGGCGGACGGCAGAGACCTCTTTCTGCGGCTCGACCTGGGACACTAGCCCCAGGTCCCAACCCTATCGTAGCCTCCCATAGCAGTGGTGCTGAGATTTAGGGCAGGATTCCGGCTTTGAGGCGTTCGGCCGTAATCCCTCCTATGGTAGCCTCGTGCCATTGGCTTATCAGCCTAGCACGTGGACCAAATGTCTGCGATTCCTCTCAAGTTGAGCAGGACTACCGTAGCAATGCCCTGTCATTAGTAGGGTAAAACTGACCTGTCTTCCGAGGGTCTAATACCAGCACCCATTCACTATTAGACCCAACGAATCAATAGAGGGCTTTTTAGTCAGTCAATGACCAAGTGTCAGGAACCTGCGATTTCTGTAAGGTTAAGCAGGGTTACCGTAGCAGACGCTCTTTCATTAGGAGGGTACAACTGACCTGTCTTCCATGGGTCTAATACCAGCACGCGTTCCCTATTAGACCCAACGAGAGTGCTCTCAGTCTGTCAGTCATTTTACAGTGTTGGCGTGTTGAGTCAAATTAAGCCGCAGGCTCCACTCCTGGTGGTGCCCTTCCGTCAATTCCTTTATCGAACACTGGATGCGAGACAGTCAAGCCACCGAGAGCATTGCTCCAGATTTTCGAGGGTCTAATTCCAGCACCCGTTCCATATTGGACCCAACGAAAGTGCTCTCAGCCTGTCAATCATTTCAGTGTTGGCCGTGTTGAGTCAAATTAAGCCGCAGGCTCCACTGCTGGTGGTGCCCTTCTGTCAATTCCTTTAAGTTTCAGCTTTGCAACCATACTTCCCCCGGAACCCAAACACTTTGGTTTCCCAGAAGCTGCCCGCAGAGTCATCGAAGCAACTCCTGCGGATCGCTAGTCGGCATCGTTTATGGTCAGAACTACGACGGTATCTGATCGTCTTCGCGCCTCTGACTTTCGTTCTTGAATCATGAAAATATTCTTGATAAATGCTTTCGCAGTAGCTCGTCTTGCGGCGATCCAAGAAATTCACCTCTAACGTCGCAATACGAATGCCCCTGTTTGTCCCTGTTAATCATTACCTCCAGTTCCGAAAACCAACAAAATAGAACCGAGGTCCTATTCCATTATTCCATGCACCATTATTCAGGCAGCCGAGGCCTGCTTTGAACACTCTAATTTTTTCAAAGTAAACGCGCCGGCGACCTGGGACGCTCAGCGAAGAGCACCCGTGGGAGAGAGCCGGCAGACGGTAGGGCAGGAGAAAACGGGTAGTGAACCGGCGCGAGCCGGACCGCCCGCCTGCTCCTGAGATCCAACTACGAGCTTTTTAACCGCAACAACTTTAATATACGCTATTGGAGCTGGAATTACCGCGGCTGCTGGCACCAGACTTGCCCTCCAATAGATCCTCGTTAAAGGGTTTAAAGTGTATTCATTCCAATTACGGGGCCTCGAAAGAGTCCCGTATTGTTATTTTTCGTCACTACCTCCCCGTGCCGGGAGTGGGTAAATTGCACGCCTGCTGCCTTCCTTGGATGTGGTAGCCGTTTCTCATGCTCCCTCTCCGGAATCGAACCCTTATTCGCCGTTACCCATTACAAACATGGTAGGCATGTCACGTACCATCGACATTTGATAGGGCTGACATTTGAAAGATGCGTCGCCGGCACATGAGGCCATGCGATCAGCACAAAGTTATCCAGAGTCACCAGTGGGGACGCCGCAACCCCGCGAGGGTAAACGACGATTGGTTTTGAACTAATAAAAGCGCTCTTTCCACGAGGGTCGGAGCTTGGTAAGCATGTATTAGCTCTAAAATTGCCAGTTATCCAAGTAGGATCGTGTCATCTAAGGAACCTCGACTGATTTAATGAGCCATTCGCGGTTTCACCGTAAGACAGTGTGAACTTAGACATGCATGGCTTAATCTTTGAGACAAGCATATGACTACTGGCAGGATCAACCAGATATCTGTCGGAGACGTACGAACCACACACAACGGTCGGCGGAGGATGGATGTGTAAAAAGCCTCACTAGGACGGCCGCAGGGGCCGACTGACAGTTGTTCCGTCCCTCACTCCGTCGACCCAGGACTGTCTGACAGGGCGCCCGTACACACACCAGACGACCGACCGACCGGGCTCGCTCGGGGAGGGATGGCAGCGCTCTGTGCAGAACGGATCCCAACGGCCCCGCCGATGAATTTCACAGGGAATGGAGACGATTTTTTGTCTGCCGGCCTGCCCTTCTCCCGAGGGTTGGTCGGGCGAGGACAGGGCCTTTAGGCAGGATTCCTGCTTTACATTTGCCGGTCACAAGCTCTTTGCGAGAGTCTGACCATCAGCGAGACGAACTGTCGAGGTCTGCTATAAGCCTTCGAAAAATCACCACTGACTGTCAAAGTTTCTCGATATGGGCCACAGTAACGCACCTAAGCCACCGGTACGACACCACAAATTTCATCCCGCTACATGGCCGGGGAGAGGCGGGCGAGCGTTTTCGGCAAGCCCGCGCTATCGCTCCGTCTGGCGGGACTGAGATCACTGTACGAAGGACATGATTCAAAATGAGGCACGCTGTTACCACAGAAAATAGCAAATTGCTCGCTGTGAATAGAGCTAACGCGCCCCTAGTTATTTTTAGATCAAGTGGAGTAGAAGAAACTGGTTGAATTCAGATTCTTCTAAACCAGCATGAATAAGTTAAGTTATATTAAGCTCAGATTTTGACTGGAACACATAGCAGGAAATGTATGTGTAGTGTAACAGCATTGACAGATATATTGGTGGAACGCACAATGTGCTAAGTACAAAAATGTGTGTTCCACTACAATTTTCACCTGCACTTCAATGCTATTTAATGTTTCATTCTAACATATAATCTTTATCATAAATACTTCATGTAAAAGATAGTTAAATTATGTGTTTGACAATGTTTAGATTGTAATTGTAGCTGAATTTGTTATTCTTCTTCTTCTTCTTCGTTCATTCTCAATCTCCCACTACCAAACCCTGAAAGGGTAAGTAGCAGAATGTAGTCCAGAGAACGGAAATGCGTTGTGTTGTAGTTTACAGCTTGGCTGCGATATTTGCACCTTTCGGTCCAATACATGCAACTTCAGCAAGTATTTCTTGAGTAACGGGTTAGCATTCCCTCTTCGATTCATTCTCCTTAGCAAGCCTGCCCTGCTGCAGCCTGTTATCCAGGATCACCGCGTGGAGGTGTAGAAGGGACTTGGCAGTTCTGGTTCGCTGACCCTGACGCTAGCAGTCAGCTAAGAGTTGCTGACCACTGCAGCTCGTGCGCTGCTCAGCATCTTGATCCCACTGAATTTGTTCAACATTATTTATTTTATATTGAATAACACTTTGACATACAGAATTTTGGCATTTGGACCAGACTGAAAGACACACATAGGCATAATTACCCAGGACTGGAAGAGGTTAAGCTCTAGGCTGCATGAATGATGTTTTGTATTCTCATGATGTTTGTATTTGAGAGAGCACAGTGTTGATCATTCTATTTGTTTGCTTAGTGCTAGTAAGTCACTTGTAGAGGCATTGAAACTTTGGTAGCAGTTACTAACCAGAAGATGAGAACACTTTTTGATGTAAATTGTGTGAAAAACACTTTTAAAATGCAAATGCAGGGAAAGACACTTTTTACGAAATATAAAAAGACAATGTAAAACGATACAAAAAAAAAAACGACAAAACTGATAGTGGGATTCCAGAATTACAGTTATCAGGAAAGACTCAGAAAAACTGGCCTACAGTGTCTAGAAAAGAGAAGAATTAGAGGGGACAATACATGTTTATAAGATAATCAAAGGAAAGGATAAATTAAGCTATAACACGTTTTTCAAAATACAACCACCTACAAGAACAAGAGAGCATAGCTACAAATTAATTAAAGAAAGGTACAGATTAGATATAAGAAATATTTCTTTAGTCTGAGAATGGTGAATGCTTGAAATGCATTACCATAGGAAGTAGTGGAGGCAGGGAGAATGAATGCATTCAAGAATAGATTTGATGCGCATGTTTATAGAGCAAGGAAATGTAAATGAAACTGGTTATATACTCTAGAGTCTTCTAAATCAGTATAAAGAAGTTAAGTTAAGGTAAAGAAAGGAAAGTTTTGTTATGTAAATGTGACGGAAAAACATTTTAATATAAATGTGAAGACACTTTTTATGTATATCCAAGGGAACAATTTTCTATCCAATTGTCAAATGATTTATGGAGACACATAAATATAGATGTGTGAAAAAAACTGTTATGTAATGTACGGAAAGGACCCTTTTTATGTAATGTTAGAAAAGATCATTTGTATGTAAATGTGAAGAGAAACACTTTCAATGTGAATGCAGTCTTCTTTGTCGTTAATACTCAGATCAAGGTCCCAGTTTTTTCTTACAAAGGACACTGTTGTTTGTAAGGTTCTTTTATCTATGTACAGCTTTTGTCTCATGCCTGTCTTAACTTAACGTCTTTATATTGGTTTAGAAGACTCTAGAGTCTGTATACAACCAGTTTTTTGGAGGGTGGTTTTTACCGATGTGCGAGTCTATCTTAATAGACTGAAATACTAGAGCTAAGTAAACCTGCAGCCAGATAGGCGCCATCTATAGTTGCTCTTAAACCACCTAGGAAAAGGTACAAATAACTTGGGTAGATTTTTAATGTGAGTATTGGCCAGGCAGCGGCCATTAAGCCTACTCTTTTCGATTTCCAACTGCCAAGGAATTTTTAACGTGCTTGACATTGAACACGGGAGTCTGATCTCCCTTCCCAAAGATCAGGGAATCTGTTTTGCAAGGCCAGTACTGTTCTCTTTTTCCGTTTCAGCACGCACCTTTGTAGGATGTGTTCCATAGTCATAGTATGCTCCCCACATGGACACCTGTTATCTGCCCCAATCCTCATTTTGTTGTAAAGATGACCCTTGAGTCTGTTATGTCCAGTTCTCAGTCTGAAGATGATAACTTGATCGTCTTTAATTAAATAAATAGTTTTCTTTTTTGGAAGTTGCTCGGCCCATTTCTCAGCGAAGTTGGCGCTAATTATTGTCTTGGCCTCATTATAATAATGGTCAGGTCAGTTTGTGGGGAAGCTCCTCCACCACTTTATTAGTCTCCCTGCAGCATCATTGCCATTGATATTGCAGTGTAAGGAGATTCACTGAATGACCAACCTTAAATGTTATAGTGAAAGCTGTGTAAGGTAGTACATGGAATGCTTGATATCCCCATGTTTATGTTGTTTTTGAGCTGCTAATACTGAGGAGACATCAGTTATGGATTACATTGTTTTCTTGATGAAGAGCAGCAAAGATGGCGCCTAACAGGCTGCTGGTCTAACTTTTCTCTCGTGTTTTAGTCCGTTTTGGATTCTGCAGGCCACAAATTTGAATGCAATTCACACTAGTTGATGACTTACACGTGTGTACACGGAAACGTGTTGCGGTTTTGCCATTTTGATTAATTTATTTCATTTTGTGGTGTATTTCCCTCCGATTATCCTGGCACAGCCATCAGCTATTTGAAATAACGTAGTATTATGACCCTTTGTTCTGTTTGCTGATAGCGCTGGTTATAGTGTGGCTAGGAAATTACACACGGATCAATAATGAACTAACACATCATCCGAGAGAGATTGGTCCCTGCCCAGTTAGCAACATGACTAAGACACATCTCTCACATGCTGAGTGATGCCTTTATTCCTTGCTGTCCCTGTTCTAAGGCAGTGGAGTACTTGGCTCCCCTTAAAGAGCTCACAGGGACCTTGGTCGACACACTTACCATGAAACCACAAGGTGTCAGGGCTTCATCCTTGAATACTGGAAGTTTAATGAAAATTGCAACGTGGTGTCTCCTTTTTTTGCTGCTGTACATGGCCATGACAGTGGTCGATCAACACAATGAGCCACTGATGACTAAGCAAACATTATTTTTGGTGAATATCTTCATCTTGGATCAGAATATGAGAATCTAATTGGGGTGAAATTGATTAATTTATGCGTATGCTAAATCTGGTAAATACACTTTTGATGTTATAGGGTGTCCTTCAGCAGACTTAATCACTGGTCAGGAATGAAGTGTTAGAGACCAGTATACCAACCCACAGCATGTGTGAGATGGTGTGGTCAGTTACCTATAATTTCTATCTTCTTGAACTGTAAGTCAGGTGCCCATTTAAAGTTAGGTCAACTGGAGCCTGACGGTTGCAGGGGTTGAACCCTGCACATTTGCCATCAAAAGCTCTACCATTACACTAACCAGACGCTACCTCACCTTGTTAGCCAGACTGTTGTCTTCAACAACAGCCTGTTTCCAGGACGACCAATGAGGAGGTCCGGTGAGGGTCTTGGACAGTATATTTCTCCTGACCCTGGCTAACTATGTCTGATCAGTGTGTTTTGCCTGACCAGACATTAGCCTCATCGTCCCGTCAGGTGAGGGTCTTGGCCAGAATATTTCACCTGACCCAGGCTAACATTGTCTGATCAGTGTGTTTTGCCTGACCAGACGTTAGCCTCATCGTCCCATTTCACACTAGAAATGTTTTCACAAACATCCCAAAATTTGATGACACAATGTTGGAAGATAGATCTGTTTTGTTGATGTTTTGACGACCACCACACAAAACAGAACTTCTAATAACTTTGCAAGTATAGAATGTTATGGATATTATTATTGTATTATTGTTGTATGTGACTCTATTAAGCATTATTCCACAAAGACTGTTCATGCAATATGAATATATTTCATTCAGAAATTACAAAATTACAAACTCATAATTTACGAAATGCAATAATACATTATTCTCCATACTGCTTTGTGATTTTCTTCCGCAGCTAGGAGATTCCTGGTTAAAGAATTACTGCCTTTCCACACACACCATTTGCACTTGCAATGATTGAATCCATTCATTAGTACTTCACAGGTCAACTCCAGACATTTTGCTAGGTAGATTTTTGCTGTTAATGATTATCTTTCCCTTTGGCTGTATCGCTTCCTGTAAGAAAACAATCAAGTCGTGAGACAACGTTACCTAAAGATAACTTGGAATTCTGATATTCAAACATGCGAGTTAATGTCTGTTGCCAGGTACCTGAAGACTTCTTCTTCTTCTTCTGCGTACGCAGTCAGACAGTAACCATTATTTTTTCGAAAAAAGCGGCGGTCATCCTGAGGCTGTCGCCACTGCCATAGAGCTTGTCTTGCAGTTCCACTGGCAATGGCCACATCTGCTCTCTCTGATCCTCGTATGTCGGGCAGTTCTGCAGCAGATGTTCAGCGGTCATTTTACCAGTACCGCACGGGCATTCGTCGGTACACCCTATCTTCAATTTGTTGAATAGGTGGTACCTCAGTCTATTGTGGCCAGTGCGAAGTCTGAAGACAACGACCTGCTCTCTTCGGTTCAACTGGTAATAGGCATCGTTTTTGGTGTAACCAGTATGTTCGGTTTCCCATTTGGTCATGTATCTGGCTTTGATAAGCCGTTTTGACTCTTCGTACGTCATACTGGTATCTGTTTGTGGTAGTCTTGCACCTTCTTTTGCCAGTCTGTCTGCCTCCTCGTTGCCTTGGATGTTGCAGTGTGATGGGACCCACTGTTCCACTACCCTTTTTGGTGCGGACTGCTGGCACAGTTTGCAGAGTGCTGCTCTTAAGTCATTAAGCTCAGTGTTTTTCTGGCTTTTTAGCGCTGTGACTACGGCGAGAGCATCTGTAAGCAGGACTATAAGGTTTTCATTTTCACTGTGTGTCACCATTTCTTCCACTGTCGCCCTCAGTGCCTCTGCCTCCGCTCTGAAATTGCTTGTGTACTTACCAGTAGCGAATGACAGTGTTATTTTTCTGCCCTTTGGTAGGTTCAGGAATGCTCCTGCCCCTCCGTTCTGTGTTGTGTTTGTTACAGAACCGTCGGTGTATGCATGGGTCCAGTCCATGCTTGGGTAGCTTTTCGTTATGAAGCTTAGGGTAGTATCTCTCATTTCTTTTTCAGTCTGGCAGTTTTTGTTTGCAATACCTGGTATATTTTCTACCACCTCTGGAAATATATCCTGCCTCCAGGTAGGTTTTCGTACAGTAGTGATGGGTTTTGGTGTTGTTAGTGCGTTTATGGGATCTTCGTGCATCTTTGCTTTGGCTATTTCTGCAAAGTTTCTCCGCTTTAGTTTCCCATTTCCCAAATTGTTTAGTCTCTGATGCATTGGATGGTCGGTCAGTCTTCGGAGCTTCTCTGACTGCAGCTGGGCTCTGCAGTCTCTTCTATCGGTCATGGATTGCAGTTTTGTAATCTTTTCAAGTTCTACAATTGGCGTTGACTTCATGCCACCTGTTATAATTCTCATGGCTTGGTTTTGAAGTTTGCTAACTTTATCGAAGTTCGCCTTCGCTGCTGTTGTCCATGCCGCAATGCCATACTCGAGAACTGGTCTCACTCTTCCAGTGTACAGTTTCTTTAGTATGCCTTCGTCTGCTCCCCAGCTTGTGCCAGCAAGTTTCCTCATGATTGCCATTCTTTCTCTGGCTCTCATTCGGTTTCTCTCAATCTGACTTTTCCATGTCATGCGCCGATCAAATGTGACTCCCAGATAGGTTGGGTTGTCGTTTGGCTGCAGGAATTTGCCATTTAGACTTAATTTGGTACTTTGGGGTTTTAATGAAAGCGAGAATATTGTGCATGTGGTTTTCTCCTCGTTTATTTTGACCAGCCATGAGTTCGCCCACTCTTCCAGCGATGTTAGGGCCGTCTGCATCCGATTTCTTGCTATGGTGAGATTCTTTTCAGAGGTCCACATAGCCAGATCGTCTGCAAACATTGAGCTATGGACTCTTCTTGGTATATTCTCTGTAATATCGTTTATATATACCAGGAAGAGTGTGGGTGACAGTACTCCCCCTTGGGGTACTCCCTGCTCGAATGTCACCTTTTTGCTCATCTGCCCTTGTACTTGGACTCTGGCCGTTCTTTGTTTGAGGTAGTGGTTGATCCACTTGTACATTTTCCCACAAACATCACTTCTTCTTAGCTTGACTCTAAGTCCATCTTTCCAGACTTTGTCAAATGCCTTTTCCAGATCCACCCAAACAGCTACTGTGTGTTTCTGTGCCTGGTAGGCATCTTCTATCTCCTGGGCTATGAGGATGACCTGGTCCTCAGTGGATCTGTGCTGTCTAAAGCCGGCTTGCTGTGGAATTAGTATTCGTTTTTCTTCCAGATGCCACATCAGTCTGGTGTTTATCATCCGTTCCATCAGCTTGCCGACACAGCTCAGTAGGCTTATGGGCCTGTATCCATTTGGATCTATTTTGTCCTTTCCTGTTTTTGGTACTGGTACCAGTACTGCGTCTTTCCATGCCTGTGGTACAATTCCCCTTTTCCAGCTTTGGTTCAGGACCGATAGCAGTTTCCTCTTCGCTGTTTGGCCCAGCCCCATCAGCATTTCGTTTATTATCCCGTCTTTTCCGGGAGATTTCCTTTTCTTTAGTGTTCTCATAGCCTCTTCCATTTCGCGCATTGTTAATTTGGCCATCGTGTGCTCTTCAGGTGCCGTATTCATGTTTTCGTGCCCGTTTAGCTCTTCGCTAATGTCTGTATGCTTATCTGCAGGGACCTCGATGTGGTTTGCTCTGGCATAGTGATCGACAAAGGCGTTTGCGGCTTTCTTACCTGTGATCAAGTTCTCGCCCTGCTTGATAGTAATTTGTTTATTTGACGGGGTTTCGTCGTTCATGGCTCTGACTAGCTTCCATAGCTTGTTCCCGTCTTTGTCCAGGTTTAGACTTTCCGTTTTATTTTTCCAGCTTTCTCTTGCTGTTTGCTTGAGAGTGTGTTTGTACTTCGCCATGGCGGCTTTGAGGGCGATGTTTGCCTCCATGGATTTTTCTCGCTCTGCCATGTTCCTAGCATTTGTTACTGCATCTTCCACTTTCTGCAACTCATCATTCCAGTAGGGCTTATAGTTTTTCCTAGCTCCTCTTGGGATGGTTTCAGTGGCGGCTTGCATTATTGCCTTGCTTAGGCTCTCTACCATGGGCTTCATTTTGGTGTTTCGTGTGTTGATGGTTTCACACAGCCCATCTGTCAGGATTGCAAATCTGTCCCAGTCGGCTCGTTTGTAATTCCAACGTGGGAGCGGTTTTGTTTCCTGTGGGCCTACTTCCATGTCAATGGTTAGCCTGATCGGCCTGTGGTCGCTACCTGCCAGTTGGTTTAGCACCTGGCGGTCTATTTTATGGTGTATGTCCTGTGTGGAGAAGGCCAAATCTGGAGTCGAGGTGGTATGCCATGTTCTTGAATAGAAGCTAGGGCTATCCTCCGGCCTATTGATTAGGGAGAGATTTGCATCTATCTCCCAATCTTCCACTTCGTCACCTCTGCTGTCTGTGTCAGAGTATCCCCATCTCTCCGAGTGGCTGTTGAAATCTCCAACTACTATGCAGTTGGAGTCTCTGACCTCCATACTCGAGAGCAATAGGTCTCTATTTGGTGGTCCGTACAGATTGAAAATGCGGAGCTTCGTCTCTTGAGCCATTATGTCAACTCCTACAATTTCTGCTTGTCCGGTGTGATTGACAGATACCGCGCTACTCGGTATGCAGTTTCTGGTCAGTATCAGGACCCCTCCTTTGTGGCCTTCTCTATCTAGACGGAAGGTCTGGTATCCTCTGATTGAGAATTTATGATTATTGTTGAGGTGCGTTTCCTGGATACATGCCACGTCAATCTTACCTTCATGCAGGTGATGTGTTAGGGAAAGTTTTTTGTTAATGACTCCCTCCGCATTCCACTGTAGTATTTTGAGGGTCTTGAGGTTTTGGTCAATAGAAGTTGCCCCATAGCCATGTGCCTTGACTCCACGACACATGGGTGGGTGACCACCAGTAGTCAAGGGTGGGCCCCTTCGAGGCGTGAGGCCCGGCACTATCGCTGCCTGGCGGGACTCCGCAGGATGAGCGCCATGCGTTTTTCTAATCGGTTGTACTGTCATCATGCTGCGATTTACGTTGCACTGTTTTGTTAGGCTTGCGGCCCCGTGCATCCGATTTCAACAGGCGTTTCTGTAGGGATGCCCTCCTTAGCCTTTGGCTGTCCCCAGCCTATCTGCAAGGCAGCAGATGTTTATGATCAGAGTTGTCTCTCTTATGGAAGTTCCTGAAGACTTCAACTATACATAGTAAGTTATTTTAAAACTTCCTGCGATTTATTAGACCTGGGGGAAAGTACAAATAATTTGGGTAAATTTTTTAATTGGATTTTTAAAATTTTGTCCGGGCAGTGACTATTAAGCTTATTCTTTTCTATTTCTGCCAAGGAATTTTTAACGTGCTCGACACTGAACATGGGAGTTGGAGCTCACTACCTAGAGTTCAGCAGATTTTTTCTAGAAGATCCACGTGAAAAACTACCGCCTTGTTGAGTTTAATAGCAATGGCGATTTTGACATTTGTCACTTTTGGAAATGGTTTCTTATGTGTTTTGCTTGGATTTGATGATTTACCCATTATTAAGAATGGGGGAGTTCAGTTTCTGCAACAGATTTTTCTGAGGTAGATCTATTTAGTTTGTTTATGTAGATATAATAATTACGTTTATAGTCAAACGTGACAGAAATGGCCCTTATGGTAAATATTGATAATCAGTTTTTGTCAAATCTTTTTCTCTCCCAACCAGGGGGCACTGAAAGCGGGGGCACTGAAAGCGGGTGAACCGTTCATATGTTTGTGCCGTTTTTCAACACTATCATCATCAGCTTCTTGTATCTTAGAAACTAACTCACACACAATAAAAACAATAACACCAACAAGTTCTTTATTAATATATGTCACAACAAAGTCATGTTTATAAAAAAAAAAACACCAAAAAACAACAGATAAGAATCTCTGAAAGTCAACAACCACAACGTGATGTGATGAAAAATAATATGGCTATAGGAAAAATACTTCACTTTTTTTTAACGTGTGGTTAAGATAATGGTCCACCCGTCACATCGACAAATGGGTGGCTTAGGGAATGGGGTATTTACATACACCCTGATATATGGGTGTCACGGTTCAAATGGTTAAAGAATTTTTGCAATAATGTTTGACTCTGTCCTTGTACCAAGTCACATTTCTTGAGAGGCGGGGTAACCAAACCTCTTCTTCCTAGCAGTAAAGTCGGGTAATGATTTACAGCTAGGTAGACTGGAGTGTGCCGCTACTGGGGAACTGAACTTGGCACCTTTGCCATGAGGGACCTAAGGGTTATAATAGATCATACAGGTAAGGTGAGTGAGCAAGTCCAGATAGCAGTGAAAAAGGCAAATGCAATGTTAGGTATGATAGAAAGAAATATTAAACATAGTAGCAAGGAAGTGATAGTCAAACTCTATAAAGCATTAGTTAGACCTAGATTGGAGTACTGTGTACAGGTATGGAGACCTTATCATAGAAGAGATATAAACATGCTGGAAAGGATACAAAAAAGAGCGACAAAGCTGATAGTGGGATTCCAGAATTGCAGTTATGAGGAAAGACTCAGAAAAACCCGCCTTACAGAATCTAGAAAAGAGAAGAATTCAAGGTGGCTTAATACAGGTTTATAAGAGAAGAATTCAAGGTGGCTTAATACAGGTTTATAAGAGAAGAATTCAAGGTGGCTTAATACAGGTTTATAAGAGAAGAATTCAAGGTGGCTTAATACAGGTTTATAAGAGAAGAATTCAAGGTGGCTTAATACAGGTTTATAAGAGAAGAATTCAAGGTGGCTTAATACAGGTTTATAAGAGAAGAATTCAAGGTGGCTTAATACAGGTTTATAAGAGAAGAATTCAAGGTGGCTTAATACAGGTTTATAAGAGAAGAATTCAAGGTGGCTTAATACAGGTTTATAAGAGAAGAATTCAAGGTGGCTTAATACAGGTTTATAAGAGAAGAATTCAAGGTGGCTTAATACAGGTTTATAAGAGAAGAATTCAAGGTGGCTTAATACAGGTTTATAAGAGAAGAATTCAAGGTGGCTTAATACAGGTTTATAAGAGAAGAATTCAAGGTGGCTTAATACAGGTTTATAAGAGAAGAATTCAAGGTGGCTTAATACAGGTTTATAAGAGAAGAATTCAAGGTGGCTTAATACAGGTTTATAAGAGAAGAATTCAAGGTGGCTTAATACAGGTTTATAAGATGATCAGAGGAATGGATAAATTAGAGAATAACAAGTTTTTCAAAATACAACCACCCACAAGAACAAGAGGGCATAGCTACAAATTAACTAAAGAAAGGTCCAGATTAGATATTAAGAAATATTTTTTTAGTCAGAGACTGGTGAATGCTTGGAATGCATTGCCACAGAAAGTAGTGGAGGCGGGGACAATTAATGCATTTAAGAATAGATTGGATGCACATAGCTTTTAGAGCAGGGAAATGTAAATGATACTGGTTGTTTACAGAGTCTGCAGATGATTCTTAACCAGTATAAAAACATTAAATTAAGTTAAAAGCTAGAGAAACCAACCAGATACAGTCAAGAAACATATGAATACATATGATACTGTCAATTTACCTTTTGTTTGTGAAGCTTCCTCATCTCGTGTCGCAAACTTTCCAGGACAGAGTTGTTGGGAGCATGGCTCTTAGCATCGCTAATCTCCTCAGGCTGTAACAGATGACAAGAAGAAATAAATGGATCGAAGCTGTAATGGTACTGAAGGTTAAAAGTCAATAAAAACACCTCGATACTTACTCAGTGACTTTGCCAGCTAGGACAATAACAAAATGATACCTACGTTATAGCCACAAGGTCATCGCCAGGGACAAGGAATGAACGGAAACAACTAACAAAAAACAAGACGTGTTGTAAAATGATGGTTTAACCCTTACAAGTAGGCATTATTTCAGTCACACAAATTTCCGCTTTAATTCTAATAAACGTTAAAAGACAATGAGCGATACGAAAACTATTATAGAAGAGCATTGTCATTAATTTATATCGGTTGAACATGTTGGTATTTAAATCTAAAAATAGACACTTCCATCATTATAGATGTAGACAAGAAATATAGCTGGTTTAGTTTGAAAAAGAATTTTGAAACGATTTATTCTCTTTTTCACTCCGACTTGAAGATTATCCAAAGTGTGATGAAGTTTAGTTGTTGCAACAGATTTTTCTGAAGTTGATCTGTTTAATTAGAAGTAATAAATACGTTTGTAAGGGAAACTAGCAGATATGATCTTGTAAGAAACACTATTAGTGTTCTGTGACAATTTTTAAAATTTTGAATGTCCAGATTCCCCCTGAAATTGGTAAGTCTAAATGTTTGTGTTGTTTTTCATTTTCACCTTCATCTTCTTGTATCTCAGATACTAACACATACACAACAAAAACACCAATAAGTTCTTTATTTATTTGTGTCTCTAAACACAAACAAATCATATCTATAGACAACCAAATAAAAAAGATACAGGCTCTTAAAATCAACAGCCTAGAAAAACGTGTAGCACTGACAAATAATTCAGTGGCAGGGGAGACTGCGTAATTTTTGTATTTTAGTGTGATAAAAGTTAAGTTTGCTGCTACAACGGGAAAGTGTAAGACAGGGCATGCCAGTTATGAAATAGAGTGGACCAAATCAGAGATGGTAAATATGATTGCACACAGACAAAAACAGACGAAACTTAAACAAACAAACTGTATCTCTTGATATTTGTTTTTTGTGAAATGGTTTTTTGAAAATAGAACAGGTCACACGAACTTCCGAGTATCTAGGCTTCAGAATTGACAACAATTACGACTGCTCAAAAGAAATCAGAAAAAGATTGGCAATGGTAATGCAGAAGCTACACAAGCTGAGAAAATTATGGCAGAATACCAGCAAATCAACAAGAATGAACATTTTGAGAAACTGTTTTTTTCTGTGGCAGCATATGGCTGCGAAACATTGACAGATACCCAATTCTCAAGGAAAAGAATCAAGTCTTTTGAGTCGAAATGTTATCAAAGGGTCCTCAGAATACCATGGACCCAAAAAAAAAAAAAAGAAAAAGAAATGCAGACATTCGACAAAAGTTGGGCATTGAGGAGAACTGGTTTATAAAATCTACCATGAACAGAAAATTGAAATACTTTGGCCACACCGAAAAACAAAATGATCTTGAGAGAACAACAATGGAAGGTTAGATGCCGGGCAAGACAGGCAGACCAGGAAGGTGATGCTACCAAGATGTCAAGGACATTTTATTTTTTTGTGGTTGATCCTGGAGCAGGCTAGATATTTGAGCAAGAGATCAGGTTTTCTCCGACAGCTGTCATGAGAGCGACATTCTGTGAGGGACAAGCTACATGATATATTTTTGTGTGATTTGCTCACGTTTTCATTTTTGTTTTGGTGCAGTTTGTGAGCGACCATCTATTTGTGTTTTTATTGACATAACAGATGACAAGGCAACTTGTAAGACTACCATTATCTGTGTTATTCTCAAGTAGTATATGTACAGCAAATGTACTGTTTTCATCATTGTTTCAAGCTGGTTATTAAACAGACATTTCTCTTTTAGCACCTATCTCAAAGTACTAGTTTCATCAAAGCCTCAAACTGGTTAAACAGATAAGTAACTGGTCTGTCAATTGAAATACTAGTTTTATCTTTATCTCTAGCTGGTTGAACGGATATAATACTGCATTGACAATCAAAGTACTAGTTTTATCTTTATCTCTGGCTGGTTAAAAAGATTAGATACTGGTCTGACAAAATACTAGTTTCATCATTATCTCTAGCTGGTAAAACAGCTAAGACACTGATCTGGCAACCATCTAAAGTACTAGTTTTATCTTTATCTCTAGATGGTAAAACAGCTAACACACTGGTCTGGCAATCACCAAAAGTACTAGTTTTATCTTTATCTCTAGATGGTAAAACAGCTAACACACTGGTCTGGCAATCACCAAAAGTACTAGTTTTATCTTTATCTCTAGATGGTAAAACAGCTAACACACTGGTCTGGCAATCACCAAAAGTACTAGTTTTATCTTTATCTCTAGATGGTAAAACAGCTAACACACTGGTCTGGCAATCATCTAAAGTACTAGTTTCATCATTGTCTCAAGCTGGTTAAATGGAGAATACACTGGTCTGCCAAGAAGAAGGTTGTGGGTTTAATCCTAAGTCTAGGAGGCAACAAAAAAAAAACAACAGGAAACAGGACAGTCAAGAGTGAACGCAATGAAAGATGTTAATGAATTTTAATTTCTTTAAAAACTATTTCAAATACAGGGTTGCTACAATACCTTGGATCTAAAACACAAATCTGCCAAGTTTGGCCGAACTGTAAAGTAATTCAGTAATAATTTAAAACAAAAAATGAACATAAATAGATATGCACATGTCAGAGAGAACCCCAGACTCCAAAACACATCCTGCAAACATGTCCACTGCACCAAGACTCCCGTGAGAAGACCTGGCCGGAGGAGAGAAACATACAAGACAAACTGTGGGGAACCATTGAGGACCTCCAACTGATGTGTCACTTCATGGATGCAGCCCATCTGGTGGCATAAAATGAGTATATGAAACCGAACGCAAAGAAGAAGAAGAAGAAGAGATGTCTCTTTTGCAAAAGCACAAACCTTTTGAACAGGTTTCTCAACACTTGTTCCGTACAGTCGTAGCAGTGATCCCCAGCTGGGGACATGAGGATGCAGTTTGGCAAGGATCGCTTGAGCAGCTAGTTGCTTCCCTTCGCGCTTGTTTTTTGCCACTACCTGAGGAGAGAAGAGATACAATGTCAAAGAGACAGAGAGAGAGAAAGAGAAATATGGGATGTCAAAGAGAGTGATATGGATTAAATATGATTCATAGTGTCAAAATGTGCATCTTTTAATTTGCTAATAATTGTCAGGGCTTCTTTGTTATTGTTAAATGCCTTCGCTGAATAACTCTACTCTTTTGTATGCGCTGAAAAGTGTGTACGGTGGCGGGGGCAGTAGTTTTCTGAATATCCTGATGTAGGTGGTCTTCCAAGTGGTTGTGCTATGTTTGGCTTCATTTGCATGTCGTTCACTACTATGGAGATCACACCGATCGATCTACCTCGTTAGCCAGACTGATATGAAGCAACCTGTTTCAAGGGAGAACTGCGTGGAAGTGAGGTGGTCGTTTTGGTCAGTATATTTCGCCTGACACTGACTAACATTGTCCACGATCAGCATGTTTTGTCTAACCAGACGTTGGTCTTCTCTCCCTGACTAACATTGTCTGATCAGTATGTTTTGCCTGACCCTGACTAACATTGTCTGATCAGTATGTTTCGCCTGACACTGACTAACATTGTCTGATCAGTATGTTTCGCCTGACACTGACTAACATTGTCCACGATCAGCATGTTTTGTCTAACCAGACGTTGGTCTTCTCTCCCTGACTAACATTGTCTGATCAGTATGTTTTGCCTGACCCTGACTAACATTGTCTGATCAGTATGTTTTGCCTGACCCTGACTAACATTGTCTGATCAGTATGTTTTGCCTGACCCTGACTAACATTGTCTGATCAGTATGTTTTGCCTGACCCTGACTAACATTGTCTGATCAGTATGTTTTGCCTGACCCTGACTAACATTGTCTGATCAGTATGTTTCGCCTGACACTGACTAACATTGTCCACGATCAGCATGTTTTGTCTAACCAGACGTTGGTCTTCTCTCCCTGACTAACATTGTCTGATCAGTATGTTTTGCCTGACCCTGACTAACATTGTCTGATCAGTATGTTTTGCCTGACCCTGACTAACATTGTCTGATCTGTATATTTTGCCTAACCAGATGTTAGTCTCCGCTCCCTGACCAGCGATGTCCAATCAGTATGTTTTTCCTAACCAGACAGTCTCCTCTCCCTGGCTTCGTTGATGATCACATGTTAAGTTAATTAAGCAATGCCGACATCGCTACACTTCTGGTGTTCAGTGCCTTTTAGCTGGTGACAAAGGATACTAGGTCTAATATATACAACAAAGCCACAAGGGGGCAGTACCTTCCTTAACTACAGATAGTGCTGCTCAAGACTACAGTTTCTTTTCAGGACTACAAGCTGGCCTTCTCTAAGTTAAATAAAGATAGTCTTATTGCAAGCGCTGCTGTCTGGGATAAAGTGTGCAAGACTTCTTTGTACTAAATATTTTATTTTTTTTCTAGGTTGGAGTGACCAAAGCAGATGTTCCATTTTGCAGCAGCTCTTCTGTAACTGCACTAGAATGAGCACGTTTTGCCTGACTGGATGTTAGTCTCTTCTTCCCATCAGTCAGGTGAAACATACTGGGGAGGATTCCACATCAGGTGAAACATACTGGGGAGGATCCCACCTCAGGTGAAACAGACTGGGGAGGATCCCACTTCAGGTGAAACATACTGGGGAGGATTCTACATCAGGTGAAACATACTGGGGAGGATTCCACATCAGGTGAAACATACTGGGGAGGATTCAACATCAGGTGAAACATACTGGGGAGGATTCAACATCAAGTGAAACATACTGGGGAGGATTCAACATCAGGTGAAACATACTGGGGAGGATTCAACATCAGGTGAAACATACTGGGGAGGACAGACTTCTGATGCATGTAGTAACCCAGATATCACTTGGAGAATCAGCAGGAATCACTGTCAGAGGTAACTACGGCAATCCAACCAAACACTTCATCTACCTGGGCAGTGGGGAGGAAGACTAATGTCTGGCAGACAAAATATATTGATCAGACATGTTAGTCAAGGGTAGGCAAAATATACTGGCCAAGACCCTCACCTCATATTCCCCATAGTCCTCTGTGGAAACGGGCTGTTTTCATGGCAGCCTGGCTAACAAGATGAGGGATCAACATGATCCCCATAGTAGTGAGCGACAAGATGAAGCCAAACATAGCATAAATGCCTAGAGGACCTCAATCCACCTTCATCAGCACACGCTCAGGATGTGCGGAAAGCTACTGCAACCCGCCACTTAACGTCCTTTTCAGGGCGCACAAAAGAGCAAAGCTACTCAGTGTGAGCATTCGATACACCCTGGGCAGCAGACAGACTTCTAATGCAAGTACATGCAGTAACCCAGACATCACTTGGAGAATCAGCCATGAACATCATGCACAGAGTCTGGACCCAGTAGAGCAGCTCTCTGGAAACCAGACTGTGCCTCTATAAATCCTACATCATCCCAATCATTTTGTATGACTTCAAAACCTGGTCGACCTTGCAGGGAGACCAGAAGAGGAGCCACTGTAATTATCAAGAGTTAACTTAACCATGGCCTAATTTAGATAGGCCGTCTGACTCACCAGGAAAACCTCCTGAAATGTCACATTCCACTGCGGACTAAATGACAGAACTCATATTGTGCCAAGGTTTATAATCAACCCTGCTACACACAGGGAAATAAAACAAATTCACGGTAAAAAACACAACAAATCACTGTTGAGAGTCATCCTTTCACAGAATCCTGCCCTGAAATCAACTGCATATCCGCCTTTGTTTCCCGAACAGTCGGCTATTATAGTTGCACTGATAATTGTCACATGTAAGTTCCGTCATTTAGTCAGCCTTGGAATGTGATGTATCAAGGGGGATTCTCTGTGAGTCGGAAGGCCTGTATCTACAGTAGGCTATGATTCAAAACATTAAAAGTGACTTTGAACAACAACATATCCACCCTAACAGATTTGATTGGATATTGGTCTAATTTGAGAGCACCTTACCGTATGTCTCTCTTGACCCCCTATTTGTACAAACCAACCCCCCACATTCTACTCACCATGGCAGAATGCTTCCCAACATTGATCGTAAACTCACACTTCTGGTTCTTCAGTGGCTTGGTACTCACTTCACACTGTGTGTTGCCCATGCCAAAATTCCTGATAAACAAAATGATACTGATCAATCAATCAATGAATCAATCAAAGCCAGTCTGTCATCTCGGTGCATAGGCCATTGACAACATCTCGCCAGCCTACACAGTCCTAGGCTGCTCTTTCTACCTCTCTGCAGGTGTAATCATTTAATCTTAGTTCCTTCTGTCTCTCTGCAGGTGTAATCATTTAATCTTAGTTCCTTCTGTCTCTCTGCAGGTGTAATCATTTAATCTTAGTTACTTCTGTATCTCTGCAGGTGTAATCATTTAATCTTAGTTCCTTCTGTCTCTCTGCAGGTGTAATCATTTAATCTTAATTCCTTCTGTCTCTCTGCAGGTGTAATCATTTAATCTTAGTTCCTTCTGTCTCTCTGCAGGTGTAATCATTTAATCTTAGTTCCTTCTGTCTCTCTCCAGGTGTAATCATTTAATCTTAGTTCCTTCTGTCTCTCTGCAGGTGTAATCATTTAATCTTAGTTCCTTCTGTCTCTCTGCAGGTGTAATCATTTAATCTTAGTTCCTTCTGTCTCTCTCCAGGTGTAATCATTTAATCTTAGTTCCTTCTGTCTCTCTCCAAGTGTAATCATTTAATCTTAGTTCCTTCTCACATTCTTTTCTTCAATGTGTTTTCGGTCTACCTCTCTTTCTCTTCCCTTGAGGATTCCAATATAAGATCCTGTCTATGTTGAACAGTGCCTTCCGTAGCATATGTTCTATCCAGCCATATTTTCTTCCCTTAATTTGTTTTTCCAATGGCTGTTGCTTGCTCATTTCCCATAGGCCTTCATTCCTCACCATGTACTGCCACTTTATGCCCATTATCCTTCATAGACAATCGGCTAATGTTGGCATTTGTTAACGTAGATATCTTAACCCTACCAGACCTAAGGCCCTGAACCCAACTGTCCCCCATTCCTGGGTTCCAGAGCATTGAAGAGAAAAAACCAACATGATATAGAAAAATGTTAGTTACATGCAAACAAGTGTTAGAATAAGGTGTAACTTGGTGACATTGTAGAAAATAGGTTTACCTTTCATCTAGCGTCAATATTCCACCTTTGTGTGCAAATCCACCCAGCAAAAGGCAAAGAATCTGTCTCGAGTCATAAAACATTTCGAAATCCGGGAGTAAACACAACAAAGAGCCCTCATTTGTCCAATAATCCTGATAGCTGGGCTTTATACATAAGTATTCCATATAGATCCTCAGTCCAAGAAAAGCCTTCATCTCATCACTCGAGCTCTCACTGTCTGTTTCACTTGAACAGAGTCTGAATCAACCAAATTATTGATCACCTATTGGACTGTCATAAGCCTAGATTTACTTTGCTTTCCTGTTGAAGTGCTTGGTTCATCCGCCGCTCGTTTCATTGTCAATTTTCCAAATTTGTTCACGTTAAACCCCACAAAATCAATTCAAACATGGGGGCAGCCATTTGCAATGACTAATCACGAGGATTGACCACGATTGGTTGGTTATTTTTAGATTCTGACGCATTTTATGACGTACTATCCAAATTACCGAAAATTAGGTCCAGCGGTTTAGCGGCAGTTAAGGAAATTACCGAAAAATGGGGACAGCGGTCTGGTAGGGTTAATGCAATTTTAAATGATATGGATGTCAGTAAAAAATCTATCAACAAGATCACAAAATGGTCACTTGTGACCTACTGGTAGCTTGCAACGCTGTTTTCAGTAGTCTATGAGAAATATTTCCTTCACAAAAATGTGCCTATCATTATTGAACTCCCGAGTTGAGTTGACAAAACTGCAAGAACTATTTTGAATTGACAGTTCATTGTGAAATTAATCTTTTTCTTCCTCTGCGTTTGTTCTCAATCACCCGCTACCAAAACCTAAGCAGGGCTTTGCAATTAGCAGGATGTAGTCCAGAGAACGGAATGCGTTGTGTCGCTAGTTTACAGCTTGACTGTGATATTTGCACCTTTCGGTCTGACACATCCATTTTTGGCAGCATTAATGTTCTAATACTTCTTATTTCTTCAGCATTTGTCCTGAAAAAGATGTGGTGACGATGTGTTGTAGTTTACAGCAAAGCTACGATATCTGCACCTTTCCGCCTGACACCTGACTTTTAGTCAGGCTACACTAGTGTGGCTGATAAGTCCAGTGGTAGAGAACTCGCTTTTCATGGCGAATGTATGGGGTTCAACTTCCACTACCGGCAGCTTCAGTCAACCCAGCTGTATTTGGGTACCCGGCTTATAGCTAGAGAAGGAAAAAGGAATCAAGGAAGGGAATTGGCCAGCTCACCTCACGAAGCTGTGACTTAGTACAATGAAGCCATTTTGTTGTTATCAAGATGGAAGAAAGTGGTCTCATTTTCAATTCAGCCATTTCTATAGCAATATCTGGCGCTAACAAATACACCAGTGAGTATACAGAGACGGACACAATTTTTTGCCAATGGTATAGTAAAGGTTAACATAAATGTATGTCGGTCTTGCTATATGGCCCTGAGACAAAATATGCATTGTTAAAACTGGATATGTCGGATCAAAGTGCATGGATCTCAGCCTCGCTGTCAACTAGGATACAATGTAACCAAACATCTGTTTCAGGATGAAGAAAGATGTCTGTTGAGTTGATAACGTGAATTGTTATTATTGGGCATGGATGGTCATCTTGGGAACCATGCGGTGCAGTGGTTAGTGCGCTGGCTTCGCATCCGAATGGTCCTGGGTTCATTCCCCAGTTGAAGCGGAAATGTTTTTTCAGACCGCAATGGCTCCCGAGTCGACCCAGTCTTAAACGGGTGCCAGTTCAGTCCGGGAAGTAAAGGTGGCCAGCGTGATGCTGACTACATCATACACTAAGTGCCGTGGGTTACAAAATAATTTGGGCCTAACACAATATTTCCTATGCGCCACGTGGCGTGATGGGATCTTTACTTTTTTACTATGGATGGTCATCTCCCTACTTGTTTGTTGTATGTACTCCTTATAAATGTTGGCATGCCCTGAGAAAAGCGGGTCACATAGCGGAAGAAGAGAGGCAACGTCGATCCAAGATCACGAAGAAATGTTCTTCAGTTGTGTCCACCTGGTACATCATGAACTGTCTGTGACCATTGTACTCTATCCCTTGTGCGTTAATATCATATCTGTCCACTTGCGAATATCATGTCCGTCCACTTGCGAATATCATCTGTCCAGCACATCTTAGGACCACATCTCCTTCTCTTGCCAGACCTTTACTGTACTAGTGGTGTGAAATTACGACCCATCATGTATGGTTAGACGAAAACAATGTCGATTTAAAAATGTGTTTAAGATTTTGAAAAGGATTTTTTCTGTTTTTCGATTGGATTTGAAGATTCACCCATTATTGAGAATGGGGGAGTTAAGTTTATGCAACAGATTTTTCTGAGGTAAATCTATTTAGTTTGTTTATGTAGATACAATAATTACATTTAGTCGAAAGTTGACAGATATGGCCATTATGGTAAACACCGACAGTTTTGTTTCCACAAATCTTTTTTTTAAATCGAGGGACCCTGAAAGCGGGTGAGTCTATTTGTTTGTGCTAATTTTCAACACTATCCCCTTTATCTTCTTGTATCTCACAAACTAACACAACACAAAACACAAACAATAACACCAACAAATTCTTTATTTCTCTACTCACAAACAAATCATATCAATAGGCCATCAAATAAAGTTACAGGCGCTCAGAGTCAATAACCATAGCAAAATGCGACGCTGAAAAATAATGCAGTTGCAGGGGAAATTGCGTAATTTTTAATGCAGTATCCTAAAATTTGAAAGCAAGCCTGGATTTGGGCCGAGAGACTGTCGGACAATATTACACTGACATTCAAATACACATCTGACAAAACACAAAAAAGTAAAGGAATCAACCCTTACCTACGAAGGCACTCCAAGAGCAGCTGAAACGGACTGGGCTGGCCTACTTTGTTACCCAAGTCATTCACTCTTGGGTCTGTTACTTTAATTTCATCAAAGAACTAAAAATATACAAATATAAAACAATTAAAGATTAGTGTATTTGTCAATAAAAAGTTAAAGGTAAAGGTCAAGGTCAGCCCCATGGCAACAATTGTCACCAGGGATGAAGATAACTCTTCATGTACTAAGCAGCATCCTATGTGAGGTGGGGGTGGTCTGTTCCATTCCTTGCTGTTTTTACCTTTCCAAACTCATACGACAGGTACGTAATTACAGCTGGGTTGAGCGGTTGTACCAGGCACAAACCACGACCTAGATTTTTTACTGTTCGACAGTGAACTTGCACCCGGGCACGCTGTAATCCCAGTCTAGTAAGCTAACTTACTGTCAGTCGACAGTAAAAGGGTACACACTCCTCTATGTCAATAATTACTTTGTTATTGGTCCACTTGCACCCTGATGGGCCTTGTGGGGAGCCTTAGTTGCTTCTCCTGGGCCAGATGTGTTGTATTTGTCGTCGCCAACCGTGTCGCTCGAAAATCATCTATTTACCTTCCCCTTGGCCGCCTTCATGCCTGGGAGACACATTGCTGGCTGGGCATTATAGACTCACAGGGGAAGCTGATCAGGTAACATTCTCAATAGATGTCCGAACCAGCGTACTGACTGTCTGGACTTATATTCAACACATGGGATGACACCGACCTTATTGTGAATATCCTCATTCCCCAATATGGAAACACTTGGAAACACCTGTGGACATTCGCAGGCGGAAATTTTACCCTCTCACATCTTGGATATAGCCCATGTTTGGCTCTGGTAGCACAAGATTGGTAGGAAGATGCTGTGGATCAGTTGCTGCTTTGTTGCCAGACTAATGTGAGGACATTTGAGCAGTGGCACCAGTTAATAAATGACTCCTGTGTTCTGGCATCTTGTCTCAATCTTTCTGGCGCACCTGCCATCTTCTGAGAAAATTCTGCCCAGGTACCTGACCCTGCTGGAGAGTCATATTTGAATGTTCAAGTTAAACGGCCTCTGAGTTCTGCCTATCTTCAGAGTTGCCATCTTAGACGTGCTGATACACATACCGTACCTATCACATGTCTCAAACGTGACCAAGTGATTTTGCAGTTTCTGTTTTTCCGTAGATGACATTGGTCATCTGCGAATAACAACTCTCTGGAATTCTACTCTGGATTGTGTGTCGTAGCCTGATAGGACTCTGAAACAATTTTGTCGATATAAATGTTAAAAAGCAGTGGGGACAGTACACATTCCCACTACTATGGGGATCACGTCGATCCCTCACCTCGTTAGCCTGGCTGCCATGAAAACAGCCCATTTCCAGGGAGGACTACAAGGAAGTTGAGATGAGGGTCTTGGCCAGTATATCTAGCCTGACCCTGATTAACATGTCTGATCAGTATGTTTTGCCTAACCAGATGTTAGTCTTCCTCCCTGTAGACAGGAAATAAAATGGTATGGACATCTGAATACAATGCCACCAAATCTACTCATCTGGTAGGGGAAGAAGAGACTAAATTCCGGTCAGATAAAACATACAGATCAGGCTATGTTAGTCTGGTTAAGGTGAAACACAAGGGGGCCAAGATGCAGCAGAGCATGAGTTAACAGCAGCCAACGATTCATAGCTGACTGCATGCATCAGAGTCAGTAACCCACAACTGCCTCCAAGTGGCGGCGGTGGAAATACAACTGTAGCTATGCAGCCTGGCTAAGAGATTAGGTGTTGAAGAAAGAAGGCAAACCCTGTCCCAAAAATACTGTGCTGAAATTGGATGTGTTGGAACAAAAGGCGTTGTTAACTACAACACAACGTCACAAACGTACTTTCCAGGATGAACGCTGAGGAAGAAAAAGAAACATTTGGCTTGGCTTCGTTCGTTCTCAATCTCCCGCTACCAAACCCTGAAAGGGCTTAAGTAGCAGAATGTAGTCCAGAGAACGGAATGCGCTGTGTTATAGTTTACAGCTTGACTGCGATATTTGCACCTTTCGGTCCAACACATCTGACTTCAGCAAACATTTTTTGAGTACGGGGTTAGCATACCCTCTTCGATCCCTTCTCCTTAGCCAGTCTGCCCTGCTGCAGCCTGTTATCCAGGATCAACGCGTTGAGGTGTAGAAGGGTCTTGGCAGCTCTGGTTTGCTGGCCCTGATGCTAGCAGTTAGCTATAGGTCGCTGACCACTGCAGCTCATGCGCTGCTCAGCATCTTGATCCCAAAAGAAACACTTAAAACTGTGTACTTACGGACAGGTCTGAAATATTTCTTTTGATTTCCTGATCTGGTATTTTCTTGAATAAATCGGGGATGAGAACTTTGAGCGTTTCCTTGGCTGAAAAATAATGACTATATATCAAACATCATTACTCACGTTCTAGAATGTGAGGTCTGTTTCTCCTTTACTACACGCTGGGTTTCACAGTAAGACTTATAAACCAAAAAAAACATGTGTTTTTTTCATTTATTGAAAGGCACTGTGGGCTGCCAAATGCCAGTGACCGGTAATATCGCATATAAATATCCTGGTTAATGCTATGGAAATGGCTGAACATGCGTATTTGAGTGTAAATAGACGTCAGTTTCTTCTTGTTCACTTTTCAAATGAGAGATGTGCTTGTGGATTTTTATAAACAATTTTAAAATGATATATTCTTTTTCAAGTAGCTGCATCATTTGGTTGGCTTCTGCTGCTGACTCCTTGATGAGCACTATGCAGCTACTCGATGGAGAGGGTAGGAAAGCGGGACAGCAGAATGTCTCAAAGACCAAAGTGTTGCGCAATCGCTTAGCCACTTGTGATCCAAGTCTTCCTTGGCGAGGTACGATTAGACGATGTCAATGAGTATATCTATCTTGAGTGTATTCTCAATATGGAGAATAACCTGGAACCTGAACTGACAAGATGTCGGCGCTTGGGTTGGGCAACCTTCTCGTCTATTAACACGGTCCTGGACAGTTGCCATGATCAGGACATACAAGCCTCCATCTACAATTACACTGTACTCCCTGTGATGTGCTACGGTGCTGAGATGTGGACATAAACAAAATCACTAGAGGACAAATTGAGAGTGACCCATGCCTCCCTTGAGAGATGCTTGGTCAGAATCACTCTCTGGAACCAACATATGCAAGGTCTCCACAATTCTGACATAAGACGATTTTCCCTGGTGTGGTAATCCATGCAGACAAGGCAAAACATAGATGGACAGGTCACATGTTACAACGAAACGATGGTCAATGGAGCACAGCGACAGCAGTCTGGTACCCCCCTGAGGTAAGAAGAGACCACGGGGAAGACCTCGAATGTGCTGGTCAGACTCCCGGGAAAAAAACATGAACAAAAACTAGTAAAAGTTGATTAAGGTTGAGCTTAATCAAAATTTAAAAATGGGTATGGTCAGATACCGCACCGAGACGAGAACACAAACAAAACCTACGTTACGACCAATAGGCCTTCATCAGGGACAACAACACTGAACTAACAAATCAACATATAAGAAAAAATGGTCAACTCATCTGTTTCAGGTGGGAGACGCTTTCTGTCTAAGCGACCGGTCGTGCCAAGTACTCGATAGAAACTGAAATAGGAGCGGTCAAACAAAAAGTGGCGGAATATGCCTGATAAGCCAAGCGTGGCCAAATAGTGGTCCAGATAGGAGAACAATGAGAAGGCAATATAAGCCGGGAGGGCGTGATATTGATATAAGAGAGGGGGGAAGAGAACTGATGGAAGAATGGGGGGGGGGGAGGGGGGGGAAGGAAGACAAATAGATGGGGGCCAGTGTGAGGGTTTAAGAAAAAGTATGGAAGATATTTATACCACGTGGTTGGAGACAGCCTATACTCGAGATAAGTCTGTTCTCAAGGGCGAATCGATGACGATCGCCAGAGAAGCACGAAACTAGACCAGTGACACTGACGTCAGCCATACCCCGGTGCTCAGGACCATTGAAGTGGCTGGCAATTGGGGAACCAGTGCTGTTGCGGATGTCGTTGAGGTGTTGGCGGAAACGCTCCCGTAGTTCCATACCAGTTTCCCCAATGTAAGTCATACCACACTGGCGGCAGATGATGGAATAGATGAGGTTACGAGATTTGCACGTGAACCCCTCTTTGATGAAGAATTCAGCCTAAGGAAAGGTAATGGAGCGAGAAAGGATGACATGAGGGCAGGTAACACAGCCACGTGAATTTTTGCACGGCCTGGTGCCTGGGAGGCTATGAGGGCTGGTGTGTAGGCGACCACTGACCAGCAAGTCCCTCAGGTTCCTGTCACGCTTGTAGGCGACAAGGGGAGGATCGGGAAAAACTTCGCGAGTGGCAGGATCAGAGTGAAGGATAGGGAGATGGCGGAATAGGATATCCCGGACAGAGACGCTGTGAGGGTGATACGTGAGGACGAGTTTCACACGGTCAGAGGGAGGACGGCGGGTGGGAGTGAGGGAGTCTTGGCAGGAGATAAGAAGAACCCGCTGAAGAGCGGAGGAGAGAGTGGTTTCAGGGTAGAGTCGCTTGCGGAAGAAGTCAAGCATCTCGTGGGCCCTGAGAAGGAAGTCGTCGTCATCCTGACATAGGCGTCGGAGGCGGAGGAGTTGGGAGAAAGGAAGCGAATCGCGGCAGGATAGGGGATGGGAGGAAGTGTAGAGGAGGTAGTTGTGGGCGTCAGTGGGTTTGTAGTAGACAGTGGTGGAGAGGCCTGAAGGGCAGATAGAGACAGTGATGTCCAGAAAGTGGACAGACGTGAGGGAAATGTCAGACGTGAACTTGATCGAGGGATGGAAGTCGTTGACAAAGTCGATAAAGTTGAGGAGATCCTTCTCCGACATGTCAGTAATACCAATCCCATCGTCGATGTATCGATAATACATCAAAGGAAAGGGGCCCTGGAATTGAAGCCAGATCAAGTGTTCCAGGTGACCCATGAACAGGCATGCGTAGCTGGGGCCCATTCTGGTGCCCATAGCCACACCGCTGATCTGGTCGAAGAACTGGCCATTGAATTCAAAGGTATTGAGAGTAAGAACGAGTTCTGCTAGACGGACGATGGCAGACGTGGAGATGGATGGGTTAACCCTTCGGTCAAGGAAGAAACGGAGGGCCAATAAACCATCAGAGTGGGGAATCGAGGTGTACAGTGAACAGACATCAAGTAGGAAGAGACGATAGGTTTGGTCAGGGGAGAGGACAATGGTAGAGAAAGTGGTTAAGGCGTGGTTGGTGTCCTTAAGAAATGTGGGAAGACTCTCCACCATAGGTTGGAAGACACTATCCAGGAAGTCTGATACCAGTTCGGTGGGACAGGAACAGGCAGAGACAATAGGGCGACCTGGGTTGTCGGGCTTATGAATTTTAGGCAGCATGTAGAAAGAAGGCTTACCCAGACAACTGTCAAAGATACGGAGGTTTGTAGCGCTCTTCGGGAGGAGATGTCGTTTGGTCATATCAAGGATGGTGGTAGAGACCTCCTTGTTAAAACGGACAGTGGCATCATCGGCGCGCGGTTTATAGAAAGAAGGATCAGATAGTTGAAGACTGCCCTCCTGAACATATAAATCCTTGCGCCAAACCACCACTGCTCCCCCCTTATCAGCAGGTTTAATCACGAGATCCCTACGCCGACTAAGGCTAGCCAGAGCACAAGCCTCGGTATGGGAAATGTTCGAATATCGCAAGCGCCGAGGGCAGTAGGCCTTGGTATCGCGAAGAGTAGTTTTAATATAGAGGTCTAAGGCACGGGATCGGCCAGGAGGAGGAGTCCAGTCAGATTTACGATGGGAATAGCTGGAGAAAGGGTCATCGGGGTCAGGAAAAGAGCAAGAGTTGGGATTGTTTTGGTACCATTGTCTAAGACGTAGGCGGCGATGATAGGCATGCACATCCTTGAGAACAGAGTATTGGTCAATGGAGGGCTGGAGGGGGACAAAGTTAAGGCCTTTGCTGAGAACTGATATTTCACTCTCAGTCAGAGGAAGATCAGAGGGGATACAGACCACTTGATGGCGAGAATCAGTGGACGAGGAGGAAGGAGGGGTAGGAGGACGGAGACGAGTAAGCTTGTCCTTCTTGCGAGCAGACAAGAAGTCGTATAACTGACGATTGAGAGTATGAATAATGTAGCGGATGACAGCATAGGAAAAGTAGTCCTGGGTGGAGAGAGCTAGCAAACAGTGCAGGAGATGAGATTGGGAGGAATGAAGATCATGGAGCCGTCTATCGTAGCTGGATGCGATACAGCGCATACGCAGGAAGCCACACTTCCTATCTGCATGGTCAAGATGGCGGAGCTCACGTTGGCTTAAAGAGCCCGCCGCGTGGTGAAACTTGGAAGTGAACCCGCGAGGAAGAACGTTGTAGCGGAGACAATTGCGAATGAAATTGAGATGGCAAGTAAATCGGGTAATCTTGAGAGTAACAAGAGCGAAGTCAGTAGCAATACGGGAGAGGTCAGGGGGGAGAAGGCCGAAAGCCGTAATGATGAAAGAACGGAAGAAATTGGTCATGAATTTGGAGGATATAGTGAATATGGAAGGTAAGACAACACAAGATAACGAGTAGTAGCAGCAATGGTGGTACAAATAAAATATATATGGTCAGACTCCCTTGCTGGAACATCCAAGATGCATCTAGAGGAGTACTTACCACACACTGGAATTCCGTGGCCCAAGACAGGGTCCACTGGAGACAAAGTTGGGACCACATATGTGTCACAGTTCCATTTCAAACTATTGTCTGACACTTAAGCTGAGGAATGGGTCATCAAGATCAAAATCTCTTTTTCACTCAAATTTGAAGATTATCCTATTATTGAGGAAGATGAAGTTAAGTTGCTGCAAGAGATTTGAAGAAGGTAGATCTGTTTAGTTTGTTTACGTAGATGTAATAAATATGTTTGTAGTGGAAACTAACAGATATGCTGATCTTGTAAACGAAACAAAAACACTGTAAGTGTTTTGTGGAAATTTCAAAGATGGATTTGGATACAGCCATACCCAGAAATAGGCGAGTCTAAATGTTTGTGCTGTTTTTCAACATTTTCATCTTCGTGTATCTCAAAATCTAACACACACACCAAAAAACACCAACAAGTTCTTTATAATTTATGTCTCTACACACAATATCATATCTATAGACCAACAAACAAAAAAGGTTACAGACTCTCAAAGTCAACAACCACAGTAAATCACGATTTGCTAAAAATAATACCATCGTTTTAATTTGGTGTGGTAAAGGTTTTAGCACCCTACATTTTTTTGGCGAAAATTTCCGCAAATGTTTATTTCGCTATGGTAGTTGAATTTCAAAGCTTTTAACTTATCTGTTTGTTGGTCAATAAATATGATTTTCTTGTGTGTAGAGATACAATTGAATAAAGAACTTGTTGGTGTTATTGTTTTTGTTGTGCGTTTATTAGTTTCTGAGATACAAGAAGATGAAGGTGAAAATGTATTGAGAAAAAAATATTTGGACGTGATAGCTAGGCCTAGTCGCTCTGATAGAAATCCACAGAAACCACAACGTATCGATTCTGTGTTTATAATATTGACATGACACAACTGTTAGCTTCCAATTCAGACGTAGTTATTACATCTAAAAAAAAAAAAAATAAACAGGTCTATCCGATAAAAATCTTTCCCAGCAACCTACTTTGCCTTTCTAAAAAAATTGACCGGCTTCAGTCTGTTGATATAAGAAGATAAATTGTTCAAAATTCATTTGTAATTGAACATACAATACTTTTATTGGCAAAAAATCCGGTGTAGATATGAACGTGATGTATTCGGCATTACTAAATGACTATGGCCAGGGTCTCTGAACAAAATTTGTTTTTATTTTTCAATTTCCAATTTGTAGGCCAAGTGGGTTTAAAGCTCTTTGACAGTCACACGCTAAAGGTTAAAGCAGGATATTGAGTCTACATAGAGTGTCCAGACAGAACATCTGATGGGCTGTTTGATGCCTGTGGGAAGATATGTTTAAACTGTGAGGCAGAAATAATCAATAATATCAAATATCCCTAAATTCCAATCAACTTATCACATTCCATGAAGTCTGAATAATTACACAATGGATCCCTGGTCACTCAAATACACCTGGCAATGACAAGCAGACAGACTGGCTAAAATGGGATCAAGTTAAGAACAACAATATACACCAACAACTCTACATACAGTCAAACAACTACTGAAGACCGCAGACAAAAAGGATTGGTTGAATAAATGGGCAATGAGGAATACTAGAAGAAAAATCTACAAACATATGGCCATCTCAAATCCCAAAGCAACATCAATCTCTTGAAAAGTAGAGATCAAAGCACCATTTTCTGACTTTGCACTCAATATACAACTTAAGTTACTTGAACAGAACAGAACCAGAACATACTCTAGAGCACCGGCCGTGCACACCTCCCTATGAAACTGTTGAGAACAATCTTTATGAGTGCCCAGCACATGACAGTGTTAGGAAAGAGCTTCTTTCTCCGAGGACAGACAAATTGAACACTGTACGGACCTAAACGGCAGCTCCAAACACTTGCAGACACAACTATTTGACATTGGGCCAAAGGGCAAGCACTACCAGATTGCTGGATCAATAACCAACAAACAAAACAATCAACATCTTTGGAACAGGTTTTGATGAAAGAAGTTTAGAGCACACTGTATAAATATTTACACTTACCAGCCTCCTGTTTGGCCACTTTCTTAGAAGATGCATAGCCTGTCCCATACTCAATGTTACTGATTGTCACAGTAGCACCATAAGGAGTTTTGGAGTTCTCTGTTGAATAGAAACACACACACAAGAATCATTCACTTAACCCATTCCAATCCTCGATAATTTTGCAGATTTGTGTCTTTCAGTCTGAGCAAGTGCAGCAACGCTGTATGACAATAGTTATTTTCAAATTTTCAAAATGAAATTAATTAATGTTAACCTTTTCCGTTCCAACGGCGTGAGATTACAATGATTTGGCTCCGTTCCACTGGCGTTGCACGTCGCCAGCTCTAGGGTCATCGCTTTATCGTATATAAACTACCGGGTTAATGCCGCAGAAATGGCTGAACATACTGCTCTTTTGATTGTAGAGACTTACAACTTCCATCATGTATAGTTAAAAAACAATGTTGATTTAAAAATTTGTTTTAGATTTTGGAAAGGATTTCTTCTGTTTTTCGCTTGGATTTGAAGATTCACCCATTATTGAGAATAGGTGAGTTAAGTTTCTGCACCAAATTTTTCTGAGGTAGATCTATTTAGTTTGTTTGTGTAGATACAATAACTATGTTTATAGTCGAAGTGACAGACATAGCCATTATGGCAAACATCGATAGCAGTGTTAGTAGATTTTTCTGCGAATATGTTTTTATTTCTGATCAAGGGACGCTGTTACCAGTGAGTCTATATGTGTGTACTATTTTTCACCACTATCACCTTCATCTTCTTGTATCTCAAAAACTAACATACACATAATAATACCAACAAGTTCTTAATTAATAAATGTTTCTAGACACACCCCCAAAAAAAAGAGCTTCTCAAAATCAACAACCACATCGGGGCATGACATGCTAAAAAATTATGCAGATACGGGAAATGGACGTAATTTTGTAATCTGGAAAGCAAAAGGTTAAACATCGTAAGACACATAATTAAACTATCTATGACACGAAGTATTCATATTTAAAATTCATATTAGCTTTAAATGTCATTAATGTGGAAGGGAAAATTGCTCACACTAAAAGAGAGAACATAAGTGTTATGAAGTCTGCATCAATTGGATTTGGTGGAAATGAACATCTGGGCTGCAAAGGTTTAAAATGTAATATAGTCAATCCATGTTATTTGTTGACTCCAGTTTCACAGATTTGCATATCTGCTTATTTATAAGCTCAACCCATTTCACAACATTACACCTGATGAAATGTTGATAGGCAGTGAAAAACTCCCTCCACATCAAACAGTCTGACAATCTTGGTCGCACAGATCCTCTCTTCCCTTGAATCTTTCTTACCCTCTAGTATCTTCTGTAGAAGATTTTCATGTCTAATATTGCATGTGACCCGGCCAACTCAACCAGCATTTTTGTATCATATGCAATATTTGTCTTTGTGTGCCAACATCAGTGAGTACATTGTCATTAGATCTTCTTTCTGTCTAACTCACTCTTTCCATTCTACGGTAGCCCCCCATTTCAAGTAATTCCAAGCTTTTGTCTTTCTTCTTTGCTAGAGTCTATGTCTCAGCCTCATACAATGCAATTGGCCATATATTTCCTCAGTTCTATCTTGGTACTCTTTGAGGTTAACAATTTAGGTTTTTCTCTGAAGCCCTTTTTGCCATTTCAACCCGTGTCTTAATTTCTGTCTCATTGCGGCATCTTCCGTTATAGTTTGCCCAAATATGTAAACTTCTGTACTTGTTCAATTATTTCTCCATTGATGACCATATTTATTTTCTTACATTGCTTGGATAAGTCATTATCTTCGATGTGTTTATTTTCATGCCAAACACTTTGGCTGTGCTATTAATTTTTTCAAGCAGCATTTGCAACATTGCTAATACCCTTGTTAGGAAGAAAAGAAACTGTCAACTAGAGAAGAGCTAAATAATAGAGCATACCTAACTCCTTGAAGACGTACAAAGGTTGAATTTTCAGTGTCCGCTGCATATATTCATGAAGAATGCACAGGTAGGACTTCCCTGTCGGGTTCAAGATGAATTCTGTCGAGATATAGAATAAATGATGAAATTGTGTTGACAGTGATTAAACATTTCATCCAGGAGTACTTGTTAATCTTAATCTGGTATTGGGTCTTTTATTTCCATATATTATTTAGTAACGGGAATGCTGTCCTCACATTACTAATCCTAACACTTACATATGCCTCTGTGCCACCTGAAGTATCAACCTATCAATGGTATATCTCCTCCTTCTTCTTTGTTCAGTCTCATTCTTCTGCTACCAAGCCCTGAAAAGGGCTTTACAAGTAGCAGGATGTTGTCAGGAAAATGGAATGCGCTGTGTCGTAGTTTACAGATTGACTGCGATATTTGCACCTTTTGGTCCGACAAATCCGACTTCAGCAGGCACTTTTGAGTACCGCGTTTAGCCTTTCCTCTTCGATGCTTCTCCTTAGCCAGTTTGCTCTTTTGCCGTCTGTTATATAGGATGACCAAGTGGAAGTGTAGAAGGGCCTTGGCAGGTCTGGTTCACGCACTGCTCAGCATCTTGATCCCCAAAGCATTTGACAAAGTCTGGAAAGACGGACTTAGAGTCAAGCTAAGGAGAAGTGAAGTTTGTGGGAGAATGTACAAGTGGATCAACCACTACCTCAAACAAAGAATGGCCAAGATCCAAGTACAAGGCAGATGACAAAAAGGTGACACTCGAGTAGGGAGTACCCCAAGGGGGAGTACTGTCACCCATACTCTTCCTGGTGTATATAAATGACATTACAGAGAATATACCAAGAAGAGTCCATATCTCAATGTTTGCAGATGATCTGGCTATGTGGACCTCTGAAAAGAATCTCACCATAGCAAGAAATCGGATGCAGCAGGCCCTAACATCGCTGGAAGAGTGGGCGAACTCATAGCTGGTCAAAATAAACGAGAAGAAAACCACATGCACAATATTCTCTCTTTCAATCAAACCACAAAACACCAAATTAAGCCTAAATGGCAAATTCCTGCAGCAAAACGACAAGCCAAACTATCTGGGAGTCCCATTTGATCGGCGCATGACATGGAAAAGTCAGATCGAGAGAAACCGAATGAGAGCCAGAGAAAGAATGGCAATCATGAGGAAACTAGATGGCACAAGCTGGGGAGCAGATGAAAGTATACTAAAGAAACTGTACACTGGAAGAGTGAGACCAGTTCTCGAGTATGGCATTTCGGCATGGACAACAGCAGCAAAGGCGAACTTCGATAAAGTTAACAAACTTCAAAACCAAGCCATGAGAGTTATAACAGGAGGCATGAAGTCAACGCCAATTGTAGAACTTGAAAAGATTACAAAGCTGCAACCCATGACCGATAGAAGAGACTGCAGAGCCCAGCTGCAGTCAGAGAAACTCCGAAGCCTGACTGACCACCCAATGCACCAGAGACTAAACAATTTGGGAAATGGGAAACTAAAGCGAAGAAACTTTGCAGAAATAGCCAAAGCAAAGATGCACGAAGATCCCATAAACGCACTAACAACACCAAAGCCCATCACTACTGTACGAAAACCTACCTGGAGGCAAGATATATTTCCAGTGTGGTAGAAAATATACGAGGTATTGGAAACAAAAACTGCCAGACTGAAAAAGAAAGGAGAGATACTACCCTAAGCTTTATATCGAAAAACTACCCAAGCATGGACTGGACCCATGCATACACCGACGGTTCTGTAACAGACACTACACAGAACAGAGGGGCAGGAGCATTCCTGAACCTACCAAATGGCAGAAAAATAACACTGTCATTCGCTACTGGTAAGTACACAAGCAATTTCAGAGCGGAGGCAGAGGCACTGAGGGCGGCAGTGGAAGAAATGGTGACACATAAAGAAAATGAAAGCCATATAGTCTTTCTTACAGATGCTCTGGCCGTAGTCACAGCGCTAAAAAGCCAGAAAAACACTGAGCTTAATGACTTAAGAGCAGCACTCTGTCAACTATGCCAGCAGTCCGCACCAAAAAGGGTAGTGGTACAGTGGGTCCCATCACACTGCAACATCCAAGGCAACGAGGAGGCAGACAGACTGGCAAAAGAAGGTGCAAGACTACCACAAACAGATACTAGTATGACATACGAAGAGTCAAAACGGCTTATGATACATGACCAAATGGGAAACCGAACATACTGGTTACACCAAAAACGATGCATATTACCAGTTGAACAGAAGAGAGCAGGTTGTTGTCTTCAGACTTCGCACTGGCCACAATAGACTGAGGTACCACCTATTCAACAAATTGAAGATAGGTGGAACCGACGAATGCCCGTGTGGTACCGGGAAAATGACCGCTGAACATCTGCTGCAGAACTGCCCGACATACGAGGATCAGAGAGAGCAGATGTGGCCATCACCAGTGGAACCACAAGACAAGCTCTATGGCAGTGTCGACAGCCTCAGGATGACCGCCGCTTTATTCGAAAAAATAATGGTTACTGTCTGACTGCGTACGAAGAAGAAGAAGATCCCCAAAGAGGAAACATGAGGCAGAACTAAAAGTTCTCTAGTTTGATCGGCCTGCTATCACTCTCTGTAGTTCTTGCATGTTCCCTAGCCCCATGGTTGTACCTTCCGTGATGATTGTTCTGCATAGGGTCTCTCTTAGTCTACCCTGCTTATTATTGTTGCTAGTTTTCCACATAATTGCCTCTAATAATAGCCCAGCCAAAATTAATGCCATCAGGTAGAAGTATCAATAGGGGACGGCGTAGGCAAGTGGTTAAGTGACACGGCTCACTACCAGAAGGTGCTGGGTTCGATCCCCATCACAGCACCAGCCGTTAACCCAGGGAAGCAAACCCCTAGAAAATGCAGGAGAAAGCAGACCCTTTAATAAAATTGATGCTGAAATCGGATAAACTGGGACGACAGGCGCAAAATAAGAACCACAGTGCAACGCACACCAGCCTTGAGGAATTGAGAAATAAAGCAAACGCAAAAAAAGAATATTTAAAAAAAATATAAATGGTGCTGCCCAAACATGTGAACGTGTCTGTCTCTTTCATTGCCCCCGCAAACACTACTATGGATGTTGTAAAAGATGACTAAGAACTATAGTGCATGGGTCTTGAAGTGTTACAATATGGACAAGCGTGGCTGGGATACCACATAAACCAATCAATCAATAGTACGCTTAGGCAACCAGGGCCCATCGCTTCGAATGATCATGTCTCATAGCCGCGTCCCAGTCGGCCTGCAGTTCTGTTGGGGAGATGGCGATCTGTTTTAGCCAGGTGTTGTGAGGGCAGCACTGTGGACGTCTCTAGGATGAGCACAGTTTCTTCTTGTAACTGCGTGCGTTAGAGGACTGTCTGCTGCCGAGGTATAAAAAGTGCTCGGTAGCTGCAACAGGGTTGTCGTTCACGGTGATGCTCAGCGCAGAGGGGCACCCTGCTGAGGTTTTGGATTTTTATTTTCGTGCAGGAGATGTGCAAGCCTATGTGGGTAGCTGATCGAGCTAGTGCCTCTAGGGAGCCTACCAGGGACTGAGAACCGTAGCACGGTATGACGATGTCATCAGCATAGATGAGATCGGTTACCAGGGAGTCGCCGACGAGGACCACATCAAAAGAAGAATACGAGGACTCATAGGTACTTAGTTGCTGTCAGGAAATGGTAAAGAATGTAGATACTGATGGTTCCTGTAGCTTGCTGGCTGTACACATTTATACTTGTTCAGGGACATGCAGGTGTTGAAGCGAACGAGAGAGGTGATAGGTTGGCGAGTACAGCTATAGTGGAGGGCGGGAGATCAATGGACCGAGCTGATATCCTAAACGCCATTAGGGAAATTGGCTGGAAGGAAGATTCGGAAGTTGATCCAGAATCTATGTCCTTGGCACAACTGGTTGAATTGAGTGTGAAACGAGGGGGCGGCGAGGAAGGAACAACACACGTCGATCTAAAGACGTCTGTTAACCAGCACAGGACCAGGACGGTCAATCATCACGTGCTGGCAGACTTACTGAGAATGAGATCTGAGCGCTTATGGACTTGTCCCGAGTGCGATGAAAATGATCCGACAACTAACTAACACATTCCTGCTTCGTCATCTTCTGTGCCTCACTCCACCCATGTTTGATTGGAAAGTTCTGCAGTTTTGAATTGCTGATTCCTCTATTGCAATGTTATCATCTAACATTCTTACAGAATTTTAGACAGACCTCAAAATGTCCTCCCTATACATTTACATTGTGGACATAATGGATTATTGTCAGGCTCTTTCATTGCCCGGAACGCCAGCCTGATCAGGACAGTAGATTCACACAAACCCCTGGAGGTTTGAGGTCTCTACAGCTGCTTTCCTTTCATACGTAGCCAGCTCTACCGAAGTAAGAATTGGGAACCTTGACAAGATGACTGTCCTTGTGAAATAGGTCTCGGATAGCCATCTCAGAGCTGAGGTCATTACTTTCATCTTTATTCTACTGTAGGTCGTTATGTATGTGCAAAAGATGAAATATCAGTAAGAAATACACTGTCCAACAGTCAAGAGCTACTCAATATATCTTCTGCTGAACATATTCTGTTCTGTTAAGAATCAACGTCACTGACCTCTGGGCAGATCCATAGGTGCTAAGTCGCTCTCAGCAAATGACGGAGAGTGTAGATACTCAACGTCTTTAGACTAGTTTAGAAGTCTCTACAGAGTTTGTATATAACCAGTTTCTTGGAAAGTGCTTTTTTTACAGTGTGAACCCATCTTAATAGACTCAAACACTGAGCTAAGTAGACCCACAGCCAGATAGGAGCGATCTATAGCTGCTCTTAATAAACCACCTAGGCAAAGGTATAAATAACTTTGGTAGATTTTTAATTTGAATTTTGTCCGGGCAGCGGTCGTTAAGCCTACTCTTTTCGGTTTACAATTGTCATGGAATTTTTAATGTGCTCAACGCTGGAGTCTGATCTCACTACCCAGAGATCAGGGTAATTTTTACCAGACGAACCACGTGAAAAAAAAATCCCGGTCACCACCATGATTCGAACACGTGACCTTCGGCACCCGAGGCGGACACCTTACCGCGAGATCACTGAGCCCCCCCCCCTCAGATACTGATGGTTCATGTAGCTCGCCGGCTGTACATATTCCTGCTCCATCCTCTCAGGCAGCCCTCTCTGCTATTCCTGTTAATGATTTCAAAATCTTGCAATCTGCATATCGTTCATTGACTTCAACGTTTTCATCCAAAAGGCAGTTGTTGATCAAGTTCAAAATGTGGCCTGTATTTATTGCTAATGTTCCCACTGTGGGTGTCCCTGAGGCCGGCATATCAGAATATGCCTCTTTCATATCTGCAAATTCCAGCATGGCCAGGACAGTAGATCCACGACAGCATCTTCAGGGCCAAATTCACTGTCTTGATCACCTCCTCTTCTTCTTCTGCGTTCGTTCTCAAACTCCAGCTACCGTGTCCTGAACAGGGCTTTGCAAGTAGCAGCATGTTGTCCGGAGAACAGAATGTGCAGTGTCGCTAGTTTACATCTTGACTGTGATATTTGCACCTTTCGGTCCGACACATCCGTCTTCGGCAGGCCTTGATCACCATTCTGATACTGGACGTTGTTGTCAAATATACACCGCTCTTCTCAGCAATGACCCTGCCTGTCACTCTAGTAGTGAAGCGCAAACTGGCTTTCTTGCACAGATACATCAGTATATATATATATATATATTTTTTTGTGTGTTCGCCTTTTTTCTCTAATCCCCAAGGCGGTGTGCGTTGCACTGTGGTTTTTATTTTGCGCCTGTCAGCCCAGTGCATCCGACTTCAACATGCATTTTATGTAAGGGTCTGCTTCCTCCTGCATTTTCTAAGGGTTTGCTTCCCCGGGGTAACAGCCGGAGCTGCGATGGGGATCGAACCCAGCACCTTCGGATTGTGAGCCGTGCCACTTAACCACTAGGCCACGCCGTCCCCTCATCAGTATATATGACAGCATCAGAATCCTGGGAATTTTCACTTATTAGTTGTTTATCCTTTCCTGTTCCAACGGCTTGAGATTACAGCGATTTGGCTGCGGTCCACTGGTGTTGCACATCGCCAGCTGTAAGGTCATTGCTTTATCGTATATCAACTAGCAGGCTGATGTCTTAGAAACTGCCGAACATACTGCTCTTTTGATTAAAAAATTTGTTTTAGATTTTGGAAAGGATTTCTTCTGTTTTTCGGCTAATTTGAAGATTCTCCCATTACTGAAAATTTGGGAGTTAAGTTTCTACAACAGGTTTTTCTGAGGTAGATCTATTTAGTTTGTTTATGTAGATACAATAATAATGTTTATAGTCGAGTGTGACAGATACAGCCGGTAATCTGTTGTAGATTATTTTTTTCCCAACCAAGGGACTCTGAAGGCGGACGAGTTTATGTTTGTGCTGTTTTTCAAAATTTGTACCTTTTATCTTCTTATATCTCAGAAATTAGCACAGACACAACAAAAACAATAACAAATTTTTTATTTCTCTACTCACAAGCAAATCATATCAATATACTGTGAAATAAAAATGTTACAGTCTCTCAAAGTCAACAAGTCATTACAACCATTGTTAAAAACATGACGTGCTGAAAAATAATGGAGCGACAGGGAAAATTGCGTCAATTTTGCATGTTGAGTGGTAAAGGTTAAAGAGAATCAACGAAAAAGATGAAAGACCACTGCACTGAAAACTTCTTACCTCTTTTCTTGGCATTTTCCCCACCATCTTCAGACCTGAGGTTTCCTGGAATTGGGCATGTGATCAGCTTGGTGGATGGAGGCTGGAACAGAGTGGACAGAAAGAGATAAATGTTAAACATCATACACTTAGCAGCAGCACAAATCAAATGGCCAAAGAGGACATGGCGTGGGCTAGTGGTTAAGTGACACGGCTGACAACCCGAAGGTGCTGGGTTCGATCCCCATCACAGCACTGGCCGTTACTCGAGGAAAGCAAACCCTTAGAAAATGCAGGAGGAAGTAGACCCTTACATAAAATGCATGCTGAAGTTAGATACACTGGGCCAACAGGCGCAAAATAAAAACTACAGTGCAACGCACACCGCCTTGGAGAATAGAGAAATAAGGTGAACGGGAAAAAAAATGGTCAAAGCTGTTACTTTCCACTTACTTTAGAGTACAAATGAACTTAGGGTGGCAGAGGCCAGGTATATGAGGAGGCTTAAATGAAAACCTTAATCGTATTTGTTTGGTAAATTTATTTTTAAAAAGTGAAACACAGCTGTATCATTATTTGACGTAGTCCCCATTACATTCGATATAATTCCCAGAGTGCCTATAAAGTGTGTGGAATCGTGTAAAAAAAAAATTTCTTGGTAGCGTGTGTAACCCACTCATGCATCACCTGCTGGACCTCTTCATTGAACCTGAAAGTCTTTCCTACCAATAATTCCTTTAGTCCTCCAAAGACGTGGAAATCACTTGGGGCTAGGTCTGGTGAGAACGACGGATGTGGTAGACACCGAAAGTCGAGGTCCTCGATGGTTGCAGCTGTTGCATGGGCAGTATGGGGTAGAATATTATCATGTTGCAAAATGAGACCTTCACTCCTGGTTAGTCTGTACGAATTTCGGTTGATACGCTACACATGAACACAGCCTCAGCAGTTGGACATGGTAGTGATTGATTGACGCAACGGGCCTTTGGCGCCTATGAGAACATTATTATTATTACTCAGAAGTCCAAGTCGTTTGAATTTTATTGTGGGTCATAAGTGATTACTGAGAAGATCTGTATATGTGGCAATGGTGATAGCGTTCCCCCTGGGCATGTAGTGCTCTAAAATAATGCAACGTTTGTCCCGAAAGAGAGTCAGTATAAACTTCCCTACAGATTGCTGTGTGAAACTACTTCTGTTTCAACGAGGATTGAAGGCACCATTGCTTGCTGGCTCTCTTGGTTTCTGGCTCATGGTAGTGAACCTAAATTTCATCTCCAGTAACAATTCTTGCTAGAAAATCATCACCGTCTGCTTCAGAGTGCCACAAAAGTTCCTGACAGGCATCAATGTTTCATCGTTTCAGTTCTGTAGAAGCTGCCTTGGAACCCACCTTGCAGTATTGTAGCACATCATGGATGATGTGGTGTGCTGAACCTTGACTGATGTCCAGATGCGCTGCAATTTAATTCACAGTCAATTCGCCGATCTTCATTTACAAGGCGGTCAATGGCTGCAACCGACTCTGGTAGTCACTACTCGGTGTACCCGTTCGTGAAGTCTATCACAGAACTCATGCCATTTTGGAACTTCCTACTTCACTCATACACTTGCTGGAGTGAAAGGCATACATCACTATACTGGACCTTCATTCGCAGATGAATTTCTATATGTTTAGCTCCTTCGCTGCTCAAAAATCAGATAACAAAACACTGCTGCTCTTTGGTGTATGACAATTGTGGGGCAGCCATCTGTTAATTGCAATTATAACATCATGTTGTTTGTCTGCACTGTGATGGTTTGTGCAGGGTACTCTTGACATCCTTAACAACCATATTAACAAATTATAATTCAAAGGCATGATTTTTAAAAATTTCTATCCAACTTTTAAGATTTTAACTTGAAGCCCCCTCATATATTTAAAGGGTATATGGGGTGGGCAGGTGGGGTAGTCCCTCTGATGGGGAACATGGCATGCTGCCTATACAAGCAGTTCTTCCACCATTGGCCCTCACCTGCCCCCCCCCCCCCCCCCCCCAATCTTGTAACTTGTGCATATGCCACACCCTGGCATACTGCTTCAACTGCCGGCTAAAACAAATGGGGGGGGGTAAATATTTTAAAATCAACATGACAATGTCTAACTAAGAATGTCAAAAATAGCAGCTCTTGCAGATGTCCTGGCCATTTGCTGCAACCAGACCCTTCCCTATGTGTCTTGATGCTAACATGCCATTAGACAATGCCAAGTTCGGATGAAAGAGTGAAAATGATTTTGAGAAAATGTTTCTCACTATAATCTAATTCATGTCCAACTCATGACATCACCCACATCAGTCTGTGATCAGACACACATCTACAAAACCAAAAACTGATATATGAATGTGTTCATCTCAGCAAATGGCAAGGAGAGTAGATACAGATGGTTCCTGTAGCTCTCTGGTTGTACACACTATTGCACCATTCTGGCCAAAATCTTGCAATCTGTGCATTTATTACCGGTTCATTGACTGCAGTTCTCAAAATTACATCTATTTCTCCTCACAAAGTTGTTGGTCCTTCACAGATTTCTCTCATCACAGTTGATAATTTCTCAACTAGGTTGGAGAGGGCCATGTTGCCCCCTCAGCTCCTCTTATGGAATTGACAGTCTCAGAGAAACATTATTCGACGGTCTGTATGTTCTCACAACAAGGACACGATTGTCCAATTTTTAATTTCTTGAATGACAGGTAAAAGGAATGAAAGCCACATAGTCCTGCTTACAGATGCACTGGCCGTAGTCACAGCACTGAAAAGCCAGAAAAATACTGAACTTAATGATTTAAGAGCAGTACTCTGTCAACTATGCCAGCAGGCCGCACCAAAAAGAGTAGTGGTGCAGTGGGTCCCATCTCACTGCAACATCCAAGGCAACAAGGAGGCAGACAGACTGGCAAAAGAAGGTGCAAAACTACCACAACCAGATACTAGTATGACATACGAAGAGTCAAAACGGCTTATTAGAGCTAGATACATGACCAAATGGGAAACCGAACATACTGGCTACACCAAAAACGATGCCTATTACCAGTTGAACAGAAAAGAGCAGGTCGTGGTCTTCAGACTTTGTACTGGCCACAATAGACTCAGGTACCACCTATTCAACAAATTGAAGATAGGTGGCACCGACGAATGCCCGTGTGGTACTGGGAAAATGACCGCTGAGCATTTGCTGCAAAACTGCCCGACATACGAGGCCATCACCAGTGGGAACACTAGACAAGCTCTATGGCAGTGTCGACAGCTGCTTTTTTCGAAAAAATAATGGTTACTGTCTGACTGCGTACGAAGAAGAATTTCTTGAACAGATTACGAGAAAACCTTTGACAGTATAGAGACCAATATTGTACTAAATGCTCTCAGACATCAAGGCATCACTGAAACCTATATCAGACTGATTGAGGAAACTAACAAAGACTGTAATACAGCCATCACGCTATACCACCGTCCAGTATATGTTCTGATAGCAAGGTGAACCCAACAGAGCAACACCATTTCCCTAAAGCTATTTACAGCGGCTCTCGAAAAGATTTTACAACAATTACATTGGATCAACAGAGGCATAAATACAAATGGTGAGTGGCTCACCCATTTACGATTTGCAGATGACATCGTTCTCACCAGTTATACAATTGAGGAAGCCTAACAATCCTTGAACGACTTAATGGGGTCAGCATAGATGCTGGTCTGAAGATAAATAAAAGTAAAACACAATGTCTCCTAAACCCTTACTGCCCAAAACAGGCATCAACCTCGGAGAGCAAACCATTGAGGATGTCAACTTTTATATCTACCTAGGCCAATAGATAAATGCCAAACACAAAATCGACCATGAAATCTCTAGACGACGAAAAGCAGTTTGGTATTCCTTAACTCCATTTAGCCAATACTACAAGCGATGAAAGACACCACGGCAAAAGCACACATTTTAAATTTCATGGTAATTCCTGCAAAGATTTATGAATGCGAAGTGTGGATCCTGCGCCAAACAAGTGCTGAAAAGCTATCACTCAGAGAGCAATGAAACAACATGTACTAAAAATGTATATATGAAATGAGATCCAAAACAAAGAAATTCAACATCAAACTTTGTTTCGAGGTGTCTTGGAAGCAGTAATATCACACAGACATGTTTGGGCTGGACATGTAGTATGCAGGCCTGAAAATAAGATGGACACATAGAACAATGTTTTGGTGGTAATATGGCTGTGTATGCCCTCGGGATCACCCAACTATGCGATGATGGAATGCACTGACCAAAGACCTAAGCCTGCATTGGTACAGCATTGCAAAAAAATTGAGACACTTGCAGAATATTTTTTACTTCCTCACATACATCTGCCGGACTGACGCAGAAGATAATGTGATGTGAACAGATGTTGTCCAAGTCTGCAGTGGCCAGTTCGCAGCCTAAATATTGTCACTTGTTCTGTTTTTTTATATGGAGTAGTACGAAACAAATGTCAGATTCTCAGTGTTCTCTGTGACATTTGTCTCTGAGGCTGTTCTCTATCATTGATTTTACTTCTCTATATGTTTCTTTTTCATCAGGATGTCTAAATGTTGTTATATTATCTTTTCCTTGTAAAAGAAAAAGTATTATTTGTCTTATAAGACACTGCACTGTGCTATGAAAACTGACTTGGAAAACCTGAAATCCTGGTGTTCAAACAGGTGTACACCTGCTGTCAGGTAGCTGTGCCCCCCCCCCCCCCCTCTTTTTAAAATGCATTTTTACTTCCTGTGGCTGACTAGGCCTGGGGGTAGGTATGTATTTCATTACTTTTATAATTTATCCTGGACAGCAGCTAACAACCTATTATTGATTTTCACCTGTCAAAGGTTCTTTTACGTGTACACAGAATCTCTCTGTTTCTTCTTCAATTCTTCAATCTCCAAAATGACTAGATGCTGGTTCCACCTCCCTTGAGACCAGACGACATATAAAACTTGTTGGACTGAAAACTCCAACATTTCGTGCTTTCATCTCTTGTGAGACTAGTGCCTTTACCTCTCAGTTATGGTTACCCACCTAAATCTAACTCAGTCAAAACATTAGGTTATTTTACCAATTCAGGGCGGTTGCGGCGAGTCCTCTCTTCAATATGCCGTCTTCTTTCCCTCCAGGACCTGTAGTGAAGAAAAGATTATAAGAATCAGAGCTACAATCTGTTATCATAATGAAATGAGTAATGATAAAAAAAAATACAACCAGATAACAAAATTGTATAGAATATCCAGACCAATAAAATATTCACAAGCTTCAAAACTTTTATCTAAAGACAATGCTGAAAATCATCTCCTGAATTAGTTTTTAACACTTCCTCCAGAATTACTTTGCACGCTGTGCAGTAATGATTTTTTAGTCAGAATTGGCAGCAGGACATTGAGAACGAACGTAGAAGAAAATATATCAAATTGACGTGTAGAGGACAGAGAGATATAATTGACAATTTGTGTATTAACCTTTTTCGTTCCAACGGTGTGAGAATATGTTAATTTCGCTCTGTCTCACTGGCGTTGCACAATGCCAGCTTTAATGTCGTCGCTTTATCGTATGTAAACTACCGGGTTAATGCTATAAAAACAGCTGAAAATACAGCTCTTATGATTGTAGAGAGTTCCAACTTCCGTCATGTATGGTTACAAGAAAACAATGGCGACTTTTAAATTTTTTTCGCTTGGATTTGAAGATTCACCCATTACTGAGAGTGATGTAGTTAAGTTTCTGCAATGGATTTTTCTGAGGCAGATCTATTTAGTTTGTTTATGAAAATACAATAATTATGTTTATGGTCGAAGTGACAGACATAGCCATTATGGTAAACATCAATAGTAGTATTAGTACATTTTTCAGTGATCTCCCCCCCCCCCCATTGCTATTGGGCGAGTCTATATTTTTGTGCTATTTTTCACCACTTTAACCTTCATCTTCTTGTATCTCAGAAACTAACATACACACAATAACACTAACAACAAGCTCTTTATTAATATTTGTCTCTAGACAGATTTTAAAAAAAAAAGAACACAAAACATTAGAGGTTCTCAAAATCAACAACCATATTATGACGAAAATTATGCAGATACAGGAAATAGAGGTAATTTTGTCATCTAGAAAGCGAAAGGTTAACCTTAGCAGACGCAGAGTGTTTTTTTTTACATCACAATAAAATTTCCCTTTTTTCTTCAGGAGACGTGAAGACATCAAAACTATTCTGGAGCATTGTTGTTTATTTACACTGATTGAACACATGTGTATTTGAATCTAAAAATAGACACTTCCGTCCCTGCCGAAGACGGATGTGTCGGACTGAAAGGTGCAAATATCGCAGTCAAACTGTAAACTAGTGACACAACGCAAATCCGTTCTCCGGACTACATCCAGCTACTTGCAAAGCACTGTTCAGGGCTTGGTAGAGGGAGATTGAGAATGAACGCAGAAGAAGAAGACACTTCCGTCATGGTAGATGTAAACTAGAAACATAGCTAGTTTTGTTTGAAAGAAAATTTTGAAACGATTTATTCTCTTTTCCACTCTGACAGGAAGATTATTCCATTATTGAGTGTGATGAAGTTAAATTGTTGCAAAGGTTTTTCTGAGTTAGATCTGTTTAATTTGTTATGCAGATGTAATAAATACGTTTGTAGTGGAAATTAACAGATATGATGACCTTATAAGAAACATTATCATGTTCTGTGACAATTTTTAAATTATCGGAGGCCCAGATTCCCTCCAAAATTGGTAAGTTTGCACTGTTTTCCATTTTCACCATCTACTTGTATCTCAGAACCTAACACACACAACAAAAACAATAACACCAACAAGTTAATTATTCATTTATATTTGCACACACAAACAAATCATATCTATAGACAAATAAAAAAGATACAGGGCTCTTAAAATCAACAAGCTAGAAAACATAAAGTGCTGAAATATAATACAGTGCATGGGAAATTGCGTACTTTTTTTATTGAGTGTGGTAAAGGCTAAGGTATTGGATTCTCTTACAAAGGCCACCATTGTTTATAACGTTGTTTTATTTCTATACAGCTTTTGTCTCTCATATGCCACATGAAGCCAGTATTGTTCTCTCGTTCCTGTGTGAATTTGTAGGTAATGGTATACATCCCACATGGATACCTGTCATATTTCCCAATCTTCATTTTGTTGTAAAGATAACTATTGAGTCTATTATGTCTAGTTCTCAGTCTGAGGATGATGACTTATTCCTCTCTACTTAAATAATGGTAGTTTTCTTTCTAAAAGTACGAGTAAGAGTTAAGACAGAAAACCAAGTTCATTAGAGAAATAGATAATTTGAGTACAAACGAAGAGAAAGAAGAAAAATTAGAGTGAAAAAGGAAATAAACTATGATACTAAACATACCTTTTGAACAAAGGAGAGGAAGACTAATGTCTGATCAGGCAAAATATACTGATCAGACATGTTAGTCAGGGTCAGACAAAATATACTGTCAAGACCCTCACCTTACATTTGCTTCATAGTAGCCCTCCCTGGAAACTGGCTGTTTTCATGACAGTCTGGCTAACGAGGTGAGGGATCGACGTGATCCCCATAGTAGTGAGTGACACACAGATGAAGCTGAGCATAGTACAACCGTCTGGAGGACCCCTGTCCACCTTCATCAACATGCTCAGGATGTGAGAGAAGCTACTGCAACCCACCACGTAATGCCCTTTTTAGGGTACACAAAAGAGTAACCTACTCATTGTGGGCATTCGCAAACAACCCTTTGAACAAATGTATTAATTATGCCTTCTGAGCAAATACCATGCTAAGGAAACTAACCTGTACTTTTTTACTTCAAGGATTCTGAATTGGAACAGTTTTGAGCAGTAACTGTGAACAGTTTTGCTATCTGAAAGAACAATAACAAATATTCATACAACATTACAGCCAGGTACCATTTTACAACAGGGTTACATTCCAGAAAATTCAGTTGTAAAGTGAATTGTTGTCAAATATATTCATCTCATTTGATGTGTTCAAATGAGATAAGTATGTGACATTCACATTTTTATCTCCAAATTAAATTGTTTTCTTCTTTGTCAGCGTTCGTCCTAAAAAAGAAGTCGTGCCGTTGTGTCATTGCTTACAATGAAGTTGCAATATTTAATACTTTTGGCTACACATCTGGGTTTTTTTGGGTACGGGTTTGCCTTGCCCCTGTGATGCCTTATTAGTTCCTGGCTTCTATCAGCTCAATAACTGTGTTGTATCAACAGCCCCAGAATCGCAAAGGCCAGCACAGCCTTTGGTAGAATGCGCTCGATGGTGTGGGCACGTCATGGCATCAGCGTCAAGACCAAACTCAAAGTCTACCGTGCAACCATCATTCCAACCCTACTATATGCTTGCGAAAGCTGGACTGTATACTCTGGACATGCAAAGAGGTTAAACCACTTCCACACAGGTTGCCTGAGGCGAATATTCCACATCCGATGGCAAGATCGTGTCACCGACATCGAGGTTCTCTAGAGGGCTAACATGCCCAGAATGCATGCACTGCTAGAGAAAGCACGACTAGGATGGGCCGGACACCTTGTCCGTATGTCAGACGAGTGGCTCCCAAAGAAGCTTCTCTATGGCGAGCTGAAAGAGGGATGTCGCGAGAGAGGGCTCCCAAAGAAACGTTTTAAAGACGGTCTGAAGGACTCACTGAAAAGTTGCCAGATAGACATCGACACCTGGGAATGTCTTGCGCAAAACAGATCTGACTGGAGAAGCACAGTCAAATCGGGTGTAGCTACCGGCGAAGACGACCATATTGTGAAAGCCCAGAGCAGACGTGAGACCTGGAAATCCCGAACAGCTGGAACACCATCACCTTCTACAAATCTCGTGTGCCCGCTATGTAGCAGATGTTTTTGTGCCCGCATTGGCCTGTTCAGCCACATGCGCACTCACACTCAACAGGGAAATCTGTGACAAGGATGATGTCGGCGGTCCTCATCGACAACGATGGAGAGCTATTATTATTATTACTATTATCATCAACCCAATTAAATTGAATCAATGTTTTTAAATTCATATGACTACTTTGCTGCTAGTTCTCTGTGCATTTTACAGTTGCAATGCAACATCTGTGCTTTTTAACTCTACACATCCACTTTCTGCTTTTTTTGGGCTGGATTAACCATCTCTAGCCTCAATCAATCCATTTCAGCTCCCTGTGGAAGATAGAGCGACAAAGCTGATATTGGGATTCCAGAATTACAGTTTTACAGGAAAGACTCAGAAAAACCGGACTATAGTGTCTAGAAAAGAGAAGAAATCGAGGGGATGTAATACAGGTTTATAAGATGATCAGAGGAATGGATAAATTAGACTATAACAAGTTTTTCAAAATACAACCACCCACAAGAACAAGAGGGCATAGTTACAAATTAACTAAAGAAAGGTCCAGATTAGATATTAGGAAATATATTTTTAGTCAGAGAGTGGTGAATATTTGGAATGCATTGCCACAGGAGGTAGTGGAGACAGGGACAATTAATGCATTTAAGAATAAATTGGATGCGCATAGCTTTTCGAGCAAGGTAATGTAAATGAAACTGGTTGTATACAGACTCTGCAGAGTCTTCTAAACCAGTATAAAAATGTTAGGTTAAGGTAATCAACAAATCCCCATTTCTATTGGAAGTTATTTGTGATTTAAAATTTCTACAGGATGAGGTTCCCATGCACAACCTTACTTATGACATGCCTAGTAGGTTACAGTGTCACTATTCTTTCCTTCCCCTTTAAACCCAGATAAAAATCAACGTGTCCGTGGTACTATTCTCATATCTGTCACACAGAGTCAGCTGAAAAAAAAAACACTTTGGACAAGTAATGCTACAACTGACAAAAATGCTTTGGACAAGTAATGCTACAACTGACAAAAACGCTTTGGACATGTAAAGCTACAACTGACAAAAACACTTTGGACAAGTAATGCTACAACTGACAAAAACGATTTGGACAAGTAATGCTACGACTGACAAAAACACTTTGGACAAGTAATGCTACAACTGACAAAAACACTTTGGACAAGTAATGCTACAACTGACAAAAACGCTTTGGACAAGTAATGCTACAACTGACAAAAACGCTTTGGACAAGTAATGCTTCAACTGACAAAAACACTTTGGACAAGTAATGCTACAACTGACAAAAACGCTTTGGACAAGTAATGCTACAACTGACAAAAACGATTTGGACAAGTAATGCTACAACTGACAAAAATGCTTTGGACAAGTAATGCTACAACTGACAAAAACGCTTTGGACAAGTAATGCTACAACTGACAAAAACACTTTGGACAAGTAATGCTACAACTAACAAAAGCGCTTTGGACAAGTAATGCTACAACTAACAAAAGCGCTTTGGACAAGTAATGCTACAAAACACATGCATCCTTTTATGTCGCTACCTTGACAACAATATGGGCTTACCTAATAGAGACTCCTTAGCTCTTTCTTCTGCAGACTTGATTTTCACTTCTGCTGCATGTAGTTTGAGTTTCTCATTGGCAGTTGCATTTAAGGTAGCTTTGAAATAGACAAAATTGGAAATTAGGTAATGAACACACATTTATACATACTGGGGATCAAGATACTGAGCAGTGCATGAGCTGCAGCAGTCAGCAACCCAGAGTTGACTGCTAGAGTTAGGGTCAGCGAACCAGAGCTGCCAATACCCTTCTATACCTCCAGATACACAAATGATTGACCCCTGTGCTCCCACTGCAGCCAAATGTGAATGAACCCTTTTCAAACAAAACAGTTACAGTAAAACTTAACTTTGTTGTGTGAAGAGAAATATCTTTTCATTTATATCTCTTTAACGAAAAAAAAATAATATATTTGTAATATATTATTTGAAGAAAGGAAAAAAAAAACCAAAACTATTTAATATATTTTTTCCATGATCTATTTAAAAAAAAAAAGGTGAATATACTTTCTCATTTTATCTCTTTAAAACCATTTGAATGTCTTTTCCTACAATATCTCCTGCATAACAGGCTGCAACAGAGCAGACTGGCTAAAGTGAAGGCATCAGAGGGACGGCTAACTCGGTATCCAAAAATGCCTGCTGAGGACAGATGTGTTGGACTGAAAGGCGCAAATATTGCAGTCAAGCTATAAACGATGATACAATGCATTTCATTCACTGGACTTCAGCGCTACAACTTACAAAGCCCTTTTCAGGGCTTGGTAGCTGGAGTTTGTATTCTTCTTCATCATCGTTTGTTCTCAAACAAACTGCAGCCTTATACTCAACCCCGCTAACACTTCAAAAAGACAGCATCGGGCCGGCAACAGAGGATACCGATAAACGATATATTTATGCCCACTCTGTGCTACCAGTCCCTGCCCAAAATGCGCATGAGCAGAATTTCTTCTTTTTCGTACTCTGTTAGATGTCGACTTTAATTTGTCAAAGAAAGCAGTGGTCATGATTAGGCTGTCAATGCTGCCATAGATCGTGTCTAGTGTTGGCGCTGGTGATGGTTACATATACTTTCTCTGGTCCTCGTATGTCATGCAATTTTGAAAGCAGATGTTCAGGGGTCATTTGCCCAGTAACCCAGGTGCATTCGTCAGTAGCACCTATCTTCAGTTTATGGAATAGATGGTACCACAGTCTGTTGTGGCCTGTGCGGAGTCTGGACAACCACCTGCTCTCTTCTGTTCAACTGGTAATAAGCATCAGGTCACAAATTAACATGGGATAGCTTAAAAATGTAGATAATAGTTTTTGAATGTGTCAACTGTCTTTTTAACCTACTTTGTACTTAAGCCATTATCTGCTTTCTGTTATCATTTGCTTCCTCTATCCTTGACAAATTTACTCTTTTCCATGTATCTTGCAACTGACACGAATGCACTATATTACCACTCTATTGAACTATCTTAATATTTAAAAATGTAGACACACTAATAGGACATCCAAGGATGTCCTTCAGCACATCAACCATTCAAAACACAGCTGGGCAGGTCATATAGCTAGAAGACAAGACAAAAGATGGAGTACCATAACCACCCCGTGACAAAAAGAGACCCCAGGGACGGCCCCCAACTCGCTGGCGAGATTCACTAGAAAAGCACAACACAACGCTCCCCACAATAGACGGATTTCTATCCCATTAGGCGACTTACGCCCACGACTGGATCCTGAGTTGGGACCCGCTCAAGGGTGACCACCCTTTGGCGAAGAATAGGTCGAACTAAGAAAATACAATAATAATGTTTGTTTATAGGTGTCAGTGGCCTGTTGTGTCGATCGACCACTGCTAAAGCCTGCAGCTTGTTTGTTGCCAGGCCTTGTCTTTAGCTGAAGGGGAGTTTGTCAACTGTTGGAGTGATGAAGTGGGGGGCGTTCCCTCCTGTTTCTCAGCCAGCCAGTGGTCTTTGGCACAGAGGAATAATTTAAGAAGGTATCGACGAGTCGTGGTGTTCTGACCCTGCCGGACAACATGGCCAAAGATGGAAACGAGACGTCGGACCACATTTTCCACGATGATGGTGAGATTTTGTGAACAAGGTCATGCCATCAAACTTTGAGAATGTGTTGCTGGTTGCGCATATGGAAAGCCTCAAGTTTTGATATGTCATGTTTATGCAGTGTCCAGGTCTCTGAGATACCCAAGAGTATAAGGATCACACATGTCTGGTAGATGCGTCATTTGGATTGTAGGGAATTCCTGCAAAAATCGTTGGCAGATGGAAAATAATTCTTGTGGTGGAGCATCAAAATAACATAAGAATAGAACACGATGTAGAGTGGACACCCACCATAGGGTATCCACAGTTGAAAGACAGTTTTTTCCTGAAGTATCCTGGTTAATCTTTTTCGGCGGATTTTGATGATTTGGCTCTGTTCCACTGGCGTTGCAAGCTCTAGGCCCATTGCTTTATCGTATATAAACTACCGGGTTAATGCAGTAGAAATGGCTGAACATACTGCTCTTTTGATTGTAGAGAGTTTCAACTTACCCCATGTGCAGTTAAACGAAGAAAATGGCAATTGTAAAATTCTGTTTTAGATTTGGGAAAGGATTTCTTCTGTTTTTTGTCTATTTAGTTTGTTTATGAAAATACAATAATTACGTTTATAGTCAAAGTGACAGACATAGCCATTACAGTGAAAAATCAATAGTAGCAGTAGTACATTTTTTGGCTAATTTTTTTTCCCTAACCAAGGGACGCCGCTACTGGATGAGTCTATACATTTGTCCTATTTTCCACCACTATCACCTTCATGTATCTCAGAAACTAATAACACCAACAAGTTCTTTATTAATTTTTGTCTCTAGACACACAAAAAATACATTTAAAAAAATAATATGACGTGTTGAAAAATTATGCAGATCCAGGAAATAGAAATAATTTTGTAAACTGAGAATCCGAAGGTTAAAATAAATACTTACCATTTGATGCATCTCCAAAACCCATCTTTTGTGGATTGACAGCAATGTTATTGTCAGTGGGCCAGCCAACAGCAGAGCTTCCGTCCAACTTGCGCAGTTTTCCCCCTCGTTTGTTCTTGAGTGACTCGATCTTGCGCTTGATTGTTGCCAGGGAATTGCTGCTGCTTGTCACCAATTCCGAGGGCTCTGAACTGCTGGTGACCTCCTCTCTGACAAAATGGACTGTGCCACTGCTGCTGTATGCAACATCGATGTTGCTGTGCTGGTCATTCTTCTCACAACTGGATACAAAATCCACACACAATTCAGAAGTTATCACAGAGTGCCTGCACGGTGTAACTGATAATGCAGAGGAACATACTTCTGAGGATATCACGCTGCATTGCTTACTGACTATGTCATCATCTACAATTTCACCATCTTCAACACTATCTAATTCTTCTTGTGGATTTCCCTTGATGTCTACGCAGAAGGACTCTTTCAAGGGAATGTTCACTGGAGATGTTGCAGGAATGGAAGAAGTACATTTGACTGTGAGCGAAACATTTGGACTTGCAGATTCTGTGGATTGACTTGGAAGTAAATCTGTTTCTATGTCTCTGTTACTGGCATCTTTTGCCACTGAAGACTGCTCAACAAGTGCCTGCAATGCTGGCTCAAGACAAGAGCTTTCTAAACTTGAGGAATCTAAGCTGACAGCTATGTTATCTCCGACTGGAGATAGTGGTTGTATAATACTGCTGTTAACCATACAGCTCTTGAACAACTTCACGTGATCATCCACACTGCTGAAGTCCCCCGTTCCTGTGTGTAAGGCCTCTCTTTGACTCTCCAAGGGACATTTCTGGAATGACTCTTGAGAGACGACCCACAGCTTCCTTTGTGATTGCTTGGGCTCTATATTTGTTGAAGGACATATTGGTGCTTTCTGGGGAGTTGACTTTGCCAGAGGAATTGCACAGTCTGACTCAAGCATGACTGCTGATGGTTGGACAGCGTCTGTTGGGGTTTCCTTAGTTGAATCTGAGACTTCACTAGGCTTCTTGTCACCACAGCCTACTTCTTCTGTTGTAGGTTTTGAGTTTGCTGACACAAATGGAGGAGAAACAAAAAAGATAAAAGCATTCAGCATTTAAAGTAAAGTTTGTCGCATAGAAGTTACACTACTGTCGGGGAATGAAGTTATTTCAGAAATATATTTATCATTAAAACTTGTTCAGCTCTCTGTGGAGCATAGGTTCTCAACAATTACGCACCAAGCACTGCCAAAGATGGATGTGTTGGACTGAAAGGTGCAAATATCGCAATCAAGTTGTAACCTACGACACAATGCATTCCATTTTCCAGACAACATCTTGCTACTTGCAAAGTACTTTTCAGGGCTTAGTAGAGGGAGATTGAGAGCAAATGAAGAAGAAATGCACAGGGCAGGATAAGTAGGTGCAGACCTAAATACTCAGGAAGAAGGGAAGACAAACCTAACAACGGCAGGAAAGATGTGGGAGAGCTGGAAATGATGCCACATGACGGTGAGCATTTGTTGAGGACCTATGCTCCGCAGGGAGTTGAAGGGTTTTGACTGATTGATTTCATCTACTCACCTGTCTTTTAGGTAGCTGAAGCTTCCATTACGAGGTCATCTGTAGCACAAAGATTACAAACCAGAAAATGACATCATAGACAAACTTGGCAGAGATAGGCAGATAAAGATCTTCAGACTCACAGTGGTGACATTACAGACTCAAGGACCACCTCCACAGAATGGGACAGAGACACTGCCAAATGCGATTATGGAATACCCAAGGATACACTAGAACATATCCTGCAGGAATGCCCAACTTATACAGACCAAAGCGAGGCAGTCTGGCCCAGGTGAAGCGACCATGCTCGAAAAGCTGTGAGGGACCGTTGAAGACCTGAAACAGCCTCCTTCAGGAACCTCACTGGGCCAGAAGCATAAAATCAGTTGATTAAAGACGAAGAAGGTCAAGCGTGTTGCACTAGCTGTTGTTAAGCCCATACAGTAATGCTTGTTATACCATCTACTCACCTTTCTCTTAGGTAGCTGAAGCTTCCATTAGGAGGTCTAGTGTGTTGTAAGCTCATACGGCAGGGCATGTTATACCATCTACTCACCTTTCTCTTAGGTAGCTGAAGCTTCCATTAGGAGGTCTAGTGTGTTGTAAGCTCATACGGCAGGGCATGTTATACCATCTACTCACCTTTCTCTTAGGTAGCTGAAGCTTCCATTAGGAGGTCTAGTGTGTTGTAAGCTCATACGGCAGGGCATGTTATACCATCTACTCACCTTTCTCTTAGGTAGCTGAAGCTTCCATTAGGAGGTCTAGTGTGTTGTAAGCTCATACGGCAGGGCATGTTATACCATCTACTCACCTTTCTCTTAGGTAGCTGAAGCTTCCATTAGGAGGTCTAGTGTGTTGTAAGCTCATACGGCAGGGCATGTTATACCATCTACTCACCTTTCTCTTAGGTAGCTGAAGCTTCCATTAGGAGGTCTAGTGTGTTGTAAGCTCATACGGCAGGGCATGTTATACCATCTACTCACCTTTCTCTTAGGTAGCTGAAGCTTCCATTAGGAGGTCTAGTGTGTTGTAAGCTCATACGGCAGGGCATGTTATACCATCTACTCACCTTTCTCTTAGGTAGCTGAAGCTTCCATTAGGAGGTCTAGTGTGTTGTAAGCTCATACGGCAGGGCATGTTATACCATCTACTCACCTTTCTCTTAGGTAGCTGAAGCTTCCATTAGGAGATCTAGTGTGTTGTAAGCCTATATTAAAGGGCTTCTGTTATATCCCTTCCCATTTAGTAGTCTACCTTGTGTCCTACAACCTGATCATTTATTATAGTCGATCAATTTTCCTTCAATGACTTGCCTTGTATATTGGGTGTTAGCAAATTATAAAAGCAATTTAGGTGCAGAGTTGATTTAACCAAGATATAAATGATTTAGGCAAAATTAGCCATTGATTAATGATTTAGCTGTTGTGTTGATTTAGCCAACATATCAATGGTTTAGACACAGGGTTAATTTAGCCATTATTTAAATAATTTAGGTGGCATGTTGATTTAGCCAACTTATCAATGGTTTAGACACAGGGTTAATTTAGCCATTATTTAAATAATTTAGGTGTCATGTTGATTTAGCCAACATATCAATAGCTTAGACACATGGTTAATTTAGCCATTGTTTAAATAATTTAGGTGTCATGTTGATTTAGCCAACATATCAATAGCTTAGACACATGGTTAATTTAGCCATTGTTTAAATCAGAGGTGGCAAAACTACGGCCCGCAGGTCAGATCCGGCTCGCCAACCAGTTTGGGATGGCCTCTTATTGCTGATTGAAAATGACTATGCTCCGCTAAAAAAATATAACAAAATAGCACACACAGGCACCAGAACAAAACCAGAATGAACAATTACCATCTCCCAAACACTACCAACTCTTTCTCTCTCTCTCTCTCATACCAATTGAGCTCCACTAGATAGTGCAGACAAAATTAAAACGATAAAGCCAAATCTCTGATCGTGCACGTGGACAGGCAAAGACAGTGTCGGTACCTACTTTGATTATGAGAAACTGAAAGCAATGACATATCTTTTCTGCAATTGAAAGTCTCTGAGATCAATTGATGTTGCTTTGTCTTTAGCATCGGTATGGGAAAGTCATCGTGGGAGTGGATGGTAGGTACATTTCTATAGGAAGGAGTTGAGGAGCACAGTTGGTCTTGTGAAGTGTTTCAAGTATAAATCAGCCAGTGATACTTCTGTGATTGTAGCTGTTGTGCACGTTTTCATGTATAAGAGTTTGTATTTGTAAAAATGTTTTCCAAGTATAGAGTAATTTGCCGATGCTTTCTGTACGTGATTCATTATATATGTAAAACTAAATCTCAGAATGTTATTTTTTTAAGGATGTTGTAGGTCTGGCCCTCTGGTGTTACCCTTTACCATAACCTGGTCCTCGGCCAACCTTAGCTTGGCCACCACTGGTTTAAATGATTTAGGTGTTATGTTGATTTAGCCAACGTATCAATGGTTTAGACACAAGAGTTCATTTGGGTATTATTTAGGTGTCATATTGGCTTAGCCAATATATACGCAATCTAGGTGTCCATTTAATTAATTCATTCAATCAATGTGAGGGAGCGTGGCCAGGGATGAAACGCCCACTTCACAACCCAAGCGCATCAAGTTCGCATCCCGCAGTGTCCATTTTAGCAGAAAGTGGGCCCCCCCCCCGGTGCAATCGTTCCTCTGTGTACAGACATTAATGACAACCTACTGTACTGTACACCTGCGAAGAAACTTATATAACAGCCAAATATGTTGGCAGTTGTAGGAAGCGACGTTCTGTAAAGGATATACCACTTACATTAGATTTTATATAAACAATTTTTTGTCAAATTGATTTAGCCATTATATAAACCATTTTTTGTCAAATTGATTTAGCCATTATATAAACAATTTAGTTGCCCAGTTGGTTTATAAATTATACGAGGAAGCTTCAAATGAAAACCTTAAAAAAGTGGGATAAAAATTAGAAAAACTATGCCCTTTTATTGTAACTTGCTAATATGGTTGATAAGTATGTCAAGAGTGTCCTGCAGGTGCCTTCACGGTGTAGGTCAAGATCATGACATACTAATTGCAGTTAAAAGATGGCCACAGCACTATTGACACGTACCAAAGAGGAGTAACATTTTATTATCCATGAAACCTATAGAAATTCGCCAGTAAATTTTAAAGTCCAATACAGTGTTGCCTGCTTTTCACTCCTAGACAATCTGCAATTTTCCTTTACGAGGCAGTCAACGGCTGCAATCAAATCTGGGGTCACTACTCGATGTGCCTGACCCTGTCATAAACAGTCTGTCACAGAACATACGCTGGTAACTTCCTACTCTACTCATACACTCACACTGTGTGTGATTGACGCAGGAATAAATCCACTGCCACACCAAGAACAGTATGTCCTGAGAAGTGACTAATAGTTGTGTAGACAACTCTCCAACACATCACTGCACACTCCACCATTCACGCAGGCCAAAAGTGTGCTTAATAATGTGAATTAGCCTTCTGGATATGCATAAAAGTTCTAGAAACAAGCTCATTGATATTATATTGAATAGAGTGAACAAATAATTTTCTTATAAATTGAAAGAAAAAGATGATAAGATGTTTAGAAATTTATTATAAACACATAACTGTCGCTCAAAAAATGTATAATTAAATTTAAAAACAGTATAAATAAATTTGTAAAATACAGATGGTTCAGCCGTGGGTGCACATAACAGATGGACACGTCGAGTGACATTGTGGTGGCTATGCAACTTTAGCTGCCCTTGCAGGCGACTGAGGATGAGGTGGAGAGATGGCATAATGGAGGCCCTGGGCCCAACATGGTACACTAAGGCAAAAGAGCGAAATGAGTTTACTCAACATTTGGCTAACTGGCATCAGACACATGTATGACTGAAAACCAGGATTTTTAAATTGAGTATCAATTTGTCTGAAAATGATTTTTTTTTGCCAAATCATATGTCCTTGTTAGTTTGCTTAATTTAAATGCATACCTTTTTCCTTGTCCATTTGCTTGCGGTACTGAAAGCATGGAATGGCAGATAAGGGAATGTCATGGGCCTGTAGATTTATAACAGGAAACAGCACAAGCTTATTAATTTTGGACATGTAAATGCATGAACCTGTAAATTTAGAACTATGAAAAATGATATTTGAAATGTTTAAAAGAAATAAGGATTAATCTGAGAATTGAATACCTGAAAAACTTTTAATCTGGAAACTTGGATTTAAAGCAAATAGTGATCTAAAAATTTGGTATAGAATAAAAAAGGCAAATCCTAAAATGAAGATGAGAAATAATAATGAAACTTTAAATTTGTATTAGGAACAATAAGAAAACTATACATTTTGTTTGGAAACAATAAAACAAAAAACTTTTGATTAAAAATAACAAAACAAAAAATTTTGATTAGCAACAATAATGCAACTATAAATTTTGATTATTTACAATGATGCTATACATTTTGATTAAAAACTTGTCGATCACTATGCCAGAACAAACCACATCGAGGTCCCTGCAGATAAGCATACAGACATTAGCGAAGAGCTAAAGGGGCACGACAACATGAATACGGCACCTGAAGAGCACATGATGGCCAAATTAACAATGCGCGAAATGGAAGAGGCTATGAGAACATTAAAGAAAAGGAAATCTCCCGGAAAAGACGGGATAACAAACGAAATGCTGATGGGGCTGGGCCAAACAGTGAAGAGGAAACTGCTATCGGTCCTGAACCAAAGCTGGTAAAGGGGAATTGTACCCCAGGCATGGAAAGACGCAATACTGGTACCAGTACCAAAAACAGGAAAGGACAAAACGGATCCAAATGGATACAGGCCCATCAGCCTACTGAGCTGTGTCGGCAAGCTGATGGAACGTATGATAAACACCAGACTGATGTGGCATCTGGAAGAAAAACGAATACTAATTCCACAGCAAGCCGGCTTTAGACAGCACAGATCCACTGAGGACCAGGTCATCCTCATAGCCCAGGAAATAGAAGATGCCTACCAGGCACAGAAACAAACAGTAGCTGTTTGGGTGGATCTGGAAAAGGCATTTGACAAAGTCTGGAAAGATGGACTTAGAGTCAAGCTAAGAAGAAGTGACGTTTGTGGGAAAATGTTCAAGTGGATCAACCACTACCTCAAACAAAGAACGGCCAGAGTCCAAGTACAAGGGCAGATGAGCAAAAAGGTGACACTCGAGCAGGGAGTACCCCAAGGGGGGGTACTGTCACCCACACTCTTCCTGGTATATATAAACGACATCACAGAGAATATACCAAGGAGAGTCCATAGCTCAATGTTTGCAGACGATCTGGCTATGTGGACCTCTGAAAAGAATCTCACCATAGCAAGAAATCGGATGCAGACGGCCCTAACATCGCTGGAAGAGTGGGCGAACTCATGGCTGGTTAAAATAAACGAGGAGAAAACCACATGCACAATATTCTCGCTTTCATTAAAACCCCAAAATAAGTCTAAATGGCAAATTCCTGCAGCCAAACGACAACCCAACCTATCTGGGAGTCACATTTGATCGGCGCATGACATGGAAAAGTCAGATTGAGAGAAACCGAATGAAAGCCAGAGAAAGAATGGCAATCATGAGGAAACTTGCTGGCACAAGCTGGGGAGCAGACGAAGGCATACTAAAGAAACTGTACACTGGAAGAGTGAGACCAGTTCTCGAGTATGGCATTGCGGCATGGACAACAGCAGCGAAGGCGAACTTCGATAAAGTTAGCAAACTTCAAAACCAAGCCATGAGAATTATAACAGGTGGCATGAAGTCAACGCCAATTGTAGAACTTGAAAAGATTACAAAACTGCAACCCATGACCGATAGAAGAGACTGCAGAGCCCAGCTGCAGTCAGAGAAACTCCGAAGACTGACTGACCATCCAATGCACCAGAGACTAAACAATTTGGGAAATGGGAAACTAAAGCGGAGAAACTTTGCAGAAATAGCCAAAGCAAAGATGCACGAAGATCCCATAAACGCACTAACAACACCAAAACCCATCACTACTGTACGAAAACCTACCTGGAGGCAGGATATATTTCCAGAGGTGGTAGAAAATATACCAGGTATTGCAAACAAAAACTGCCAGACTGAAAAAGAAAGGAGAGATACTACCCTAAGCTTCATATTGAAAAGCTACCCAAGCATGGACTGGACCCATGCATACACCGACGGTTCTGTAACAAACACTACACAGAACGGAGGGGCAGGAGCATTCTTGAACCTACTAAATGGAAAACAAATAACAATGTCATTCGCTACTGGTAAGTACACAAGCAATTTCAGAGCGAAGGCAGAGGCACTGAGGGCGGCAGTGGAAGAAATGGTGAGACACAGTGAAAGTGAAAGCCATATAGTCCTGCTTACAGATGCTCTCTCCGTAGTCACAGCGCTAAAAAGCCAGAAAAACACTGAGCTTAATGACTTAAGAGCAGCACTCTGCAAACTGTGCCAGCAGTCCGCACCAAAAAGGGTAGTGGTACAGTGGGTCCCATCACACTGCAACATCCAAGGTAACGAGGAGGCAGACAGACTGGCAAAAGAAGGTGCAAGACTACCACAAATAGATACCAGTATGACGTACGAAGAGTCAAAACGGCTTATCAAAGCCAGATACATGACCAAATGGGAAACCGAACATACTGGTTACACCAAAAACGATGCCTATTACCAGTTGAACCGAAGAGAGCAGGTCGTTGTCTTCAGACTTCGCACTGGCCACAATAGACTGAGGTACCACCTATTCAACAAATTGAAGATAGGTGGTACCGACGAATGCCCGTGCGGTACTGGTAAAATGACCGCTGAACATCTGCTGCAGAACTGCCCGACGTACGAGGATCAGAGAGAGCAGATGTGGCCATCACCAGTGGAACTGCAAGACAAGCTTTATGGCAGTGGCGACAGCCTCAGGATGACCGCCGCTTTTTTCGAAAAGATAATGGTTACTGTCTGACTGCGTACGAAGAAGAAGAAGAAGATTAAAAACAATAACGAACGTAAACATTTTTATTAGAAACAATAATAAAACTACACATTTTGATGAAAAACAAGAGTAAAACTATAAATTTTAATCTAAAAATGCTGAATAGAAACAAGGATGAATCTGTGAACTTGGAACAGGTAAATGTATGAATCTGTGAACTTGGAACAGGTAAATGTATGAATATGCAAATTGTTAGCAGGAATAAATATAAAACAGAAAATTAAGAAAACAACATTAAACGAAATTACAGCAAATTACTTTCAAGCAGTAATAAAAACAATGATGTCAAAATAGGGATAAAAGGTATAGGTAGTCTCATAGCTGACACTGTTGTCGTGGATGAAGTGTAAGAAACTTCATTGTATGGGGCATCATCAGTTTTTATAAAATGAGGTGGTGTTGACAGCTCCCTTGCTTTTGTTGGTTGTAAGCCAGGTAGCCATTTACAGGTTAGCATTCTGGAATAGGTTGATAAGGATAATCGAATCCAGCACCACTGTTTTTGAGAAGTGAGTGCTCTGTCACTCTAAAACTATGACAGGTGACAAGATCGAAGGTATGAAAGAGGGACGGTTAATTGACTACGAAATGTGTGTGGCTGTGTGAGTGAGAGAGATAAAAAGAGGGGGAGAGAAAATTAGAATGAAACGCTTGGAAGAAAAGAACAGCACAGAGGCCAAAGATTACTTAGCGAAGAGCAGGGAAAGAGGAAGCCAAGGTAATGTCTCATTGGCGGAGCTCAAGAAGATGGGCCAAATAGGGATCAGTGGAGAGTAGCCACTTCAACTGTATATTCCAAGGGGTAACGGATGGATTAAGTTCCATGTGTTCCGATGGAATCAACTATATCCTGACTTGGACTTTTCTCATACCTGAATTGAAAGATGAAAGTACTATCAAGCTTGCCTGGGGATTTCAGAACAGAGAGCACCTTGTTGTTGTTGTTGAATGCCCACAATGAGTAAGTTTACTCTTTTGTGTGCCCTGAAAAGAACGTTAATCCTACCAGACCGCTGTATCCGTTTTCCGTTAATTTCCTTAACTGACGCTATACCGCTGGACCGGTTTTGCTGTACTTTAGGTAGTACGTATTAAATGCGTCAGAATCTAAAAATAACCAACCAATCGTGATCAATCCTCGTGATTAGTCATTGCAAATGGCTGTCCCCATGTTTGAATTGATTTTGTGGGGTTTAACATGAACAAATTCTGAAAATTGACAATGAAACGAGCGGCTGATGAACCAAGCACTTCAACAGGAAAGCAAAGTAAGTCTAGGCTTATGACAGTCCAACAGGTGATCAATAATTTGGTTGATTCAGACTCTGTTCAAGTGAAACAGACAGAGAGAGCTCGAGTGATGAGATGAAGGCTTTTCTTGGACTGAGGATCTATATGGAATACTCATATATAAAGCCCAGCTATCAGGATTATTGGACAAATGAGGGCTCTTTGTTGTGTTTACTCCCGGATTTCGAAATGTTATGACTCGAGACAGATTTTTTGCCTTTTTCTGGGTGGATTGGCACACAAAGGTGGAATATTGACGCTAGATGAAAGGTAAACCTATTTTCTACAATGTCTCCAAGTTACATCTTATTTTAACCACTTGTTTGCATGTAACTAACATTTTTCTATATCATGTTTTTTTTTTTCTCTTTAATGCTCTGGAGCCCAGGAATGGGGGACAGTTAGGTTCAGGGCCTCAGGTATGGTAGGGTTAAGTGGTGGCAGGTTGCATTAGCTTTCCTCACATCCTGAGCGGGCTGATGAAGGTGCACCGGGGTCCTCCAGGTGGTTGTGCTATGCTTGGCTTCAACTGCGTGTCGCTCACTACTACGGGGATCATGTCAATCTCTCACCTTGTTAGTCGGCTGCCATGAAAACAGCCAATTTTTAGGAAGGGCTGAGCGGAAGCCGAGGGTCTGGGCCATATGTTTTGCCTAACCCTGACTAACATATCTGAACAGTATATTTTGTTTGACCAGACGTTAGTCTTCCTTCCCAGAGAGCACCTTGTAATGATGTCAACTGGATTCCTCAATGTGTGTCCTCTCCAATGCCAGCATCTTGTCCTATGTTCCACTGTTACCTGTCTGGTTCATTTCACCAGTTATACATTAGTTATCTTGTTGTGTTCACGGAGACGTGTCGTTGTTTTCCATATGGACTAGTCAGTTCGTTCATTTTTTGTGTTTTCGTCCCACCAATTTTCCTGGCATAGGCATCAACTGTATGAATTGGTACTACAGTTATACCTGTGTCATGTTTTCATGGCCTGGTGCACACAGACGGGCTCGTTCTAGTGATCTCTTCATAACCTGACGATGAAAGGCATAACAGGATAAGCGAAAAGAAAAAGAAAAGTGCATACGGCTGAACTCCACGAGATTGACGCCCTTCGCCTTGACTGCAGACAGCGTCGGTTTTGGTGTGACTTAGATTTGGACATGTGACTATAATAGACTTGAACACGTCGCCCGGGAGAACTGCTGAGTGATGTCCCTGCAGCCTTCTGCGGTTATGGGAAAGGCAAGACACACAATGATAGATGTCATCCCCCTTCGCTGACTTGCGGGATAACTATTTATGGGAAAGGCCTCTGAGTAAACCCTGAGGAAAGATCTGCATCCTGTGCTATCTTCAGTCATCTCTATAGTGTCTTGCCACTGGCCAAAGATAGCTTAGGATCAGAGAGTGAGGTTGACAAATGGAGCAGTTTCTTTTTCACTTTAATCCAAATCACTACACAAGTCACCCATTTCAGTGGACACAGCAAGAGAAAAGATTGTCCACACGGCTGAACAGAGAGAGTGGTCTTCATCACATGTGATGGACGAAACATCAGTTATCTTATAATAACATTTCAATTCTTCTATGCTGTGTAAGCTTCCATTAATGAAAGTCTGTATCTTTGTAACTGTTTTTGTTGCTCTCTTTATTTCAGAACCATACAACAGAATGGAGTTTACATTATAGTAAAGATAGCTATTTTTGATTTTCATCAGCCCATGCAGTGAAAACTTATCTCACATTTGGTTTTCTTATTGTTAAGAATAAAACTATCATTAGAGCCAGCGACTCATAACTGGTTGCTTGCATCAGTCGGCGAGCGAGAGCTGACCAAGACCCTATTCCGCCTCCAAGCGGCAGTCCTGGAGACAGTCTGCACTAGTGTAGTCTGTAGAATAGCGGTAACAATGGGAATGCAAACTCAGCGCACAAAAAAGTGAGCTGAAACCAGGCGTTTTAGGCCGAAAGGTACAGATATAGCAGCCTCGCTGTAAACTAGAACACAACATCCTTTTCAGGACAAATGCAGAAGTGGAGTCCACAGTGAGAGAGCACTTATAGTGCTGAGGAATAAAGACTGATTGCCCCAGCATCACCATGCAGTGTACAACAACATTTTTCATTGTACCCCCATGCTATTCTAAGGTTTTGAATCCATGTCCTCTAGGTCTAGAGCCTAGACAATTTGGCCACCTGCCCATCATTGTTAAGAACACAAAAGGTTAAAGTGAATCACAATCATACACGTCTCAGTCTCTGTAGACCATGCGCGTGACACCCAGTTTTGTCCACCTGTCTCCTGTATTTAGACACTGTCTGCAATGACTGTAAAGGCCAGTCTGCAAGTGACAGACTCTGCCACAGATCATACAACCATGCTGAGGAGGCTGACTTGCAGAGGTAGTCCTTGATCTTTCCAGACTTTCTCTTTTCTCTGCAGCCAGAAGGCCTCAATGAGTGTTGGCAGCCACTATGCCCCCTCCAACTGACTGTCTCCAAACAGCTAGAAGTGAATTCCAAACCATAATTCAACCGTCAATCAATACCATTTAATTCTGTGCGGAACATAGATCCTTAACAAATAGCTGTCAGCCGCTCCATTTATGGCCGGCCAGTGTTCTCTCTATTTACCTACACCTCTCGTCTCCAGATGTGTTGAGGTCTACCTCTCTCTTTCCCACTGACATCCTGCACAGACACTGTCAAGTAATGCCACCAGCATCTCTCCTCATGGGGAACTGAGATGCTAATCCCGTCAGACACAACATACTGACCAGGACGTCGCTTCAGGGTCAACACACTGACCAAGACCCCCATCTCTCTTCCATGTAGTGTTCCCTGGAAACAAGCTTTCAAGGTAGCCTGGCTGACAAGATGTGGATCGATGTGATCCCGCAGTAGCGAGCGACATGCAGATGAAGTCAAGCATTGCACGACTGCCTGGAGGACCACAGTCCACCTTCATCAGCATGCTTGGGATGCTCATTGTAGACATTAAACAACAACACCCCTCCTCATGATGCGATCTATCCATCCCCAACGTCTTTTCTCCATTTCTTGCGCTACCAACAGTTGGTTTTACCTGCGTCACAGATCGACATTGTAGCTCTATCATACCACTTCAAACTAAAAATTCTGTAGAGACAGTTGTTCACAAACTACTGCACCCTACTTAACAAAACTACCACAGGTTCAGTTCGCAAGGCAATGACATAGATAAAAGCTATATAAAACCAACCCGAGCACTGGCAGAACCTAGCGAGTACGGCCTGGCCATCGTACACACTCTGGTCTCCTTATGCAAGTAGACAGGCATGCCACAATTATGGGTGACACACACCCAGCCCTCCGGGAGAATATCAAACGGATCTGACTCAAATTCTGAAATGAGAGAAACGTGTTTGAATCTGCACTTATCAAAGATCCCATTTCTGGATTATGAGACGACAACATTTCTGGATTATGAGACGACAACATTTCTGGATTATGAGACGACAACATTTCTGGATTATGAGACGACAACATTTCTGGATTATGAGACGACAACATTTCTGGATTATGATACTATCAGGCTGTAAGCAAATGACTATATATGAATATTATGATAAAACCTGTAAATATGTTATATGGTAAAATTCATTTTGCAATTGTGGTAAAGGTAGTCCCTTAGTGTATAGGAAACTTAGACACTAGTTTAAGCAGGCCCAACATACTGACCAGGATGTTGCGTCAGGTGCAATGTACTGACTAAGATAAGACCTCTCTTTCATGTAGTGTTCCCTGGCTGTTTTCAAGGCAGCCTTGCTAATGAGATGTGGATTGATGTGATCCCTGTAGTAGTAAGCAACATGCAGATGATGCCAAGCACAGCATAACAGCCTGAAGGACCAGGGTCCATCTTAATTAGCATACTTGGGATGAGAAGAAAGCTACTACAACCTATCACTTAACGCCATTTTCAGAGCGCACGAAAATGCAAATATACTCATCATGGGAATTAAACAACAACCAAGTGTCTGATTAGTGTAATGGTAGTGCGCTCGCTTTTCACAGCAAAAACTCCCATTACCGCTATGCCCAGCTGACCTAGCAGTAAATGGGTAGATAAGCGGTACCACATAGAGTGTCTAGATATTGCTTCCAGCATTCAGGACTTGAAAGGACAAGAACTGATCTATGACTTTAGCACCTTGTAAAGAGAGGTACTAGGTGCCTTTTGCCAGATTTTCTCAGTTATGGTACAATGTTAATAAAATCAAATAAAAAATACTTTGACATGTATTTTGAGTGCACAATACCTTTATATTAGTGTGTCTATGATATAATGAGTTGAATTGCTTAAACATATGTTTGGCTGTGCATAAATCACAAATAATATATCAAGTTATAAAAACACTGGTGCTTAATCCCCTGCTTTACTCTATTTTGGAAAATTGTTATGAAATTAATGACAGTGAGGAAGGGAACTGGCCACACCATCTCATAAATGAGCTGTGGCATCGTACAATGAAGTCTCTAACACTCCATCCCTGACAACAGCTTTTGCTACAGGACAATGTTTACATTTTGGTATCATAGCAGACACTGCTGGCAGGGATGAAGTGTTCAATACTTCATTATGTTAGGCATCAGTGTTTTATAAGGTGGACTGGCCAGTTCACTTCCTAACAGCAAGCAAGGTACCCATTTACAGATGGATTGAATGCGGCATGTTGATAACAGGGATGGAGCCAGATACCTTAATGACCACTCAGCTATTATACAACAAAAATTATATATTTGGAGAAGAGAGAATAGCAATACGTTATCCTTCTATGTATATCACACAAGACACAATAGGAGGGCTGTGAATGGTACTGTCAATTTTATAATCTAAAAGAAAGGGCTATAGAACCCACCACTGTTAGAGCAGATACAAGAATAGTTGACCCATGTGCTCCCACTGCAGTCAAATATGAATAAACAATTTTTAAACAAAACCTTGCTTTAAATAAAAAAATAGAATTTCTTTTTGTCTCTATCATTAAAAAATCAATTGAATATATTTGTTCTATTATCTTTAGAGAAAAATAAAAATTGAAATAGATTTTCTTTTATCATCATAATAAAAAAAATCAATTGAATACCTTCTCTTCTACTAACTCATAAAAAAATTCAAATGCCTTTTCTTTTATCATCTCTTTAAAAAATAACATTACTTTTACTTCTAGTACCTCTTTACAAAAAAAACAATTGATCTTTTCTTCTATTATTTGTTTTATAACACTGAATACATTTATTCTTTAATTGCTTTGAAAATAACAATCACAATCAAATATCCTGTCTTCTGGAAAAAAAATATTTAATACGCTTTTCTTTATTACCTAAGTAGACAAATTATCTTATAAATATCTTTTTCAAGAAAACATTTGAATATCATTTTTTAAAATTATCACTTTAGAATAAGCAAGTAAATATCTTTCTAGAAAAACCAGTGAAATACTGGTACCCTTTAAAAAAAAAAAAAATCACTGTGTAAGAACATCCTTTTATGTAGTATACTTGGTAAGTAATTTTTATAACAAATGTGTTAAAAGTTAATGACATAATTTAGAATGGAGTGTAGTCTATAAATAGATGTCAATTCTGATATAATATAGAAAAGTAGACAGGGGCAATAGAAGAAACAATGAAAAATGAATAAATCCTACAGAAAATGACAATGTCTTATATGATATATAAGATGAACAGAGAATTATATAGCTCTAAAATTTACTTACTGTGAAACACCTGGTAGTAGGACTTCAGAATAAGTGGAAACCAAGCAAACGAAGGATACAATAGAGGCCCCCTTTCTTCTTCATTCGCTCTCAATCTCCTGCTACCAAGCACTGAACATGGCTTTGCAAGTAGCAGGATGTAGTCCAGAGAACGGAATACGATGTCGCTAGTTTACAGCTTGAATGCGATATTTGCACCTTTCGGTCTGGCACATCTGTCTTCAGCAGCGGAGGCCCCCCCCCCCCCAACCAGTGAAGAAATCCTTTTGCAGTCAATCTCATATTTGTGTGTGTGGCAATTTAAATATTGAGGGAGTTCCATCACTTTCATGTGTGGCAATTTAAATATTGAGGGAGTTCCATCACTTTCATGTGTGGCAATTTAAATATTGAGGGAGTTCCATCACTTTCATGTGTGGCAATTTAAATATTGAGGGAGTTCCATCACTTTCATGTGTGGCAATTTAAATCATTTTGGACACCAGAAACAAATGAGGACATTGCCCAATTATTGCTAGAACATGAATTATAGGCACACTTAGTTTTTTATGAACAGAAACCCCATCGAACGTCTAAGTATGAGTGTAGCTTTATGAGTATTATTTAAAGCTAATGATTCAAAATTGTACACGAAGTCAACATATAAATTGGTGAGAATTCTTTACAAAAATAGTTGATATCATGTAAAAGTATAACCCAGCATTAAGACAGAAACAAAACCTACCGTTAGTCACAAGGACAAATAACAGAAAAATGATACTATGCTCCAAAATACAAAAATGACAATGACAATCTAATACATAGAACACAAAATACATGCACTTGTTTGTCCATCTTGCTAAAAGAACAGCAATGATAAGCTCAAAAGATGTGAAATTTGCACAGATCATTCTGTTTAGAATTGCCAAGTGAACGTATCTATTTTCAGATCACTGCGCTGTTTCTTTCCTGAGATTTTTAAAAACTATTAAAGTTCTCCAACGGTGAACTATAGCAACATAAAAATTGCGCATCTCGTTCTGCACGCTGCACTGTATTCTTCCTGAGCATGTCATGTCAGAAATGGAGTGGCGAGCTAGATTGAACGGAGCAATTTATCCTGTTATGTTTGAGAACGGGACATAACAGATTGAATGGCCACTCACACCGGCTAAAATTTGTTCCATCAACCATGTGTATGTGCAGGCAAGCAGCACAGACAGTCGAACATATCCTGCAAGACTATTATATGCTTAGCCAATTTGGTACTGAGCACTGGCCCACGGAGACATACCTTTACACAAAGCTGTTTGAAAGCCTGAGGAGCTTTCCAATATAGCAACCTTTATACAGAAAACTGGACTTCACTTGTGGATATAATATAACAAACGTGGTGAACGAGAAGACTGGGGTAAAAGTGGTCTAACGTTGGGTTTCATGTTAACTCCTCATCGTTCATTCTGGGGTAATTCCACTTTTGCGCTATTATTATTATTATGAATGTACCAAAAAAATGGTACTCCAAAACATAAAAATGATGCAAAAAAAACAACAAACCATACTCCAAAACACAAAAATACTACTAAAAATTATACCACAAAAACACATGATTTTTATACCCACCTTTTAACACAATCTTTTGTTTGATAATCGGCGCCAACCGATCTGTCTTCTTGATGGTCTCCTCGTCTACACCTTTCTCCAGCATGGCATGCAGCTCAGAATCATCCAATTCTTCGCCGCTGGAGCTATCATCATCTACATCATTACCTCCTTCCTTTCCTTGTGTCTCACCACCCTTTCCATCTACAGCTTCAGACCCTTCCTCCTCTTCTTCACTTTCCACTTGGTCTATTATTTCAAACTCATGCTCCACCCCAGGATCATCATCATCATCATACACACCCTCATCATTACTTTCACCTTCTTTCTCCATTGTGTCGGAAGCATCTTTAAAACTATCATTCATCTCTTCTGGTGATTTTTGTTGATCACTCATGTTTTAATTTTTTTTATTTAGGAAAATTTTGAAGAGCTTAATGCTGTATGTCACTAAAACAGGATATGTCCAACCTTATGAATTCTTCTAATGAGGTGAGGTGTTTAGAAGTCCAATGATGGACGATCTAATCGTGATGTTTATATTAAACAACCTTTAAAAACTAATGTTTATACATCTGGTGCATCCTACAACACAATCCATTCTGAGCTTCCTGGGAATACGAAAAGATTTAGGTTCAGGCAAAATAGTTGTCAATTTCTGCCAAAAGTGGCTACCTCAGAATCCAACCCCATCCATATCTATTGGTTGGATCTTTGAGATTTACACTTGAATGGCAGAATTTCCTTTCTTCTACTGGAGTATCAGAAGCCCCTCCACATCTTCAAGCTGCAGTTTTGCATGAGATGTTGAAATAAATGAGCTAACGATTCTGAACAGAACTGAATGTGAAACCAATTACAATTTCAAAACAATAACAAATGAAAACAAGACAACAAATGAGCAAAAACAATCACAATTGAGCATGGTCGATCAGGGTAGGCTTAGAGGCTAATCTGTGTATTGTACAAAATACAAATGAGATATCTCACGTCTCTTGGAGTGCTTCAAAAGTAACAAAACAAAAAGAAACTACAAGGGTAGAATACAAATTAAAGACAACAATTGCAAAGACAAGCCTATTCTCAGAGTGATTAAAATATAGTCTACTTTGTGAATGTTGCCACTAATTTGTTTCTTTAATAAAGTAACAGCTCAAAATATGTTATGTGACAATGTACACATTTCTGCTGTTATTTCATAGACCAAGAAATTGTATGGAATTTCTGTCTCAAAATATTGAAGGAAGGCTCATGCAGCAAACATCTTAGATAGTAGCGGCAAAACAAAAACACCCAGAAAATTATCTGCAAAGTGCCGAGTTTATTTAGCCATTATATAAATGATTTTATAGACTAAGAAAAAGAAGTATGACAGAGTGGATCGAAGTACTCTATGGTAACTGTTGAGACACTATGGGATACCAGAGAAGTTCACAACCCTCATCCAGAATCTGTACAAAGAGTGGTACATGAAGAAGCACTGACTGACAGCTTCAGGGTGCAAAGAGGGGTGAGACCAGGATGCCTGCTCTCACCTTTCCTATTCTTGTTGGATATAGATTGGATAATAAAGACAAGAATCGAGGGAAAAAGAACTGGTATTCAGTGGACACTAGTGTCACAATTAGAGGACCTGGACTACACAGATGATCTGGTACTTTTATCATAGTCATAACCAAATGCAACAGAAAATTGATTGGGTGAAAGAACAATCAGTCAAATTGGGACTGAAAATCAACATGATGAAAACCGAAATCCTTAACCTCAACACTATCAGCAAAGAATCAATCATGCTGAAAGGACAGCAGTAGGAAGAAGTGGATACCGTTACCTATTTGGGCAGCATAATAAACCCACCAGGAGGTACAGATGCAGATGTAAGGATCAGAATTGGGAAGGTAAGAGACGCATTTTCGACACAACATATGGAGATCCAGAGAGATCAAGACTGACGCCAAAGTTAGAATATTCAACGCCAAGATCAAGTTGGTGCTGCTGTATGGGGTAGAGACATGAAGAATGACCAAGGGCATACAACAGACTCAAAACGGATGACGATGGACTGGGATATGATGAAGTTAGCTGCTGGTAGGCCATCAAGAGTGATGTTCACGTATGGTTATGTCAGTTACTGATCAAGGCCTTGAATAGAAGACCTAATGGAAAAGTTTAATAAAATTTAAGCTAATCTTAGCTGATACTGACACAAGGAAATGAAGCATTAGGACATCAGTATGGCAGGTTCCTCACTTTATGAGGTGGGGGTTGATCAGTTTTCTTCCTTCATGCTTTTCACTTTCTAACAAAGCAGTCAGGTTCACAATTTTGTTAATATGGTAAACTGAACATTTTTCTGAGACATGCAATCTAACAACTCTGCCAATTGTATGCCATACAGGAATAAGGTAAAATATACTGCTATGTAACACAGTATGCCAAAGCTGTTTGGTATTTGTACGCCTCCTTCAGGACATTCCCTGATAACTGGCATGTGTGTGTGAAATTATTGTATCTCATAATACATTACTGTAATGATTACAAAGTGTTTAAGTTTCACAATTCAGAAAGATGAGAAAAATAATGCACGATTAATGGTACACATACTACACATTGACATACTAATATGCTACAGAAAGATTAAAGAGCGAGTCCTCTGCTTGCAGCTATTTACATTGCACTAAGCACTGGACAGACCAGATTTTGCTAGTGTTTCAACAAACAACCAGTCTGCAGTGCAAACTGCAATGTAGCAAGAAGTAAATGAATTGATCCACACCAGAAATAACTGAAACTGAAAGGAGGAAACTTAAGTTTGATAACTTCTCGTTTTTGTTAAAAACTTTTTATTTGCACACGATAATAATTAGATTCTAATATACAATAATATTACAATATCATTGATGCTTGGCATTTTAATTAGTACGCGGTACGTCAATAGCTACACTGCACACATGACTAGCCTAGTATTTGAATTATGAATACTGAATAGTTTATCCCACCACAGTGCACCTCTACTTCATGTATATCTGTACTGTGATTTTGTTCTCTCAGTTTGTGTATTCTGCATGTGACAAATCATGTATTCTGCATTAATCCATTCTGTTTTTAGAGGTTTTGACTATTCAATGATTATAGAATAGAAAATAGATAGATTGTCTATTAATTATTTATACTAATTTAATTACTATTATTAATTATTACATTTTTATTTATTGATTTCTTAAATTTTAAATTCTACTTAACTTTCCTATATAAAATATACTATAACGTTAACACTGTCTATGCGGCCATTTCATATTAAAAATTTATTTAAGTATTGTAAGCTATGATATCATAATTATCTATCTCCAAATAAAAGTAAAAGCGCAACAGTAGCACTATAACTATAATTACTATCAGAATCGGGAGTGCGAATTGAGAGAAAAATCAATATCAAAATGGCGTCTGCTACTTTATGCATTCTCAAAATTTATAAGGACAACAGCTTAACCTTACTGCCCCGATACACAAAGGCTAATTCAGTTACAGTCTATGTATATGATATCTGTCCAACAGTTTCTAGCTAACAAAAGGTAAATCATTTAGACGTTTTCGAAAATTTCTTTTTCTTATTCCAAAATCAGCAAACAGGTTCCGGTTGTAGGTCGACCGGAAGAACCCAAACCGTCACGGGATTGAATTAAAAACTTCTCATCGAAAAGAACTGAAACACGCAAATTACATATCAGCCATTCAATAACTTTCTGAAACAGTATCTGGCATAAAAAAAAAGAAATGCCATTATCGAATTTCCACTGTTAAAATGTAAATGTATGAGCCGGAATTATTTACATATATAGTTAGTCATCAGTGCACTTGTACCCTCATGGACGACGTGGAAAGCCTTATCTGTCTTTCCTGCGGCAGCTGCTGCGTTTATGTCGTCAACTGTCAACCCCTGTCGCTGGAAAACGGTCTTTTCGTCCTCTATCCACTTTCCTTTGTGCAGTTCCCATAAATGGTGGTATGTGCTCCATCCCGGATTGTTTTAACTTTGTTCTTTCATCTGTGAGTCACAAGATCGCTTCTATAATGTAACTCGGATTTGTGCGCCGTGTTATTTGCATTTTGCTACATAGCGATGATATGAAAATATCTCTTGCATGGCTAGTTCCTCTTCTGTCATGTCGTCCTGCATTGACATAAGCACATCGAATTTGTTTTTACTTTTATTGAGTACTTCTTCGGTGTAAGAATAACGTCATAGTGTAGTTGCCTAGTACTTTTTCGCAACTTTCCCAACCTTATTTTGGTGTTCGCGATTAGCAGTTGGTGTTCTGGGCCACATCCGGAACCTGGTAGTGCAGTTAAGGATGATAGTTTTGACCTCCATCTTCGTTGCATCATTATGTTGTCTATTTGGTTCCTAGAATTCGCGTCTGGTGAAGTCCACGTGTAGAGTCGTCTAGAGTGTTGCTCAGAGAGTGTAAATGTGATGACGAAGTTGTTCTCTTAATAAACATCCATTAGTTTATTTCCTCTTCCGTTTCTGTGTCCTAACCCAAGGCCTTCCTGTACTATTTCTACTTCCTTTTCTCTTTCCCTTCCTTTTTTGTACGTTGTAATCCCTGATGTTATCACATTGTCTCTTCTCTCCAGTTTCTGTTTGGTCTCCTGTAAATCATTATAGAACCTATCTATTTCTTCATCTGCTGCTGCTGATTTAGGCGTGGACACCTGTATTACCTGCCCGAGTAGTCCGCCAGGGTCTTTGTGTATGACAAGGACAAGAATTGCACCTCTGCCCCATATAGAGCATGTCGTAAGAGGCGACTAACTGTGTAACATGGTATAACCTGGCCATGGTTTGTTTAGAGCAGCACAGATGGCGCCTAACAGGCTGCGGGTTTACTTTGCTCTAGTGGTTAAGTCTATAAAGATGGACTCGCACATCGGTTAACCACACTCCATAAGCGCTTGTCCCAACGCTGCAGAGTATTAAGCTGCTCGATCCTAGACCGCTAAGCAAGAAATCTTTCTCCCGGCTACATCCAGCTCATACCATAGCTAGGACCTGCATAGGGGCATCTGCCCTTATAGAAGTACAGGTCGACTAAGAACCTATATTATCTTAATGTTTCTTCTTTTCCTCTTCAACCTGATCGCAAGGATACGGTGGTTGATTGGGTTGTAACTAAGCAATGATGAAGACAACCTAAACAATAGAAGGAAACTTCCGCCATATCAGCTCAGTTCTCTCTTTGATACTATAAAACATTCACCTGTGTGAATGTTGAAGTGACATTGGCCTTCACATCTGTGCTGAGACTCCCAATGTATTCACCTTAGTCCTTTCCATTTTCCCATGAAGCTAGTGAGGTCGCCCATGGTACATACTTTGTGTGTTCCAAATTCCATTTCCTATGTAGACCTGGGCCAGGATTTTCCACCATATTACCGTCGGGCTTTCGGCGATCATCGATATTACTTGTACTTGTCTTGGCATTGGTTTGATCCTCACTATGATTAATTGATCTGCCTGGCATGGGAACCTAACCATCAGACATTTAGTTCTTTAGTTTTTCATGATGTCTTTAAAAATTAATGGGGTAGTTTCCAATTGCCTTCCACATCCACGTGGTGGATTTATGATCACCGTCTTTGACACTCAGGTCAGGTCAGGTCAGGTCATCCCGTAACCGATGAGGTCGTTGGGGCACACATGAAGACATTCTCACAACCAAACGCCACCCTTCTCTGTCAGATACCGCTGCCTGTGACTCTTCTTGTCGGAGATTGGGCCATTCTTTTATGTTGTCCCCCCATCTCTTTTTGGGACGGCCTCTTCGTCGTCTGCCATGCACCTTTCCGTGGAGTATCGTATTTGCAAAACCATTTGATCTCGATATGTGACCGTACCAAGCATGTTTCCTTCTTTTGACAGTTGCCAAGAGGTCTTCAAAAGGCCCTATTGCTTTTATAATTCTATCTCGAATTTCCTCATTTGTAACTCGATCTTTGTACGTGACGTTTAAAAGTCTTCGGAAACATCTCATCTCCAAGGCCTGTATCCTTCACCGAAGGTCAGCTGTAACTGTCCATGTCTCACAAGCATAGAGGAATATTGACAGGACCAGTGTACGCATTAATCTGATTTTCGTGCACAATGCTAACCGTTTATCCTGCCAGATTTTGTTAAGCCGTGTAAACGCCGCTATTGTATGTGCTATTCTGGCCAACACTTCACATTTTGATCCTTCATCACTGACAATCGACCTAAGATATTTAAAACGATCAACCACTTCGAGTTCCTGACCGTTAGCTTTTCTCCTGCCGTTGAAGCACTTGGCGTTGTTGGTCATTGGTTGTTTGACACTACTGTTGGGGAAAGTGAGCACCCTTCTCTGCTCATTCCGATACCTATCCACATACTTCAGCGTGTACTTCTTTAACTGCGTTCATCGAGAGCTGATGCATGGCATCTTGATTGTTGTGATGAACCACTCGGTCAAATAGACTGTAGTCTTAATGGAGTTTCTCGTTTAACCAGTGTGTGTTCCTTGGGCGAGGTCTAGATGAGGATCGGGACATGCCCACGCGCTGGTGGATCAAGCATCGGCTGCATCTATGGAGAGCCTGCTGTGTCAGACGCTTCTGTAGTGCTGTCTCACACATAACCTACAATTCTTTCTGCATAAATCTGGGGAAACTGTATTCCTTTTTAGACAATAACTCACCATTCGACAGAGCTGTGTTAATTAGTACTATGGTTACCTCGAGTAAGTCCAGCTGAATTGGCTGCAGGCTTTTATCATCATTTATATGAAACTTATACCAGCACTTAACCCCTACCTCCCTCATATACATGTTGGAAAAAAATGGTGCCATTTGTTTCTCGTCTCACAATACGTGTCGGAGAAAACCACAAACTTACAGCCAAGACCAAGGCCATTGTGCACATCGTCTGAGTCGTCACTGTGCTATTATATGGCAGCGAAAGGTCGACAAACTATGACAAATAAGAGCAAAGGCTCAACACCTTTCATCTGCGGCACCTGAGATCCATCTTTGACTTCTCATGGAGAGAGAAAAGGTGTCAAATGCAGAGGTACATTCTCCCACCGATCTTTCAAGTATGTACATCCTTCGACAACGAAGACCGTGATGGCTTGGTCATGCTCGCATGGAAGACGTTCGCATCCCCAAAGATATTCTCAATGGATAGCTGACCTCCTAGTTGGTCGTTCTGGAAACCGGCTGTTGTCGAGGATAACAGTCTGGCTAACAAGGTGAGGTTCAAAGTTATCTCCGTAGTAGTGAGCGACACGCATATGAGGCTAAGCATAGCACAACTACCTGAAGGATCCCGGTCTACCTTCATCAGCAACGCTCGGGATGTGAGGAAAGCTACTGCAACCCGCCACTTAACGCCCTTTTCAGGGCGAATATAAGAGTAACCTACTCATTGTGGGCATTCGAAACAACAACATATATGTATATAGGTTAGGGCAAAAGTGGAAGAGATAGTACTTCAGGTTGAGCGGCAGGCACATCCATTATGGTCAGGAGCCTATTTGGTTCCAACACTTCTCTCTAGCTCACATCTGCCTGTGTTCGGCAGCGGTCCTCATCGGACAAAGGATTTGGGTAGCCGGCTAAACAACGTGAGTGAAAAGAAAACAAAAAGGGGCGGTCTACCCTTAACTAGTACCTAAAGCTGCTGGTGGGAAATATGGATGACCGACCTAGTCGACAACGACTCTGAAGGCAGCAGCTGGAAAGGCCTTGTATCGGGGTAAGGGCGCACCATGGACCAAGGTTGAAGAGCGGCTAGAACAACGTTCAGAAAGCAACGGCAAACTACTGAATGAAATATTGCCAAGAAACCCATGACAGTCGATAATTACAGACTGTGATTGGAGCGAAGTTCTGTAAGGGACATGCTACATTATGATGATGATATATATATATATATATATATATATATATATATATATATATATATATATATATATATATATATATATATATATATATCATATATAAATACAGTGTACAATATGTTCTTCTTCTTTTCTTCTTCTTATTCTTCTTCTTAAATACTTGGTCTGTGACTAGCAAAGCGGACAGCGACCATCACTTCTGATGACGTCTCTAACACAGCAGCAGCAAACTACCATCTACTTCATCAAGTCTGTCGTTCTGATAGCTACCACGCAACAGCTTTGGTTCATTGCCTTTCAGTTCTGCGCTTGTGTGCTGTGGAGTGCATTCGTCTTATGTGATTCTGTGCTGTTGCGTACTTTCGGCATCTGTGCTGCGACATACATGCGGTTTCTGTGGTTCTGTGCTGTGGAGTTCTTTCGGATTATGTGGTTTTGTGCTGCTGCGTACTTTCGGCTGAAGTAGTTCTTTTCCAATGACTTACTTCCGACATCTATGGTTCTATGTCAATTACTTCCTTCTGGCATCTGTGGTTCTATGCCAACGTCTTCCTTTTGACTTCTGTGCTAACATGCTGTGGCATAGTTTCAGTGTCTGTGCTTGTATGCTGTGACGTACTTCGGACCTGCGGATCTATAGGGACAATTTCTTTCGGCTATCAACATTAACAGTTATACGATATGTGTATTCTGGATTCCCATCGTGCAGTAAAGTTAATATACCTTTTCCCTTTTTTTAAACATAGTCACTTACAATGTATCCTTTTGTTTGGGCAAAATATTATCCAAGTCAGTACTATAATATATCCGCATTTAACATCAATCTGGGAGCGATGAGCAATCAAGATCAGGTGGAACATACTGACCAAGCGCCTCCTCCACACGTTCTCGCTCGTGCTCGTGGAAACAGGCTGTGTCCCAGTAATATGACCAAGGAGATGAGGATAGACATTGTCATTTACATAATCGTGAACTTACCGAGAAGCCTCACGTTGCACATTGCATTCATCTTGGCAAGTACGTCTCGCGATGTAAGAAGAGTCTCTGTAACCTGCTTCAAAGTAATGTCGTGAAGAGTTACCTCAACTCAGCAGGAGTAGCGTCGAACAACAACACCAATTATAACTTCTAGCTCAACATACAAATTGCACCACACAGTGCGTTCCATGTCAAAGGTGGTGATACTTTGTTAGTTGGTTGGTTATTGATCCTGCGGCCTATGGGCTACTGCCATTTGGTCCAATGCTTTAAAGTGGTATCTGCAGGGGCTTGTGAGTTGTTGTTTAGTTCCGTACAGAGTGTTCCACTTGTCTGGCCTTGGAGGAAGAAGCTCTTTCCTAACACTGGCAAGTACCGGACATTCAAAATGATGATGTTCAACCGTTTTATAGCGATGTGTGCACTGCCGGTTATGTTCTGGTTGGATTCTGTTCAAGTGGCTGTTTAGTTGAAAATGGTGGTCTCTCATTTTAAAGAGGTTGATGTTGTCTTTGGGATGGGTATATGTTTATAGATTTCTCCCTCGGTATTCGTCATTGCCCATTTCTTCAACAAAGTCTCTTTGTTAACAGTCTTCAGTAGTTGTTTGACTGTCTTTAGGTTGTTGGTGTGTATTTTTGTTCTTGACTTGATCCCCTCTTTGTCAGTCTGGCTGCCCTGTCATTGGCAGGTGTATTTGCGTGGCTGCATAACTATTCTGACTTCATGGGAAGTGAGAAGTTGGTTGGCATCTAAAGATATTTGGGTTACAATTTCCACCAACTTCTAGAGCTTTAAGGGTAGATAATGAGTCTGTAAAGATTACGATGCTTTGGGCTTTTGATTAGAAATCATCAAACATAGCTCTCAAGTTGTACACATCTGCTTCCAATGCTATTATTTCTGCGTAATAGTGTGAACAAATCTCCCCAGACGCATCAAACAGCTCATCAGATGTTCTTTCTGAATACTCTATGTAGACTAACTATCCCGTTTTAATGGTGGCTATAAAAGCAGACTCATCGGGTGTCAATCGTTCCCTGTCTTCCTTTATTTCTTCTTTTCGCTTATCCTGTTGTGCCTTTAAGGGTCATATTATGAAGAGATCTATAAAACGAACCCGTATGTGTGCCTAATGCACAGTGGCATTTACCGCCTCAGATTGGGACGATGAGGCTAACGTCTGGTCATTCAAAACACACTGATCAAACAATGTTAGCCTGGGTCAGGAGAAATATACCCTCCAAGACCCTCACCTGACCTCCTCGTTGGTCGTTCTGAAAACGGGGTATTATTGAGGACAACAGTCTGTAAGCCCTCGTGTTCGTGATCTTCTTTTGGCTTTGAATCCGTTGTATCTGAATGTAATTGTTCGTTTGGCAGTGCTGTGTGGTGGTAGTCTTATAACGTGGCTAAACTATTTTAGCTGCTGTCTGATACTGGTGTTGTTCCCACTAGTGTCCCAATGTCATCGTTTCTGATCCTGTCTCTCTTTATTATGGCCAATAATATTCGCAGGCATTTAATTTCTGCTGTTACGATGTGTCGTTTTTGATTTCACGCCAGTGTCCATTTTTGACATTCATAGGATAGTGTCGAGACGAAAATCGTGTTGTATGAAGCTCTTTTGGTAGTTATTGTCACATGTTTGCAATTAAGTGTTGGAGTTAATTGTCCAATGATCTGATTTGCCTTATTGTTGTAACTCTTCCATCTGCTGACAACGTGCTCCGTGAGTATATAAAATCTTTCCCCTTTTTGATTTGCTTTTTTTTTTTCAATGACGATATTGATGTCTCCGTTTATTATAGATATTTTCATGATCTCAGGTTTTTCTACATTGGTTTTCATGCTGTATTTTTATGTGTTGTTTTTAGTCTAACAAGATGTTGTTACATATGTTTTTCTGAAGTTGTCATGACTGTTTGATTGTCTGCAAAAAAGTTCTGTTTAGAATTCACCAATGTTGCTACTTTCATTTGAGTTGGTTGTTTTACAAATGTGGTCTAAATATGTACTTTGCCAGTAGGTATAATTTTCTTCACAATAAAAATTCATCACTACCTATTCTTTGCTACGTGGTATGTCACTCACATAGGGATCTAGTAGAACATATTAACACCCTACGTTCAGGTATTGCACACGAAAACTGACTGTGTTACAGCAGCCTGGCCAACGAGATTGGGTTCAACACTGGTCTTCTGCAGTAATGTTCAAGCTGAGATGCCAGCCCAAGTTCACTTTCAGTTAGTTAGTTTTCTTTCTACTTATGAGCGACGTGGGGAGCTTAAGTCGTCTATCCTGCACCAAACAAAAGCGATGCGACGTCAATGTGAGCCCGTGTCGCTGCACAATCACTCTAATGACATCTATTCACCTGCATCGAGACTGTCCTGTAGCCAGATCTCCCAGCATTGTAAGCCATCAGTGGAAGTTGATGAGGGCGCAATTTCATGAAATGACCAAACCAACTTATTTTCTGCCTGGAAATGTATTCGACACAAGCCGTAGTGCCGACCATACTTCGAATGTCGTCGTTCCGCATTCTGTCTCTTCTGGTAACACCGATGACCTTCATCAACCACTTCATTTCACGTCGAAATTTTGCTCTCACGTGCCCTGGACAGAGGCCATGTTTGGTACTGGTAGCATAGAGTTGGCATTAATATAATCACTTTCAGTAGGTCCCGATATATCAGAAGAGCCCCTACAATCTGTTCATCATCATAATGATCATCATTAACACCATCATCATTAGCCCCATCATCAGTAATACCATCGTCATTAACATCATCATCATTAACATCATCATCATTAACACCATAAACATTAACATCATCATCACCACACCATCATCATCATCATTAACATCATGATCATCATTAACATCATCATCATCATCATTAACATTAGCATAATCATTAACATCATCATTATTAACATCATCATCATTATCATCATCATTAACATCTTCATCATCATCATTAACATTATCATAATCATTAACATCATCATCATTAACATCATCATCATTAACATCATCATCATTAACATCATGATCATTAACATCATCATCATTAACATCGTCATCATAACCATCATGATCATCATTAACATCATCATCATTAAATTCTTCATCATCATCATTACCATTATCATAATCATTAACATCACCATCATTACCATCATCATCATTAACATCATCATCATTAACATCATCATCATTAACATCCTCATCATTAACATCTTCATCATCATCATTAACATTATCATAATCATTAACATCATCATCATTAACATCATCATCATTTACATCATCATCATTAACATCATCATCATCATGCATCACGTCCTTTGCAACACGTCGCTCTCATCACATCCTGTATGTAGGAGTCTTTGTAAGTAGCCAACATTCCCGCCTGCTCCGTGACCAATACAACGTTTCCTTGACGTCATGAATCCATCGTCTTCTTAGTAGGTCCCTGCTTCGTCTTCCAGTAACTATGACCTCCTGAATTGTTCTTTCCAGTCCGTCATGACGTTTACCGTTGCCCAAAAATTTGATTTTTTAAGTCTTTCACTCCAGTGTGGCGCTGTGAGATGTTTTGAGAACACCATAGTGGCGGAATAACTCTATGATAGTTGTTATAGATGTAGTTGCCAATAATTAATTACAAACTAAATGCTACATATTTAGTACGAAATTTATGCTGTAAATTAAGACTACTGACATCTGGCAGACATTTGAGTTCACGATTTGGTTGTTGATAGTGTATTTTTTGGTGTTTGGCTTGGCTTGGCTTCGTTCGTTCTCAATCTCCCACTACCAAACCCTGACAGGACTTAAGTAGCAGAATGTAGTCCAGAGAACGGAATGCGTTGTGTTGTAGTTTACAGCTTGACTGCGATATTTGCACCTTTCGGTCCAACACATCCGACTTCAGCAAGCATTTTTTGAGTACCTGGTTAGCATTCCCTCTTCGATCCCTTTTCTTTAGCCAGTCTGCCCTGCTGCAGATTGTTTTCCAGAATCACCGCGTGGAGGTGTAGAAGGGTCTTGGCAGCTCTGGTTCGCTGGCCTTGACGCTAGCAGTCAGCTATGGGTCGCTGACCACAGCAGCTCATGCGCTGCTCAGCATCTTGATAAATTTTGGTGTTTAATACATGTAAGATAATTACGAACGTTCTGATTTTCCAAATATTTTAGTTTCTGCTATGAGCAGTCATTTGCTTACAAGTTCTAGTCTCTAGAGCGTATAGTTTACTGCAATATAGCATAAACAGTAAAGATGAGTTGTTTGACATGAATAGTGTCAACAAATTATGAAAGTGTCAATTATATTTTTCTGTTCTCTACACGTCAATTTGATATTTAATATGTGCATAATAAATTAAATATACCGCGCACAATTTAGAATGAAAAAGGTACACTCCACTGGCTAAAATTTTTACGAAAAATAATTCCAACACAGCGTGCACAACTTCTACTTCTTCTTCAACGATCAACTGATGCTACGCTTCTAGTCCGGTGAGGCTCACGATCAACTGATGCTACGCTTCTAGTCCGGTGAGGCTCACGATCAACTGATGCTACGCTTCTAGTCCGGTGAGGTTCACGATCAACTCATGCTAGGCTTCTAGTCCGGTGAGGTTTACGATCAACTGATGCTATGCTTCTAGTCCGGTGAGGTTCACGATCAACTGATGCTATGCTTCTAGTCCGGTGAGGTTCATGATCAACTGACGCTATGCTTCTAGTCCGGTGAGGTTCACGATCAACTGATGCTAAGCTTCTAGTCCGGTGAGGTTCACGGTCAACTGATAATGTGCTTCTAGTCCGTTGAGGTTCACGATCAACTGATGCTGTGCTTCTAGTCCGGTGAGGTTCACGATCAACTGATGCTATGCTTCTAGTCCGGTGAGGTTCCCGATCAACTGATGCTATGCTTCTAGTCCGGTGAGGTTCACGATCAACTGATGCTATGCTTCTAGTCCGGTGAGGTTCACGATCAACTGAGGCTAGGCTTCTAGTCCAGTGAGGTTCACGATCAACTGATGCTACGCTTCTAGTCCGGTGAGGTTCACGATCAACTGATGCTAGGTTTCTAGTCCGGTGAGGTTCACGAAGGAGACTGTGTTTCAGATCTTTGCCGGTTCCCCACAGCTTTTCGAGCATGGTCGCTCCACCAGGCCAGACTGCATCTCTTTGGTCTGCATAGGTAGGGCAGTCCCACAGGATATGTTCTGGTGTTTGCTTGGGTGCTCCACATCCGCACGTGGCAGTGTCCCTGAGACTCATTCTGTGGATGTGGGCTTTGAGTCTACAATGTCCCGTTTTGAGTCTGAAGATCTTTGTCTGCCCGTCTCTGCCACATTTGTCTATGTTGTCTTTTTCTGGCTTGTATTCTTTGTGCTGTTCTCTCCATTCTGTCCTGATGGATCGGTTGATGAGTGTCTTTGCTTCCTTATAGCTCTGTGGATGGGGAGTCTGCTTGCCGCAACTTCCGGCTTTTGCGATTTCATCTGCTTTCTCGTTTCCAGGGATTCCACAGTGGATGGAATTAATTGTAGGACTAAATCTGTTTTTTTAGACAGCAATCCCATGTTGTATTTTATTTCATGTGAGAGTCTATCTTGTTTGTGGCTCAAGATAACTTGGAATACACTCTTGTAGTCTGTTAGAATGCGTGTGCACAATAATTCCGTAGTGGAAAAGTTAAATTTAAACATTGTTTATAACCCGTTTTCGTCTGCCTTTAACTTTTGCTCGATGGCTTAATTTATTTCCATCTTTGTCCAAATAAAAGTGTAAATATCGCAGTCACGCTGTAAACAACAAGGCATTCCGTTCTTCAGACAAAATCTTTATGAACTTCGGCGGCTAGTTCCCTTCCAAACTGACTTTCTTCCCCTAGCATTGAGTTAGTTATCCATTTATAGCTAGGTCGGATAGAATGTACAAGTAAGGGAGTTGAAACATGGCCATGGCGTGAGAAGTGCATGCTTTACCACCATGCTAATCAGACCCATTAACTGTACAACAAACAACAACACAGATGTATAGCTATTTTTAAAGTTCACTCACTTTGGGAATGTGCCTTAAATATTGTCAAATTGTTTTCGAAATTTAAGGTTACACCTTAAAATTATTATATTATTTGATTCTGAGTTTGAAATTAATTCACTTTGTACGGCCCATGACAGATGATCAGCTTGTGAAGGTTGGAAACTATGAAGACTGACATATTACTCGGTCCATCATACATATACGGAAATATTGAGGTCGGATGTAGATATCATTTGGAATTGTTTGAGAGCTGGCAAATGGAGTTTAATGCGGATACATGTACAGTCATGCGCATGGGTAGATCCAATTAGAACATAATTACAGGATGGGAGAGAACAATATTAGAAAGATAGAAAATGAAAAGGAAATTGAGGTTATAATAGATCATACAGGTAAGGTGAGTGAGCAAGTTTAGGTGAGTGAGCAAGTTTAGGTGAGTGAGCAAGTTTAGGTGAGTGAGCAAGTTTAGGTGAGTGAGCAAGTTTAGGTGAGTGAGCAAGTTTAGGTGAGTGAGCAAGTTTAGGTGAGTGAACAAGTTTAGGTGAGTGAGCAAGTTTAGGTGAGTGAGCAAGTTTAGGTGAGTGAGCAAGTTTAGGTGAGTGAGCAAGTTTAGGTGAGTGAGCAAGTTCAGGTTATAATAGATCATACAGGTAAGGTGAGTGAGCAAGTTCAGGTTATAATAGATCATACAGGTAAGGTGAGTGAGCAAGTTTAGGTTATAATAGATCATACAGGAAAGGTGAGTGAGCAAGCTCAGGTTATAATAGATCATACAGGAAAGGTGAGTGAGCAAGTTCAGGTTATAATAGATCATACAGGTAAGGTGAGTGAGCAAGTTCAGGTTATAATAGATCATACAGGTAAGGTGAGTGAGCAAGTTTAGGTAGCAGTGAAAAAGCAAATGCAATGTTAGGTATGATGAAAAGAAATATTAAACATAGGAGCATGGAAGTGATTGTCAAACTGTATAAAGCATTAGTTAGACCTAGACTGGAGTACTGTGTACAGGTATGGGGTCCTTATCGTTGAGGAGATTTAACATGCTGGAAAAATATACAAAGACGAGCGAAAAAGCTGATAGTGAGATTCCAGAATTACAGTTATGAGGAAAGACTAAGAAAACACGGCCTACAGTGTCTAGAAAAGATAAGAATTCCAGGTGATTTAATAAAGGTTTTAAAGATGATCAGAGGAACGGATAAATTAGACTGTAACAAGTTTTTTCTAAATGCAGCCGACAACAAGAACAAGAAGACACAGACACAAATTAATTAAAGATAGATACAGATTAGATGTCAGGATATTGTTTTTAATCAGAGAGTGGTGATTGCTTAGAATGCATCACCACAGGAAATGGCGGAGACAAGGTCAATTCACAGCTTTGTCAATTAAAGTATCCAAGAATAGATTGGATGTGTATAAGTATTTTTATAACAAGTGAATGTAAATAAACCGGCTGTATCCATGTGCTGTAAACAGACCTCTGCAGAGTCTCCTAAACCAGTTTACAGACGTTAAGTTCAGTCTATATAAAAATACTTAGTTTTCATGACTGTATCCATCAATTTGTGTAGAAAAGCATTGCGTAGCTTTGACGTTACACCTGGGAATGTCTTGCGAAAAACAGATCTGACTGGAGAAGCGCAGTCAAATCCGGTGTAGCTGCTGGTGAAGATGACCGTGTTGTGAAAGCCCAGAACAGACGCGAGACGCGGAAATCCCGAGCAGCGGGAACACCATCCCCTTCTACAAACCTCGTGTGCCCGATATGTAGCAGATGTTTTCGTGCTCGCATTGGCCTGTTCAGCCACATGCGCACCCACACCCAACAGGGAAATCTGTGACAAGGATGATGTCGGCGGTCCTCATCAACAACGATGGACAGCTATTATTAGCTTTGACGTTGCCTTTCTTGTGCAAATTATGCCGTTCCGATTGTAAGCCATTGGTATTGCAGCATTCATGCATTCATTTGACCCATTCATGTCACATGTATTTTCTCGTGCCTTGTAATCAGATTCCCTTGTGTTATTTACGTGAAGTAGTAGTTGGGTAGATTGTATTTTCATGAGATGACCGAAACATGTTATTTTCTGTCCTGACATTTGTGTTCTTCGCAAACCAGAATTTTCTTGAAATATTTCTATTCTCATCATTTCTCAATCTATATTTTTTAGTTGCTGTTGTTGTTGTTGTTGTTGTTGTTGTATACCCCCGATGAGAATGTTTACGCTTTTGTACGTTAGGCGACCGGCTGCAGTAGTTTTCCTCATATCCCGAACGTGAAGATCAAGGTCTACTGGGGTCATCCAAGCTGTTTTGCTGTGCTTAGCCTCAACTGCGTGTCGCTTACTACTATGGGGATCACTTCGATCCTCACCTCTTTAACCAGACTGTCATTACAGTCTGTGACAATTGCGTGAATGTGAGGTGGTTTCTTGGTCAGTATGTTCACCTGAACCCTGACTTACATAGTCTGATCTGCATGTTTCGCCTGACCGGATGCTTATCTTATTTTCCCATCTCTCATGTTAAAAGAAATAACTTTCATCAGATATTTAACTGAATATTTTACAATTTTCACATCATAAGCATTTGATAAGGACTAAAAAGGGTAGAGTAGAAAATCACTGGTACAAGTGCACCAAAACAATCAATATGCTTGAAACGCACTTCCGGTAGTAAGACATGAATGCGGGCTTCCCCATTGCTGTTCGAATTGCACATATACAAATAACAAACAACAGTCAGCATAATTGCCGGAAGTAGAATTCAACACAGGAAAATAATAACGCGGCTAATAGAATAAGGATCGCAGTGGGAAGTCAAATTTTATACTCAAAATAGCCAGCTGAAATTTGATGTGTCGGGCCGAAATGTGCAAATATTGCAGCCTCGCTGCAAACTGCGACACAATGCCCATTCTAGGACGAACGCCAAAGAAGAAGAAGTAGTAGTAGTATTAGAAGAAGAAGAAGAAGAAGAACCCAACTTATTACGTGAACTACTATTTGCAAGGGAAGGAAAACTGACGTCTGGTCACGCGCAACATACCTATCAGACATGTTAGTCAGTCAGGCAAAATATACCGACCAAGATCGTCACCTTAGCTTCCACCCAACCCTTCCTGGAAACGGGCTGTTTTCATGACAGCCTGGCTAATGAGGTGAGGAATCGACGTGATCCCTGTAGTAGTGAAGTCAAGCAGAGCACAAACCCCTGGGGTATCCTGGTCCACCTTCATCAGCACGCTCGGGATGTGAGGAAAGCTACGACAACCCGGCACGTATCGTGTTATTCATCGCTCACAAAAGGGTAATCCTACTCATTGTGGGCAACAACAACAACAACAATTTGCAAATATCTAAAATCTAATATTCGAGACGAAGGCAGATTGCATAATCATGCGAATCCGTTTCATAAAGCATGTAAAATATGTTTTATAAAGATCTGTAAATCACGGAAAATATGAAGTCCATTAAAAATACACGTAAACAGTACCTAGTTTAAATAGGCATACTGACCAGTGCATGAGCTATACCGGTCAGCGACTCAAAGCTGACTGCTTGCGACAGGGCCAGCGACCTAGAGATGCCAAGACCCTTCTCCACCTCCACGTGGTGATCATGGTTTACAGTCTGCAACAGGGCAGACTGGCTAAGAAGGAGGGTTCGAAGAGGGAAGACTAACTCGGTACCCCAAAACGCCATGCTGAAGTCAGATGTATCGAACCGAAAACGCATTCCATTCTCCTAACTACATCCTGATACCCGCAAAGCCCTGAAAAGCCCTTAGTAGTAGTAGATTGAGAACGAATAATGATACGGAAAAACAGGCACAAGAGTTCGAGTAGGTGCTAACTCGAGTAGGTGCTAACTCGAGTAGGTGCTAACTCGAGTAGGTGCTAACTCGAGTAGGTGCTAACTCGAGTAGGTGCTAACTCGAGTAGGTGCTAACTCGAGTAGGTGCTAACTCGAGTAGGTGCTAACTCGAGTAGGTACTAACTCGAGTAGGTGCTAACTCGAGTAGGTACTAACTCGAGTAGGTGCTAACTCGAGTAGGTGCTAACTCGAGTAGGTGCTAACTCGAGTAGGTACTAACTCGAGTAGGTGCTAACTCGAGTAGGTGCTAACTCGAGTAGGTGCTAACTCGAGTAGGTGCTAACTCGAGTAGGTGCTAACTCGAGTAGGTGCTAACTCGAGTAGGTACTAACTCGAGTAGGTGCTAACTCGAGTAGGTGCTAACTCGAGTAGGTGCTAACTCGAGTAGGTGCTAACTCGAGTAGGTGCTAACTCGAGTAGGTACTAACTCGAGTAGGTGCTAACTCGAGTAGGTGCTAACTCGAGTAGGTGCTAACTCGAGTAGGTGCTAACTCGAGTAGGTGCGAACTCGAGTAGGTACTAACTCGAGTAGGTGCTAACTCGAGTAGGTGCTAACTCGAGTAGGTACTAACTCGAGTAGGTGCTAACTCGAGTAGGTGCTAACTCGAGTAGGTGCTAACTCGAGTAGGTGCTAACTCGAGTAGGTGCTAACTGCGAAGTATTTTTACTGAAGATGGAAGACTTGACAGAAAAGTTGAAACTACTTGACTGAAAGCCCCTGCCGTGTCTTATCAATTGTCACTACTACTTAAATACACGTAAATCAGGTAGCTTGGCAACAAATGATAAACTTGTTTTAAACACACGATTTGCTACCTGTGTCAGACTTTGTTCTTATCAAACGGGAAATACAGAAAAAGTGCGTACAAGTGATATGAAATGTCTGAGAAAAGCCATAGATATCACACATATGAATTTAGACATGTTATGATAACTACTTCTTCTATTTAATACAATAAATTTATATCAATATAAATAACAAAATGGTTTAGTAATCTCGTGAGAATATCTTCTTCTTCTTCGTTCATCATTCAGATCAAGGTTCCGGTTTCTCTTACAAAGGACACCGTTGTTTGTAAGGCTGTTTCATCAGGGACCTAGGGGTTATAATAGATCATACAGGAAAGGTGAGTGAGCAAGTTAAGGTAGCAGTGAAAAAGGCAAATGCAATGTTAGGTATGATAAAAAGAAATATTAAACACAGGAGCAAGGAAGTGATCGTCAAACTGTATAAAGCTTTAGTTAGACCTAGATTGGAGTACTGTGTACAGGTGTGGAGTCCTTATCATAGAGGGGACATAAACATGCTAGAAAGAATACAAAAAAGAGCGACAAAGATGATAGTTGGATTCCAGAATTACAGTTATGAGGAACGACTCAGAAAAACGGGCCTACAGTGTCTCGAAGAGAGAAGAATTCGTGGTGACTTAATACAGGTTTATAAGATGATCAGAGGAATCGATAAATTAGACCTTAACAAGTTTTTTAAAATACAGCCACCTACAATAACACGAGGGCATAGATACAAGCTGATTAAAGAGAGGTCCAGGTTAGATATTAGGAAATATTTTTTTAGTCAGAGAGTGGTGTCTGCTTGGAATGCATTGCCAGGGGAGGTAGTGGAGGCAGGGACAGTTAATGCGTTTAAGAATAAACTGGATGCGCATAGATTTTAGAGCAAGGTGATGTAAATGTAACTGGTTGTATACAGACTCTGCAGGGTCTTCTAAACCAGTATAAAGACGTTAAGTTAAGTTAAGTTATCTCCATACAGCATTTGTCTCATATCTGTCTCACGAGGCCAGTTTTGTTCTCTCTTTTCCTGCTTGAGCGTGCAGCTTTGCAATATGTGTTCCACGGTCATGGTATGCTCCCCAAATGTCCACCTGTCATCTGTTCCAATTCTCATTTTGTTGTAAAGATGACCCTTGAGTCTGTTATGCCCAGTTCTCAGTCTGAAGATGATGACTTGCTCTTCTCTGGTTAAGTTATAGTAGCTGTCTTTTTTTCGGAAGTCGGGGTGTTGATCAGCCCATTTTACCCTAACGTTGACTTTAATTATGGTCGTAGCCTCAATATATGTCGTGAGAATATAAAGTTCGTCAGCTACCACAACACGCATATAGCACGAATATATTGTCCCGAGTAGTCTGCTGGGGTCTTTGTGCATGACAAAGACAAGAATAGCAGCACAGCCTAACAGAGAGCATGCCGTAAGAGGTGACTAACTGTGTGACATGACATAACGTCGGCCATTGTTAGGTGGTTTGTTAAGAGCAACATGATGTTCGTCAACTACAAGTGATGAAGACCACCCTCTTTGTTTAGTCATGTGAAAAGTCTTTTCTCTTGATGTGTGCGCTGAAATATGTGACCTGTATGGTGATATGGAATAAAGTGATAAAGAAACTGCGCCTTTTGTCAACCTCACTCTCTGGTCCTGATCTACCTTTGGCCAGTGGCAAGATATTTATCGAAACGACTGGAGATAACAAAGAATGCAGATTTTTACTCCCGAAGCCTTTCCCGTAAACAGCAATTCAGCGGATGGGGAATGCCATCTAATGCTGTGTGTCGTGTCTTTTCCATAACCACAAGAGGTCGTAGGGACATCACTCAGCGCGTGAGTGAGTCTGGCGTCTCTCCCCGGCTGTGTTCAGTTCTTTATATTAGTGTCTACATTTCTCCCACGCCAATTTCGTGAAGTTCAGCCGTATGAACTAGGCCGTGAAACACACGTTTAGCCGTAGCGCCATTCATATAGCCGATGTCCAGACCAAGATAATCGGACGGAATAAATCACACAAAAACGGACGAATTAACCAGTCCAAGCGGAAAACAGCGCCACGTTTCCGTGAACACAAGTGTAAGTCGTCGACTACGAGCAGCATGGATGGCACATAGTAGACGGGGGCATCTACTTTGCTTTAGTGTTTGAGTCTATTAGGTAGATTCGCACAACGGTTAAACACCCTCCATGAAACTGGTTGTACACAGACTATACAGAGTCTTCTAATCCAGTATAAAGACGTTAAGATAAGTTGAGAAGATCTGGTTACAAGACAGGAGGACAGATGAGTGGATGACACCACAGAAATGGGACAACATCAAGGGCCAACAACCTCCGCAGCACTCTTAGCTCAAGAAAGGCATAGTCAGCTCCCCATTCCGGCTAACAGGACTACAAAGCAGAACATTTCTTCTTCTTTTCTTTTTCTTCTTCTTCTACTTCTTCTTCTTCCTCTTCTTCTTCTTCGCCTTCTGTATCTGTTTTCGTTGACTTTAAAATATGATGTATGTATATACAGAGGAAGACCGAAAGAGAAGATGCTGGACAGCCTGAGAGAATGACAGGTGAGACAATCAACAACAGAGTTGGTAAACGACACACGTGATATAAATGGGTGGAGGACAACGCCAACCGGCAGGGCACCTGATGATGATGATATAAATGCAAAGTTGTCTCTTATATAAACTTCACTGACTTTTGCAGTTCTCAAACACGTCTATAGTTTCTCTTCCAGTGTCGTCTCTATGAACCAGTGGGGTATTCTCTGTACATCCGGTTGGGGAAGTTCTGAATTATTTGTTCAGCAGTCTGTGGCATCTGTACACATATACAGCAATTTCAGAGCGGAGGCAGAGGCACTGAGGACTGCAGCAGAAGCAATGCTGACAGGCAAAAGAAATGAAAGCCAGATCGTCCTGTTTGCAGATGCCCTGGCCGTAGTCACAGCACTAAAAAGCCATAACATTACTGAACTTAATGATTTAAGAGCAGTACTCTGTCAACTATGCCAGCAGACCGCACCAAAAAGAGTAGTGGTACAGTGGGTTCCATCACATTGTAACATCATAGGCAACGAGGAGGCAGAGAGACTGGCAAAAGAAGGTGCAAGACTACCACAATCAGATTCTAGTGTGACCTACGAAGAGTCAAAAAGGCTCATTAGAGCCAGATACATGGCCAAATGGGAAACAGAACATACTTACTGGCTACACACACAAAAATGCATATTACCAGTTGAAAAGAAGAGAGCAGGTCGTGGTCTTCAGACTCCGCACAGGCCACAACAGACTGAGGTACCACCTATTCAATAAACTAAAGATAGGTGGCACTGACGAATGCAGTTGTGGTACCGGGAAAATGATCGCTGAACATCTGCTGCAGAACTGCCCGAAATACGAGGATCAGAGAAAGCACATGTGGCCATCACCAGTGGCAACACTAGACACGCTCTATGGCAGTGTCGACAGCCTCAGGATGACCGCTACTTTTTTCGAAAAAATTCAGGTTGACGTCTGACAGCGTACGAAGAAGAAGAAGAAGAAGAAGGTGAAGAAGAAGAAGTACACATATACACATGGCGGAGTTGCCAATCTTCAGTTTTGTGTACACTTGGATGTTGATTGGATTGTGTCATGTTCTGAGACGCAGTTAGCTAATGTCCGTTATCTCATGAAAATAGTCTCGTGTTACTATTGAAAGATTTCTGATTAATCATTCTTTTCGTCTATTGATACGTAATTCTTACATCCGGCTGCTCGTCTGCAGCACCATCCTTTGTCAGTCGATCTGCCATCTCCTTACCCCGTATTCCACAATGAGAAGATATCCATGACAATATTGCCCTGGTAATTTAGTCCAGACAGTAGAGCGTGTAGACCTGGCAATTTTCCAGACTTCAGTGCATGGAGCGCTATTTTCGCATCTGTCAGAAACACTACTGATTTTGGACCAGGATTAGTGTTCATTAATTTCTCAGTTGTCGCCTTGATTGCCTAGATTTCAGCATCATAATGTTGTGATTTTGTTGTTGTTCTTCTTCTTCTTCGTTCGCTGTCAGACGTCAACTTTTATTTTTTCGAAAAAAGCAGCGGTCATCCTGAGGCTGTCGACACTGCCATAGAGCTTGTCTAGTGTTGCCACTGGTGATGGCCACATGTGCTTTCTCTGATCCTCGCATGTCGGGCAATTTTGCAGCAAATGTTCAGCGGCCATCTTCCCGGTACCACACGAGCATTCGTCAGTGCCACCTATCTTCAATTTATTGAACAGGTGGTACCTCAGTCTATTGTGGCCTGTGCGAAGTCTGAAGATCACGACCTGCTCTCTTCTGTTCAACTGGTATTAGGCATCGTTTTTTGTGTAATTTTGTTGTTCAATACGCAAAATGCTGAAAAGGACGTTAAGTAACGGGTTGCAGTAGCTTTCCTCACATTCCGACCATACTGATGAAGGTGGGCCGCGGTCCTCCATGTGGTTGTACTATGCTTGGCTTTATCTACGTGGGCTCACATCACGTCAACTAGGATACCCTGGATGTCTGTTTCCAGGAAACGCTACATGGAAAAGTGATTGTGGTCTTGGTCAGTGCATTGAGCCTGACCCTGACGCGACGTCCTGGTCAGTATGTTGTGCTCAACTGGTCTAGCGTCTCAGTTACCAATAATGTCATAATTTCCCGCTGACTGCATCTCTAATATTGTTTGTCTATTCTGTGTACACTCCCGTTATTACATCCTTTACCTCGTTATGTGCTGACCCATATATGTATACTCGGACCCAGAAGTCGTGTGAGTATTCTTCATTCAGGAAACTGAGATCAACTGTCCTACGTTGTACACTGTTCTGTTTACCCTTGTCTAGAGTGTCGCTGTGGTACAGAGATAAGACATTCGCCTCTCAAAGGATGAACGGAACCGGCGTGGGTTCGAGCCCGGCAGTTTTCAAGCTAACCCTGGTCTCAAAGGAGGTGGGACCAGACTCCAGAGTGCTTGCATCCTGAATTACCTCTAGCCCCTGGCCTAAGATAGTTCGGGACGAGAAAGTGTGGCTGATGACCAGCTCAATTACCTCACCATAATCTACATGCAGCGTAAGGTACATCATCAAGACAAAACCGTCTAATGGTATAATCATCACCGGCAACTAACACTGTCTAATATTCCGTTCATTTATGTTTAGATATATTTTTCTTGGATTTAAAAAAAAAATAAAGGTAAGTATTAATTCACTGCCGTGTTCGCAAGAGCGCTAATCGTGGATTACATGCGACAGGTCGATGCTTATCATGTGGGTTTCAATAAACAACAGTGGAAAAGAATGTGGATGAGACATACTACATTGCTGAGTAACATTATCATTTAAACGAAGATACAGAACAATGAAAGACCTGACTAGAGAAAACGACTCGTAGCTGGATGCTTGCATTAGGATCAGAGAACTGTAGCTTATAAAGACACTATTCCGTTTTCAAGTGATGGAACTGGAAACAGACTGAAACCATTCAGTCAAGTTAGGAGAACATGGTTCGAATAAGGAAAGCAAATCCGGTCTCAAAAATGATTCTATGAAACCAGATGAGTCGGGCCGAAAGGCACATATATCGCAGCCCATCTATTTAACTGCTACACTGGCGCAAGATGCTGAGCAGTGCATGAGCCTCAGTGGCCAGCGAACCAGAGCTGCCAAGAGCATTATAAATCTTCACGGGGTGATTCTGGATAACAGGCTGTAACAACGCAGACTGGCTAAGGAGAAGGGATCGAATAGGGAATGCTTACCCGGTACTCAAAAAATGCTTGATGAAGTCGGATCTGTTAGACCGAAAGGTGCAAATATCGCAGTCAAGCTGTAAACTACGACACAACGCATTCCGTTCTCTGGACTACATTCTGCTACTTAGGCCCGTGTCAGGGTTTGGTAGTAGGAGATTAAGAACGAATGAAGCCAAACCCAGCCAAGCCAACCCGGTAATCAAATAATGCTTGCTGAAGTCGAATGTGTCGTGCCGAAAGATGCAAATATAGCAGTCAAACTGCGACACAACGCATTGCGTTCTCCAGACAGCATCCTGTTACATGCAAAGCCATTTTTAGGACTTGGTAGCGGGAGATTGAAGACGAACGAAGAAGATGAAGAATTACTAAACAACGCCACAACGTTCTTTTCAGGGCGAACGTAAAAGAAGAGGATGGAATGTATTCAAACGAGAATCAATTAGAATAGAAAACGCAGTTTAATGTGGAATTAAGTTATAATGACATTTATTAGAACAAGGTAAAAATTATAATTCATAGTGATGAATGATAAATAAATATGTTTTCCAATACTGTTATGTCGGTAAGGTAATAAACAAACTATAAACACGTTTCAAACAAACAATCTTGATCGAGTGTGTACATTTATTACTGCTGTGTCGCAATTGGGTCAGTTTACATCAATACATCAAGCGGTAACATTTGTTTTCACCCGATCCTTAGTTAATTAAATCGACATTGTTCCGTCCTTGGCCAATTAACTTGGCATCGTGCAGCTGAAGTCTGTTAACTTAAATTTGTGCAGTTCTCAATTTAACAACTTGACCTCGTGCAATCATTGGCCAATAAATATAGCTAAGGTACTCACTCGCCTCTCAAAGCGATGAACGAAAACGGTGTGTTTTCGAGTCTTGCAGGTTTCAAGCTACGCTTCGTCTTAAATGAGGCGAGACCAGAGTGCCTGAATCCTGAATTAACACTAGCTGTCTGGAATTATGTATTGCCAAGGTAGTTCGGGACCAGAGAGTGAGGTTGATGACCAGCGCTGCCTCTTTCCCACAATAATTCAAATATAGCGCAGGTTACATCATTAAGACACAAACTGTCTTATGGTGTCCACATCATCGCTTGCGATGGACAACCAACTTTTAACTTTGCTTTGCTCAGAACTTGGTCTTTTAACTTTAATTTTGTGCAGCGATTGGCCCATTAACACGACTTTCTGTAAGCCTAGTTAAATTCTTCTTAATTTGTGTTGCCATTGGCCCATTATATGACTTTCTGTAAGCCTAGTTAAATTCCTCTTTATTTGTATTGCCATTGGCCCATTATATGACTTTCTGTAAGCCTAGTTAAATTCCTCTTTATTTGTATTGCCATTGGCCCATTATATGACTTTCTGTAAGCCTAGTTAAATTCCTCTTTATTTGTGTTGACATTGGCCCATTATATGACTTTCTGTCTTTCTTGATGACAAGATGCTGGTCAGGTCAACATTCCACAACACAAGCTCTTAGTTATTTTTTGTTTTGTTTTGCGTTCGCCTTATTTTTCTAATCCCCAAGGTGGTGTGCGTTGCACTGTGTTTTTATTTTGCGCCTGTCGGTCCAGTACATCCGACTTCAGCATGCATTTTATGTAAGGGTCTGCTTCCTCCTGCATTTTCTAAGAGTTTGCTTCCCCGGGGTAACGGCCGGAGCTGTGATGGGGATCGAACCCAGCACCTTCGGGTTGTGAGCCGTGCCACTTAACCACTAGGCCACGCCATCCCCTTCTTAATTATTTGAAAATCTTTTTTTCTGACAACAGTATAGGTCTACACTACGATCAACTCTTTACTTTGGATCTACAATAAAATAGAATCACTTTGTGGTGGAACTCCAATAGAACAGAATACATTTTCGGCCGGACTACAGTAAACTAAAATAATTTTGTGGTGAGACTACAGTATAACATAATCACTTTATGACGGGCCGACAGCGCTATTAAATCACTTTATGGTGGAACTACAATATAGTAGAATCACTTTATAGTAGGCCTATAATTTAATCAAATCACTCTATAGGAGGCCTATAATTTAATCAAATCACTTTATGATGGGTTTACCATTTAATGAAATCACTTTTTTTGTGGGTGTACATTACGATCAATTCACTTTGTAATAGAACTCCAATACGATCAATTCACTTTGTGATATGACTACAATACGATCAATTTACTTTGTGATAAGTATACAAAATATCAATTCACTTAGGGATAAGGCTATAATACTATCAATTCACTTTTTCATAAGACTACAGTACGATCAATTCACTTTGTGATAGGACTACAAAACAATCAATTCACTTTGTGATAGGACTAAACTATAATATAATCACTTTGTGATACGACTACAAAACGATCAATTCACTTTGTGATACGACAACATTACGATAAATTCATTTTGTGATAATACTACAAAACGATCAATTCACTTTGTGATAGGACAACATTACGATAAATTCATTTTGTGATAATACTACAAAACGATCAATTCACTTTGTGATAGGACAACATTACGATAAATTCATTTTGTGATAATACTACAAAACGATCAATTCACTTTGTGATAGGACAACATTACGATAAATTCATTTTGTGATAATACTACAAAACGATCAATTCACTTTGTGATAGGACAACATTACGATAAATTCATTTTGTGATAATACTACAAAACGATCAATTCACTTTGTGATAGGACAACATTACGATAAATTCATTTTGTGATAATACTACAAAACGATCAATTCACTTTGTGATAGGACAACATTACGATAAATTCATTTTGTGATAATACTACAAAACGATCAAATTACTTTGCGCTGGGATTGCAATACGGTAGCATCACTTTATTGCCAGTCTACAATATGATTACATCACTTTATTGCCAGTCTACAATATGATTACATCACTTTATTGCCAGTCTACAATATGATTACATCACTTTATTGCCAGTCTACAATATGATTACATCACTTTATTGCCAGTCTACAATATGATTACATCACTTTATTGCCAGTCTACAATATGATTACATCACTTTATGATGGGACTTTTCATACGATCACATATTTCTGTGGGAACTAACTCAAGTTAGTGTTGGGTGACCACGTGATCAAATAACGTCTTTACTGAATCCCACAACCATACTTTCACTTCCTGCCTGAATGACGGCACGATCACGTCACTTTAGAATGGGATCACTGCACAATCGGCAGATCAGTTCATTATGGCCCATCTCCATGACATCATAAGGTTGACGCGATACAACTTTCGCTATCTCATTCAGTACTTGTTACCTAAAAAAACACTTGTTATAGTATGTGCACAGTACAATACATACATAACATTATGAGATGTTGACTATATCATTTGAGTAAAGTGTATGTGGTTTCTGTACTAGAGGCCATATCTGTGATTGCCACATCCGTTTGAAATATCTACTTCAATATTTGTAGCAAAGCGGTACAATCCTAGCTTCTTACAGTAAAAGTACTGAGTTCGAATCCATTTATCGATACGACCGAGTCGAATCAGATGTAAATGGATCACTGATTGGGGAAGGAAAGGCAAATATCAAGGGAACTTACAACCCTACCTCATAACAAGCTGAGCTCTAGTATAATGAACTCGCTATACATCATCCCCGCCAGCAGTGTCTGGTACGTGGCCATCTTCATTCAGGCTCCTCCTCCACCCCAGTCATACTTGGTAAGCTCTTCCCACTGTCATTCCGTACAACCGTCTCCTTTCTGTTAATCTCTTGGGGAATACAAATGATGTGATCTGAACTGTCTTCTCCTCGGAAAATGCGTGTCAGTTCTTTGCGCACGAGTTTGCTTCTAAATACGTAAATAAGGGGATTGCATGCGCAGCTGAACATAGCCAGAACTGTAGAAACATGTGAAATGACCGGATGAACTAGCGATGAACTACTACGGGCGGCTTCTGTAGCCATGACTACGAAATACGGAGTCCAACAGACAGCGAAGCTAAACAGGACAAGGAAACTTGTTACAGCTGTCTTCCATTCTTCTTTCCTCCACAGCAGCGACGACGAGCGGCTAGACGATTGGCTGAGACGTCTAATGATCGGCACGGAGCTACTGCGTCTCCTAGAGCTGATAGGTGTAGCATGTTGAGCACTTTCTTCGGATTGGCTAGTAACAGTAGGATTTGAGCGAATGACGCTATTCTTTCGTGTTCTGACGATGTTCCCGTGGGCTGCCCGGAAAATCATGAAATAAGTCCACAGCATGGCCATCAAAGGCAGAAGGAAACTAAAACTAATAAGAAAGAAGGTGTAATAGCTATCAAACTTGCTGTTACTAGACCACTTGACCGTGCAAACCATTTTGTCCTGTTGGAATTCTATGGCGTTCCACCCAAAAAGAGGCGGTGAAGAAATTGTTAATGCCGTGACCCAGATACACACAGTAAAAGCTGTACATCTTAGCGAGGTCATGCGCATTGAGTAATGTAATGGAGTCACAACAGCACAGTACCTGTCGATCGAGATGACGGCGAGGGTAAAAATGCTCGCGCTAACAATTATATTATTCATAAATCCAGTACAAACACATAACAAATTCCCGAAGACCCACTGTTTGGCCAGCAAAGATGCCAAGGCAAACGGAATTAACAGGACTGTATTCAGACAATTACAAATTGTCAGATTTGCCACAAAACGGTTGGAAATTGAGAGTGTTTTTCGTTTCCAAAATACAACGACGACAAAAGTATTGGCAACTAAACTGACGAGAAACACAGTTGCCAACAGAGCACAGATAATGGCAGTCTCTGGTTGGCTGATTCCTATGGAGCCACTTTTTGTGGCTAATGAAGTATTCATGATGACGTCAGCGCTGTTGCAGAGCGCTAGCAAGGACTCGTTGACTCGATTCACCTGAGAAAACTGGAGTAACTCAACGGACACAACCACTGAACACATGTTTTGTTCTCAGGTAGTCTCTGTTCTATTCAAAATAGGTGCAACTTTTTAACAGCAACTGAAAAAAAACAAGAAAATAGCAAATTAAAATACAGTTGAAGAAAAAGGGCAACTTAGTTTCATCATCAATGTCCGCCGCTCCTCTCGAGGCGCATGCAATTTACAAACCTATTCGAGCAAGATTCAGTCCATTAAGTTTGTGGTGCATGTGCTGATAATGATGATGATGATGAGGAGGATGGTGATTATTATAATGGTGCTAATGATGACGATAATGATACGATAATGATACGATAATGATGATATTGATGATGATATTGATGATAATGATGATAATAATGATGATATTGATGATAATGATGATAATGATGATGATAATGATGATGATAATGATGATAATGATGATATGGATGATAATGATGATAATGATGATAATGATGATGATGATGATGATAATGATTATGATAATGATTATGAAGGTAGTGATAATGAAGCTGATTATATGATAATGATGATGATAAAGCTGATGATAATGATGCTAATCATGGTAATGGTGATGATGTTGATGCTGATAATGATGATGATAATGATGATGCTAACGATGATATTGATGATAATGGTGATAATGATGATACTGATGATGAAGATAATGATAATGATGAAGATAATGATGATAATCATGATGCTAATGATGATGCTGATCAATGATGATAATGTTGATAATGCTTATGCTAATGATGACAATGATGATAAAAATGATGACAATGATGATAAAAATGATGACAATGATGAAAAAATGATGACACTGATGATAATGATACTGATGATAATGATTATACAGATGGTGATACAGATTATGATAATGATGATGATAACGATGATAAAATAATAATGATAATGATGATGATGATACAAATGATGATAAAGATGATGATGATACAAATGATGATAAAGATGATGATAAAGATGATTATAACGATGATGATAATGATTATTATGGTGAGGAGGATAATGATGATGATTATTATGATGAAAATTATGATGATGCTAGTGATACTAATGATGATTTTGATGACTATGATATTCTTCATGGATTCAGCATACCTCTCGCCTAATTATTTACAAACAAATCTTGTTCAGATACAAGACTAATGCTAACGTCAAACATATTCATCACAATACCACCTCACGTCCAAGTCGTGTTCCTGGTCAGCGAGCGATATTGTGATCTCTGTGGCGGCAAATTTTGCTTAATGTGATCACCATTTCTGCCATGATTTGTTAGCTGTTCTTATGTGTATTGTCCGATGTCCCCGATAAATTTATTTTGGTAGTATGTAAGATTCGTTCTTGTTCTGATATTAAGGTGGCATTTAGCGTACGAAGAAGAAGAAGAAGAGAAGACGGTGGCATTTCAACAATATTGTCCTTGATTTATAAACTGAGTCAATAGAGAAGTATTGCACCAGACTGTGTTGCAGTAGTATGGCCAGCAAAGTCGGGATCGACAATGTTTCAGCCTTATGTGAAGTCTGGTGTTTCACTCTCATCTGTTAGTCCGTCCAGAGACTTGTGATGAAGTCTTCTGATCATGTCACGCCACTGTCCTCTGTTAGTCAGTCCAGAGACTGGTGCTGAAGTCTTTTGATCATGTCATACCACTGCTCTGTTCCTAGTAAATTTCTTCAACTCAGAATAAGTCTCTCCCCCCCCCCTCCCCCACCCCTTATGTTCTTGACGCCTGTGTCATGTAATTGTTTCTTGGGAGTCCCTTTTATCTTTTCCCCTGAATTTTGCCTTCTAGTATTTTCAATAATAGACCTCCATGTCTCATGGTCGGACCAAGCCAGGACAATCGACCTTTCTGTATACTTGTCATTCGTTGTCTATGAGATTATATATTTTTAAACACTTATTCATTTGATCTTTATCCTGTCCAGCTCACACTTTTGTATCCTGCGTTAGCACCCCATTTACAAACCTTCTCATGTCTTTTCATCCTTTTTTGTTTAGAGTCCATGTTTCAGAGCAGTACAAAGGCCATACATATGTAATAAGTATTCTTTCTGAAGCTCAATATTGACCTTATTTGTAGTTTGAAGCTTTTAGTTATTTAAGAAAGCTTCTTCTGCCGTCAATAATGACGGACGTATTTAGATGCCAATCAAAATTAAATGCAGACAAATGAAAAAGGTCGTATTGCTGCTTCTTCTAGAGACTTCTAGCTGAGAATACATTAAGTACATCATTTGCAGCTATTTTTTTTGCAGCAAACTTATCATTTCGATTTGAAAAGAGAAGTCTGATGAGTTGGGCAGAAAATGAGCAACGCTACTAGAGCCTTTACCTAGTATCATACAGCAGACCGGCGGGAAGATCCTGAGAAATAACTATTGACAGGAATGGCTAAATCAATTGGCAACATCCCAGACAGGGCGAATATTTTTTCAAATACCAAGCATCACCAGATCCAAAGTACCAGTCAAGAATTTGAAACAAAAAAGACCAGAGTTTGATCTTTAATCTGAGAACAGGCCATGCATCTCTCAACAAACATCTGAATAGAATATTCACTAAGTGGACCAAATTACAGATTCTGTCACGACCATGAGGAATCAGTCGAGCACCCCCTGACTCTGTGCCCAGAGCTAACCGGTCTGTGAAACGGACTACTCTTACCCCACTCCACCATACACAATATACTCTACATATCGCCCCAACATAAATCTGGCAAAGATGGGGCCATAACTGGCTGCGAGTCACATTTCTCTACTGTTTTGGATCATTATGGATGCCGCCAGACCACGGATTTGCCTGGAATTCACACTAGTCGACGACTTACACTAGTGTTCACGGAAACGTGGTGTTGTTTTCCGTCTGGACTTGTTATTTCGTTCTTTTTTTGGTGATTTCTTCCATCCGTTAATCCTGACCTGGACGCCGGCTGAATGGCACTACGCTTATACCTGTGTCGTATTTCACGGGTTAGTTCTGCCGGTTCACCTTCACGAATTTGGCGTGTGGGAATTTTAGATGCTACTATGATGAGCTGAATACAGCTGGGGAGAGATGCCAGACTCACTCACACGCTGAGTGTTGTCCATACGACCTCTTGTGGTTATCGAAAAGGCACGACAAACTGCGTTAGATGCCTTCCCACCTTTCTACCCTCCGGGTTACATGTTTACGGAAAGGCTTCGGTGGTAACCCTGAGGCGAAATCTGCATCCTATGCTATCTCCAGTCGTCTCGATGAATGTCTTGCCACTGGCAAAAGGTAGCTTAGGCTCTGTGAGTGAGGTTGACAAAAGGCGCAGTTTCTTCCTCACTTTAATCCAAATCACCGCGCAAGTCACCCATTTCAGCGGACACAGCAAGAGATACGACTGTCCACACGGCTGAACAAAGAGAGTGGTCTTCATCACTTGTGATGGACAAACTATTATCGCCCCAACAGCTGAGGAGGACATAAGCTTTTGTCCAACCGTGCTGTCATGAACGACTAGCTCACAGCAAAAGGAATTATTTTATAATCATCATCATACAAATAATAATTCATATTCTTCATAAAAAGTCTAATTTTATTTTGAAGATGCAATCAAACACTTACATTGAAGATACAAATAAAACAAAAACGTACATTTCAATGTAAGTGTTCCGTAAATAGTGTCAAGAAAAAGACATTCTGTTGATATTTTTGAGGTTTCAAGATGGCTGGTTTCGCTAAATTAATGAAAGAGCTGAGCTGACTGCAAGGGAAGTGTCAGATGTCGCATCAATACTATGTTTTTCTAAGTGGCGTCACTACTCTGCAATGTTGACAATTCGTTAAAGTTAGTTGTGAGAGTATCAGTTCAGTTGTTACTCTACAGAATCCCCCCCCCCCCCCCCCCCTTTCCCAAACAAACAAATAAATTAATAATTTTGTCAACGAGTGCTAACAATAACATGTTTAACTAACTGGGCTGCTTATATTATTTGCTTTGTTATGACAAATTTGGCACTGGCATGCCATGAAATATATAACTTTAGGGAATTATGTAATGTTATATACTGTGTTCCTATGGGTCGCTATAGTCGAGAGGTGAAGCAATCGCCTCTCTAGAGAAAAAAACGAAAGCACTAAACAGAAGCGCTAAAACACCGTAAGCTTCAAGCGAACATTGATATAAAAAGGGGTAAGATGCAGCATCTAGTCCGCTCGGGGAGGGACAATATACACGGAGGTCTCGTTACGCTATGTGTACGTAAAATAACACATCATTTGAAAGTAGGAAAGAACAGACTGTTGACCGCTGCCCTGGGAACATATTAACAAAAATAATGCAATTTCTACTCAATACGCGACCTACCTTCCCCCAGGCCTATTTCAGTTCAGTTCAGGTGCCATCTCCGCATTGAAGGTCGGCTGCAATGGATCTCCAGTGTACTTGCCGTAATTGTGCAATCTAAGAGGTTTTTTCACCCACTAAAATCGTTGTCTGCCATTTGAACGACTGCCTTCCACTCTACAATCCAGTATGGTTTTCAACAAGGAGGTATGTCCTAATACATGACCAAAATAACGTAACTGTCTAACCCAGATTTCGGTCATTAATTATCGTTTTACCCCCAACTTTTCCAATACACCTCCAAATTTGTTTACCTGTCCCTCCTAGTACGCCGCAGGTAACATAATCGCAAAAAAGGCTTACTACCAAAAACATTTCTCAGCATGCCACCAGACCTACATTTTTCTTTTTGAATGCCAGTGTTCCAAGTAATTCAAGTTTTACACGATAAGTACGTCGCTTATTGCCGCATTTTACCTTGCTCCTAAATCTTCTTTTATTTCCAAAACTGAGTTTTCTCTCGTTGTTCCCACGGTATGCCAACGATGACCAAAAGTGTCACGGTTGCTAAGATAGATTGTTTTCTGCATTGGATCAACATTAACGTTGATCTCGTTCAGTGCGTGAGAAAACGAGAGCGAGTGAACTTGATCGGAGGAGAGAAAAGGTAGGAGAGAGAGAGAGAGAGAGAGAGAGAGAGAAGGAGAGTGGGGATGGGTTTGGGGGTGGGGGATTGGTAATAACGATGTACAACGACATGATTATTGCTGCTGTTGTTTTTGAATGCCTTTAATGAGTATGTTTATTTTTTGTGTGTGGGGAGGAAGACTAATATCTGGTCTGGCATACTCTACTGATCAGATGTGTTAGCCAGGATCAGGCAAAATATACTGGTGAAGACCCTCTTCTGGGCTTCCTCGTAGCCCTTCCTGGAAACGGGCTTTTTCATGGCAGTTTGGCTAAAGAAGTGAGGGATAGACGTAATCCCCGTAGTAGTGAGCGACACGCAGATAAAGCCAAGCATAGCACAACACCTGGAGGACCCCGGTCCACCTTCATCAGCACGTTCGAGATGCGAGGAAAGCTCTGACAACCCACCACTTAACGTCCTGTTTAGGGCACACATAAGAGTAATCCTACTCATTGTAGGCATTCAACAACAACAACAACTCTTTTATGAGCTTTGACAAGTGCTTTACATGGAGGCTGCAGTAGCTCTCCTCATACATCAGAAGTGCAGATGAAGGTAGACTGGGATAGTCCAATCTATTGTGCGATGCTTGGCTTTATTTGTATATCGCTCACTACTGCGAGGATCACGTCGATTCCTCACCTCGTTAGCCAGGCTAACAGCCTGTTTCCAGGGAGAACTGCATGGACAAGAAATGAAATGGGGGTCCAGATCGGTATGTTTCACCTGACTCTGACTAGCATTGTTTGATCAGTATGTTTCACCTGACCCTGACTTGCATTGTTTGATCAGTATGTTTCACCTGACCCTGACTAACATTGTCTGATCAGTATGATTCACCTGACCCTGACTAAGCTTGTCTGATCAGTATGTTTCACCTGACCCTGACTAACATTGTCTGATCAGTATGTTTTGCCTGCACAGATGTCAGTCCTCTTCCGTACGTTGCATCGTTGAAAGACTATTCCAGAGATGTGTTTCTCGGACGACCTCAGTGTTGGTAACCAGGTCATGCAAGTGAATACTAAAAGACGAATCTCTGTTTGTATGTCTTTGAACTTAATGCGGCCGTGCAAAGAAATCCACTTATTATATACATACAACATAAAGTAGGGTTGTCATGTTATAAAAGGAAAGCAGCTGGCCGAGCGGTTTGAATGTAGGTCAAAAGACCGCGAGTTCATTCCTTCGAAACCTTTATAAAGTTTAGGATTTTCTATTGGGAGTGAAACAAACGTCTATTTTGTAACGTGTGTGCAGATTGCGGGGATCAGCGGCCTTTATTCCTTAGCGTTATAAATAACCCTGATGAGCTTTAGCAATAAAAGTAAACATTGTGTTAATAGTTTTGAGAAGTGTAAAACCTGGATGGGAAATAGTTTACAGTTTTAAAAAAAAAATTAGGCAAGGCCGTGGTAGTAATAAAGGATTTAAAAGTAAAGAGCGCACACTGTGAAGTATTGCTAAAATGCTGAGCCAGAACAAAAATATAAAGGAAACCAACGTTACGATCAAAAAAGCTTCACCAGAGACAAAGAAGAACGCAAAAAAATAACACATAATAAAATAACGAAGAAACCATCGGGGTATTTATCTACATCTTCTCTGAACTTTTCTCTTTTTTCTTCTTCTTCTTCTTTGTCATCATCTTCTTCTTTTTTCTTCTTCTTCTTCTTTGTCATCATCTTCTTCTTTTTTCTTCTTCTTTATCTGTTTTTTCTTCGGCTTTGTGTCGACTTTGTGACGTAGCTTACAGCGTGCTGCGATATATAAGCACATTTCGGTCCAATACATCTTGTGTTAGCTGGCTTTATTAGTAATCTGGTTTGTCTTCCCACTGGGATCCAAACTCTCTAAGCCAGTCTCACCGAGATATGTTTCATGCTCGAGAAGATAGTGGCCAGGAAAATAATGTCCCCCCTTGAACGGGAGTACATTCTACCCGATGCGCTGGGCAGCTACAGAACAGCGAAGGAGACCTGCGGTAACACTAGAACTTCTGCGTATGATGTGTATGAGGGTTTTCACTCAAAGCAGGAAACATTCACGGTAGAACTCAACCTGGAAGACGCAAACAACCGTGTCGATTTTGGTTCTTTAATGACATGTCTGAAGCAGTGACGTTAAAACCCGTGGCTGGTTCAGTTAAATTTCAACTGACCTGATGGAAAGAGCAGTTGCACTACTTGTGGGATGGTGGACATCAGAACCGAGACGAATATGTCCAGGACTGCCTCAAGGATCACCGCTCTCACCGGTGCTGTTCAATATATATACAGTAAAAGGGGCCAATATTCAACCCACAGGGACAGGGTAAACGTTAACATTTGCCGATACAGGACTGGCTCAGACAGGCAAGAGTTGGTCAAAGACATCCAGGAAACCTTGCAAGCAATCTCACTGTGGTGTGACGACTCAAGCTCGAAGATCAACCCGAACAAGGCCTGCATGATGTGGTGCTCTTTGAATAATTCCATAGTTAAGGCCGAGCTCCCGGGCATCACTTTTGATGGTTGCACCATCGACAGGTTGAAATACATCGGAGTGACATTTGATCGCAGTTTTTCCTATAACTGCCATGTTTACCGGACCGTACAAAGATGTAAGTGAGGGTTAGGAGTATTCAAGACCATGGCTGCTGCCAACTTGGAACAACGCCTCCTGTTCATCCTATTTCGCCAGGCCGTGTTGTCTGTTATCAATAACGGACTGGACATTCTAACCCTATTAAGAGCACAATGTGAAAGGTTGGAACACACTCAGAATGAAGATTTGCGACTGTTTCTGGGCTGCACTAGAGATAGCCCGATTGTGATGATGCGGTACATATTGGGATTGTTATCGGTGACATCCATACATAAATTGGCACAAGTCAAAGCCTTTATGCGTGTCACCACAGACGCGCGGCACCCTCTGTATAGCAGTATCTCAGACATCAAGGGATCAAGAATCAAGAAAGGGGCGTCATGGATGGCACAGGCAGAGAAAACAATCGGACACGTCACTCCAGCTGAGACGATAGCCAAAAGGGAAAGAATAGTCTACACTGGAAATAGATTGATAGAGTACCAGAGAGTCATCCTAGCCTTAAGCAAGGCATACATATACTGGGCCGACGGAAGAGCACGAGGTAAATCAGATGATAACTGAGAACACACAGGAGAGTGACGCTGTCATATGCATCGACGGATCAGTCGTGCGCAGTCGGATATCAGGCTGGGGTTTCTCGGCTAGAGTGAGAGAGGTCGTTGCTGAGCGCAGTAGGGCATACATGTCAACAACCTCCAGTTTGAGAATGGAGATAGAAATAGTGACCTCAACACTGAAATGCATATTTGAGACTTCTATAACAAGGGCAGTCATCGTGACAAACGCACAAGCCGTCCTTTAGAAGGTACATAATGGATGGCTTAGGTAGAAGTGGATAACAGCTGTTGAAACCTCAAACCTCCAGGGGTTGACATGGATCTACTGTCCTGGTCATGCTGGGTTTCAGGGAAATGTTAAAGCTGACAATTTGACGTCACAAGCTCCAATCATAAGTGATGGATAGAAGTGACATTTTGAAATCAATGAATGCCCTCCTGTTAGATAAGGACACGGCAATAGACGAAGCAACAATTGACAGGCTGTAAAGTTTCGACATTAAACGAAGTTCGAGCGATGTAGGGCGCATGAGTGGACGGAGCAAGAGAGTGTACAACCAGCGAGCTACAGGGACCATCAGCATCCATAATCTGCGCCATTTGCTGATAGAGACTGAGCACCTATGGGTATGACCGGAGAGCAGTGACGACGATTCTTAGAAACAGAAACAGTTTCATTCTAATGATTGCTCGGTGTGCCTAACGGCATAGTCAATGTCCAGTGAATCTGACTTCACTGAAGTAGATCCAACTCACGTTCTCGTATAATACTTCTGGAAATACTATCTGTTAAACACTCAGGGGAACGAGTTTGTGGTTTCGTCGACACTGCATCTCCATAATCGCGACCTTACTGAGATGCCTCGCATTGCATTACAGCCACGTTATCCTGGTCTTCTCTTTCAAGTTTACCTCTGAATGTAAAAAAAACACGCCAATGTAAATAGATGCTAAGGATTTGTCATCAAAAGCTAACTCAACTCAGCGCGAGTAGCTTCGAACAATAAGAATAACATAATCATTTGTGAGTTGTTTTTATGTATGGTGTTCCCTGTCCCTGGTGAAGATCTTCTGGTCGTAACGCAGGTTCTGTACATTATTTTGCGCCAACGCCTTATAGATGTCAGACGTATTCGTATTGTTATACCCGAACGGTTTGGATAACCATCTTCTAAACAAGGGGACGCAAATTCAAAACCTCAGCTCGGTATGATAACGTTTTTTTTTCCAATTGAGGTGAAATAAAAGCCTTGGTTACACCCTGCATAGAGACTGCATGGGCAGATAGCCTTTATTCCTCATATTTGCCAATGGTCTCCGGATGAGAATATGGGAGTTGGAGTACATCCGAAAACATGGAGAGTTGGTGGATAGCGGTACAGACGACGGATATGAAAGTCTATACTGAGCGGGTTAAACATAATGACACGGAAAGTGATTGGTTGCCCACAGAATTGGTAAACAAAAAACACACGACTCAATAAATCAACTATCGTTATCCAATGGGAATGGCACATACTAATGCTTATTTTATAACTTCCGTAGTTCTGATCTATTGATATTTCGATGTATGCGTGAGAGGTATCTAAGATAGGACGCCATGTCTCCAAATCGAATGCTTTGCTAAGAATTATAAGGCAATAGTTACGAACAAAACAGGGAAACACGAAATAGCGATTGTAATGCGCTCGATTTCTTTATTCTAGTTTGGAGCATAAATAATAGCGACCGGATATAATTATTTAAGCATCCATCAAGCCGAAAAGCGATTGCCATTTAAACTGAAAAGCGTGTGAATTTTTACCGACGTCAAAAATAACTGATGCAGATTCTGGGCGTCCACTCAAGTGGTTTCAGGGGGAGACAGAATAGTCCCACTGTTTCCTTGTCAACATGTCGGTAGAGGGGACCAAAGAGAGGTGTGCATGGCACTGGGAACCTCATTATATTAAAATGTAAACTGTTGATATGAAATCTCACTGCAAATGACAAGAATGAGGCTTTTCTAAAAATCTGGCCAGGACAAGAGAGTAACCAAAATGCTATGTGTGGGGTTCAATTATAGTTTCAAGCGCGCTTCTGTCAATCAACTGTAAATTGGTTACTTTATTACTGATAGGGAAGAAAAGCTAACGAGGAAGGGAGCTGTTCACACTGCCTGATAAACAATAGTCTTTAATACGCCATCTCAGACAGCAGTGTATGCTGAAGGTCAATATTTACCTTTTTAAAAGCTTTTACTCGGTTTAACAAGACCCTTGACCTGAAGGGTGTCTGATGTGTGTATGATGTGTGTATGATGTGGGTATGATGTGCGTGTGATGTGCGTATGATGGGTGTCTGATGTGTGTCGGTTGCGTGTGTGATGTGTGTATAATGCGTGTGTGATGTGTGTATGATGCGTGTGTGATGTGTATATGATGCGTGTGTGATGTCTGTATGATGCGTGTGTGATGTCTGTATAATGCGTGTGTGATGTGTGTTGGTTGCGTGTGTGATGTGTGTCGGATGCGTGTGTGATGTGTATATGATGCGTATGTGATGTGTGTCGGTTGCGTGTGTGATGTTTGTCGGTTGCGTGTATGAGGTGTGTCGGTTGCGTGTGTGATGTGTGTCGGATGCGTGTGTGATGTGTGTCGGATGCGTGTGTGATGTGTGTCGGTTGCGTGTGTGATGTGTGTCGGTTGCGTGTGAGATGTGTGTCGGTTGCGTGTGTGATGTGTGTCGGATGCGTGTGTGATGTGTGTCGGTTGCGTGTGTGATGTGTGTCGGTTGCGTGTGTGATGTGTGTCGGTTGCGTGTGTGATGTGTGTCGGATGCATGTGTGATGTGTGTCGGTTGCGTGTGTGATGAGTGCCCTTCTGTTTCTATAATTCCAACTAACTACCCGATACGTCTCAAGCAGACATATTGAACATACGCTCCTCTAGTGGACCTGTTTATCACTTGTATATGGTTATTGGACAAGTCATTCAAAAGAGTAAACCGAGAGACATAGTTTTGTTATATTAACTATCATATATTTGTTGGTAGTTGTCCGTCACAAGTGATGTGGACGACATTATCAGGCGGTTTTGTTTTGATGATGTAACTTGCACTGTATTTAGATAAAAATGAGGAAGAAACTTGGCTGGTCATCTACTTCACTCTCTGGTTACGAGATACATTGGACCAGTGACAAGACATAAGTCAAGACGACTAGAGGTAACTCACTCTGGTCCCACCTTCCTTGAGATCTAGTATTACGAAGCGTGTTCAAATGAAACCGGACCAAACTGCAACAAGTGGACATACGTACGATGCGCATGATAACGTCACTCATGGTGAAAACAACACATACCAACCGTCAAGTTTGCTAAATTTAATTATCCTAACACTCATAGTTTTCTCAGCAGACCATTGAAAACATGGCGGGTGTGATACGAAGTCCGTCCAGAGTGGATCAGCGAGCGATGATTCGGTTTCTTACAGTTGAAAATTGTCCAGCAGTTGAGATTCATCGCAGAATGCAGGCAGTAGAAAATCACGAAAAATTTTTAATGAACATTGGTATGACGCTAGGTAAAGAAATAACGATATTCAAAGGTTATAGTCGGCATTGAATGTTGACCAGCACTAATAGATTAAAGAGAAACCCACATTATTTACTAAATAAACGCCACATTAAAAAAAATATACATTTCTGTAGTCTTGAAAAAGCAAACAAACATGTCTTTAACCCTTTACAGTCCAAATTGTTCATTGCAGTCAACTACATTAGCACTCCATATCTGAAGTCACATTTCTCATATCAACCATTTCTTGTTATTAAGCTAAATTTTCTTTATAAACATAGATATCTTTAAATTTAAAAATCATAATTTCAGTTTTAATAACTTTTTTCTTAATCCTAAAACACATCAAATTACTGTTCTTGTCTTGGACATTAGACTACCATCTTGTAAATTAGGTTGGACTGTAAAGGGTTAATAAAAATATAAGGTTGTTTGAAAAAAAAATTATTTGTCTCTTTTTGCCTCCATGTGAGGATCTACAGACTCGGCGCTGACCACATCAGGTTGAGAAACATTTGTTCAGCATTTGGCTTGGCTTCGTTCGTTCTCAATCTCCCACTACCAAACCCTGACACGGGCCTAAGTAGCAGAATGTAGTCCAGAGAACGGAATGCGTTGTGTCGTAGTTTACAGCTTGACTGAGATATTTGCACCTTTCGGTCCAACACATCCGACTTCAGCAAGCATTTTTTGAGTACCGGGTTAGTATTCACTCTTCAATCCCTTCTCCATAGCCAGTCTGCTCTGTTGCAACCTGTTATCCGGGATCACCGAGTGGAGGTGTAGAATGGTCTTGGCAGCTCTGGTTCGCTGGCCCTGACGCTAGCAGTCAGCTATGGGTCGCTGACAGCTGCATCGTATGTGCTGCTCAGCATCTAGATCCCTGTGCAGCATTTGAATAAATGATCAATGTAGCTGTCCATTGGATTAATGTTACCTTGTAATGGATCCATAGACATAGCGGAGTACAAGGAAACGAAATAGCTGATAGATTGACATAAACAGGAACCTCCAAACAACAAATTTGATAGTTCTTGTTTAATGCTACGAACGAAGACATTTGATCTTTTGAGCTACCTGAAAAAGACGTTAAGTGAGGGGTTGTAGTAGCTTTTTTCACATCCCGAGCATGCTGATGAAGGTGGACAGTGGTCCTCCAGTCGGCTGTGCTGTGCTTTGTTTTATCAGCGTGCACACACTACTACGGGGATCACATCGATCCACATCTCATCAGCAAGGCTGCCTTGAAAGCAACCTGTTTCCAGGGAACGCTACAGATAGATTGTGGTCTTGGTCAGCGTATTGTGCCTGACCCTGACGCGACGTCCTGGTCAGTATGTTGTGCATGACTGGACTAGCGTCTCAGTTCACTAAAAATTGGATATACCCTGCAGTAACCACACAGTAAACGAATTATTAAGAACAATACCAGATAAATCTGGTTGAACATGTGGGCGACAGGAACAAACGGGTCGCAGTTATTTAGCGAAATGTTACAGCCAAAAAGTAAAGATGACATAAATAAACTACATAGAACAGATCAAAGTCTCATCTTTCAATTTCGGACTGGACACACCAGAAACAATAACCACTTGAACTGCATCAATCCCCAACACTTGTGCAAACATTTCCCTCATCCTAATGAGGCAGTTAGATACCTACTCATTCAGTGCAAGGCGCTTGCAGACACGAGGAAAAAGATTCTCACAAGCACTGCCGAAAATTGCCAATACAATTGAAACACTTGTGAAAAGCAGTGAAACAATTGAAGAAGATATGTATCTATTTAATAATAACATTGGGCTATCAAGAACAGGCTTGCTCAGCAGATAAGGGATAACAACAACAACAGCTTCAGCAACACATATTCAAGTAAATGAAGGCGTCTTGTACAAATGCCTGGTGCAAAGAGAAATGGTGAACGAAAGTAGAGACTGGCAGTTAGGATTATTTTTTTTATTTCAAAAGATGCAGTATCTTGCTGAAAACTTTATTGGAATGAAAGAAGTAAAGATCCCGTTAACGCTTCAGTGTGGCATGTTGGGAATAGGATGTTAGGATCATATGTTTTTTTTGACGAACGACAAGCTAGCGGTGTCATGTTCAACATCACGTCGGCCGCCTTTACTTTTCCAGTTTATTCTGGTACACAATTTTTTAGGCTGGGTCGACCCCAGGCCGCTGTTTTGCGGTCGAAAAAATCTCCCACCAACTGGGAAACGAATCTCAACCGCTCGGCTGGGAAGCCAGTGAACTAACAACTACGCTACATCGGCTCGTTGGAGCAAGCATAGAAGATAAATGTGTCACAGGTAAACAGTATTGTGGAATAATAACATCAAAAGATGAACAGATGACTGTAAGATTACACCGTGAAGGTAAGAGGCAGTGAGTGAGTGACGATCAATTACAGCCGACTATTGATGTAGAGATGCCACTTGAACTGAATAGAGATTTAGCTTTGCTACCATTTAGACTTAATGTTGAACATCTGCTGCACAATGACTGAACATACGGAGAACAGAGAATTCACTCAAGACCATTACAATCATTGTTCATGGTGGATCCAGTAGACTCAATCACTTTAGTTATACTTCTTGAGATGTTATGAAGTTGATATTTTGCTGTCTGCATGTTGGCTGGTGTGTGTATTTGAACCATGCGTGCTCCTAGTTTTGCTAGAGTGTCTGTTCTCTCATGGCCTAATATGTCTACAAGAATGTGATTTTTATGTTGTTTGTTCCATACATCCTAATAAAGAAATGACAGGTACAAACCTGAAGGCAACAAAATTTAATGAGATTTCTAGAACAATATTGGGACATAGGAACAATATGGGAACAATTTGAGAAATTTGAAATTTTTAGACATTGTCACAATTTTTATACAATTTTTGATAATTTTTGACATTTTTAGAATAATTGTAGACAATTTGAGGAACATTGTTGCATTGCTAAACTTTATTGATCTGTGCATTCACGTGCAAACAGATGTTTGATTGCGTGTACATGTGTATGGTGCAAGTGTATGTGTATGTCTACGTGTATGTGTTTGTCTATGTGTGTGTGTGTGTGTGTGTGTGCGTATGTTTGGTATATGAAGATGCGTTTGTTCGATACTATTACAGAAGCACTCGTGCTTGCGCGTGAGTCATGTATTAATATCCTGCTATATAATATTGTAATATTATTTAATACGAGAGAGTGTCCCATATTTGAAACATAAAAAAGGTTAAAAGAATATAAATGAACAATTTAATGCAAATGTTTTTATTTCAAAAAGCTCTAATAGCGTACACTAATTCACTTATATTAACTTAGTCCTCTATACGTATTACGTCAATCATTCGTTATGTTTCATCACAGATATGAAATTACAGCGTGTGGAGATGATCTGTATGCAGTATTTAGTTTTGTATTATTCAAGGCCCTAAGTTTTTGCTTCATCACAGGAATCGAAATGGGAAGGCAAATCGGACTCCCAAAAATAGTCCGTTGAAATTGTATGTTCGGCCGAAAGGCGCATATATCACATCCTCGCTGTAAACTACAACACAAATAGCCGAAATAGCAGTACCCTGATCTACCGCGCTCCGATACACCGGCGCTCGTTTCCTTAACGTAGTGAAACTCAATTTGTTGATTCTAACTAAGTGGCGTAGTGGTTAAGCCGTCGGCCTCGTGATCAGGTGGTGTGGGTTCGTCTCCGGACTCCGCCGTTTTTTTCACGGGTGCTTGATGCGGAGTCCCCTGCATCTCGTAGTCGCCCCTAGTCGTCTTGTCATTGACTTGCCACTGGGTTCGGGCTGCTCGAGACGAGATAGTGAGGATAAACAGTAGTGCAGTTAATCCTTACTAAAAATAGCGCCAGCATAATAAATTATGCCATCATCGTCTACGATGAACAGCGGCTTTTGCTTGATTCGCTTTGAACTAAGAACCAACGATTGTTAAACTAAACTTTGTATAACAATGTATAACATACGACAAAACAAAATTTGAAAAGAAGACTTTATAGCGAAAAAAAAAAAGGAAATTAAAGATCCAGTTTCACGTCATGCGGTGTATTGGAAAAATAGTGTTAGGCCCCTGTTATTTGGCGACCCCCACAATGGGAGATGTCATCATAATGTAGCATGTCCTTTATAGAACGTCGCTTCCGTCACAGTCTGTCTGAAAGAAACTCGTTCCCTTGTCAAAACTCCTGCCTACGCCACAATCCTACCCAGGCATTCCTGTATATCTTGGTGCCATCGCCTTCTTGGTCTACCTCTTTCCTAATTGGAGATGTGGTCAATATACATTTCTGTGGCTGGGTCAACCACATGAGCCGGTTTGTGATTGACTAAAAACCCTACACTAACTCAGAATTGAACCATGTTCCCTTGCTGGGAAGCCAGCACACTAACCACTGCGCATACACTGACAACTAATGATTTCTTCTGTTAAAAGTACCTTTCCTTAGGTCATCTCGTAACCGATGAGGTCAGTAGGGCACACATTAAGACATCCTCACAACGCCACGCCACCCTCTCTGTCAGCGGCCGCTGCCTGTGACTCTTCTGGTCGGAGATTGGTCCATTTGTTTATGTTGTCCTCCCACCTCTTTTTGGAACGGCCTCTTCGTCGTCTGCCTTGCACCTTTCCGTGGAGGATTGTATTTGCAAGACCATTTGATCTCGATATGTGACCGTACCAAGCGAGTTTCCTTCATTTGACAGTTGCCAAACGGTCTTCAAAAGGCCCTATTGCTGTTGCAATTCTATCTCGTATTTCCTCATTTGTTACTCGATCTTTGTACGTGACATTTAAAAGTCTTCGGAAATATTTCATCTCCATGGCCTGTATCCTTTCCTACAAAGTAACAAAACAATCTTCACCTAGTTTAGATATATGCTAGTATTTATATTTGCGCTAAATAATGTTTAAACGGCCTTAATTTCACATAATATCCTACTTATGATATAAATAGCAATTATTATTACCACTATGTACTAATGTATATAATTAAGAAAAGGAACTTTATTAACGCGCCAAAATGTGAGTATTCGGGGGAAGGTTGGAACAATTCCCTGCCTACAGTACATCGAGCTACAGAGAATGAATTGGTTTGGCCACATTGTGAGAATGCAACTAGACTACATTTTTTATGCAGCCTTTTACATAAGAACATCACGAAGAAGGGCGAGAGGTAGACCCAGGAGAAGGTGGATAGACATTGTAAACGAGACCTGTCGTAAAATGGGGACAAATGTTACTCGGGCCACGAGAGAGGCAAAAGACATACCACGATACTGGGCAACAAACCGGTAGAAAGGGAGACTACCAAAGAGGAACATTAACCCCCAACAGCGTGTAGTTAGTTTTTCTTTCCACTTATGCCGTTGAGGGCCGCGAGGAGCTTAAATCGTATGTCCTGTATCAAGTGCCTTGCATTGGTTGTTGTGAGCCCGTGTCGCTGCACAATCACTTTAATGTGATCCATCTACCTGCCTCGCAACCGTCCTCTTGTCATGTCAGATCTATGAGCGGTGTAAGCAATCAGATGAAGATGCATTCTCAAGAGATGACCAAACAATCCTATTTTTGCCTGTGCTGTGGTTTTCAACAAGACGTAGTTGCGACCATACTTCGAATGTCATCGCTTCACATTCTGCCTTTCCTGGTAACACCGATGGCCTTCCTCAAACACTTCATTTCACACCTTGAAATTCTGTTTTCCCAATCCCTGAACATCGGTGATGTTTGGCACTGGTAGCACAGAGTCGGAAAAATATACTGTTTATCGTCTGTTGCTTTGTTGTCAAACTTATACTCTCAGCTGCCTAAAAAGTGATGACAACTGATAAGTCACAGCGCTTTCTGATTCCTAGTCTCGACTTCGAGTTTACAGTCTGCAGTAACCACCTCTTGTCTTCACCTTTTGGCGCATTCAGCACAACACACGAAAAGGAATTTCATGGTCACGCCCGCAACAGCTACAGATGTTGCTGAATTCCTTGTATGTCCTACTCAAAAGAGTAGTGGTACAGTGGGTCCCATCCCACTGTAACATCCAAGGCAACGAGGAGGCAGACAGACTGGCAAAAGAAGGTGCAAGACTACCACAACCAGATACTAGTGGGACATACGAAGAGTCAAAAAGGCTTATTAGAGCTAGATACATGACCAAATTGGAAACAGAACATACTGGATACGCAAGAAAACGATGCCTATTACCAGTTGAACAGAAGAGAGCAGGTCGTGGTCTTCAGACTTCGCGCTGGCCACAATAGACTGAGGTACCACCTATTCAATAAATTGAAAATAGGTGGCACTGACGAATGCATGTGCGGTACTTGGAAAATGACCGCTGAACATCTGCTGCAAAACTGCCCGACATACGAGGATCAGAGTAAGCAGATGTGGCCATCACCAGTGGCAACACTAGACAAGCTCTATGGCAGCCTCAGGATGACCGCTGCTTTTTTCGAAAAGATTAAGGTTGACGTCTGACTGCGTACGATGAAGAAGAAGAAGAAGAAGTATGTTCTAATCAGCCTTTAACAAATGGAGATTGTTTTGTTTTTTCTGGAAGACCAAGGAATGTTTCTACTTGAAATTGAGTCTGTTGCTAGTGATGAAACGGTTCAGTACACCTCAAGTTCAGTTCAAGTGCCTCTCTACATCAAAGTTCGACCTCAATGGATCTCCCGCGCACTCTATCTCTTACCGTAATGATGCAACCAGACGCGTTTTTCCCGTCCATCTTCTGATGTTATCCGCCCACTTATAACATTGCCTGCCTCTTGTGCGACTGCCTTCCACACTACACTCTGATTTGGTCTTCAACAAGGAGGTATATTTTTTTTTATATTGTCGAAATACCTTAACTGTCTAACCCTGATATTATTATAATTCTCTTTTCACTCCCAACTTTTTCAATGCATTGCAATTTGTTTTCTTCTCTTTCCAATTAAAATAAATCTCCTAAAGTTCACAAATAAGTACATTATCTATATTTGAAAAGAATTGGCAGGTTTTGAGAGGATTTATTCTAATTTCGGAAAAAAGTTCTTTAGTGAACAGAAGTGTGTTGTTGTTGTTCAATGCACACAATGCACATGATCACTGTTTTGTGCCCCCTACAAAAAAACGATAAGTGGCGGGTTGTCGTAGCTTTCCTCACATCCCCAACGTGCACCAGAAGTGTGTTAAACAACATTACATGTCCGGTACCATGAACATTGTTTGAGGAAGGATAGGTCTATCCATGACGCAAGTGTCGTGGTTGTTGTAATTTAATAAAATGTCACTCTACAACGTGGCCTCATCGCGGTATGTGGGTTTAGTGTCGAACAGTCTTCTAGATCGGAGAAGTCCAATACTAACTTCTTCAACCAACTATGCGCCATCGAAACCAATAAGATTAGTTAAAGACTGAGATGACGAATGTCTTATTTCCTTTAGCCTTCCGCCAATAATAAAATGCAATTTAATCAATCAATCAATCAAAAATCAACCAATCAAAAATCTATCAATCAAAAAAATTAATCTATCAAACAATCAATACATTAATTGATCAATACATCAATCAATCAATGACAAATCAAATAATCACTCAATTATCAAACAATTAAGCAATCAATCAATCAACAAATCAATAAAAAATATTTATCAATCAATCAATTAATCAAACAATTAATCAATCAATCAAACAAACAATTAAGGAACCAATCAACCAAACAATTAATAAATAAATGAAACAATCAATAATCAGTAAATCAAACAAATAATCAAACAGTCAATCAGTAAACCCTTATTCCGTTAGGGTCGTAGTAAAACATCAACAAACAGGGTCCTCCTTAGTACTCTATCGATATCCGGGAATCAAGATAATGAGCAGTGAATGAGCTGCAGAGGTCAGCGACCCAAAGCTGACTGCTAACGTTAGGACCAGCGAACCAGTACTGCCAAGACCCTTCTACACCTCCTCGCGGTGATCCTGGATAACAGGCTGTGAGACTGGCTACGGAGTAGACGTCGAAGAGAGAAGACTAAACCGGTACGTAACAATTAGTTTTGAAGTCAGATGTGTGGTGCCGAAAGGTGTAAATATCGCAGTCAAGCTGTAAACTACGACACAGTGCATTCCGTTATCCTGAAAACATCCTGTTGCTTGCAAAGCCATTTTCATGGCTTGGAAGCGGGAGTTTGGCTTGGCTTGGCTTCGTTCGTTGTCAATCTCCCGCTACCAAACCCTAAAAGGGTTTAAGTAGCAGAATGTAGTCCAGAGAACGGAATGCGTTGTGTCGTAGTTTACAGCTTGACTGAGATATTTGCACCTTTCGGTCCAACACATCCGACTTCAGCAAGTATTTTTTGAGTACCGGGTTAGCATTCCCTCTTTGAGGCCTTCTCCTTAGCCAGTCTGCTCTGTTGCAGCCTGTTATCCAGGATCACCGCTAGGAGGTGTAGAAGGGTCTTGGCAGCTCTGGTTCGCTGGCCCTGATGCTAACCGTCAGCTATGATTCGCTGACCGCTGCAGCTCATGCGCTGCTCAGCGTCTTGATTCCGGAAGCGGGAGTTTGAGAACGAAAGACGAAAAAATAGAACTTCGCGAGCGAGTTAGGAAAAATCATGTAATGTCCACTGTTTTATGCAATCTACTCAGTTCTTTCTTTAGTCCTCTCGCTTCCTTCTGCCTTCAACTGTTAAAAGGTAAAAGCTTAATTTTTAAATACAATTGTCAGTCATCATAACGCCTAAGGTACCTTACGTTTAGGTTTAGTTCGTTTAGACACCAGGCGCAGTGCACAAGATTCAAATTTAGACGCAGTTTCCCCGCTGAAGACGGATGTGTCGGAACGAAAGGTGCAAATATTGTAGTTAATATGTAAACTAGCGACACAACGCATTCCGTTCTCCAGACTACATCTTGCTAACTTGCAAAGCCCTCTTCTGGGCTTTGTAGCAGGAGATTGAGAACGAACTCAGAAGAAGAAGAAGACGAAGTTTCTTTCAGTCAACACAGCACATTCAATCATTCTCTGGAAAACGCCGCATCTCAAAATGGTAGTAACTGGCGCAGGTTCCCTTGATTGAGCTGCTGTCGAAACCTGCACATAGACACCACTTGCCTTGCACAACATGGAATTCACTGAACAGACTCCAAACTGGTGTATCACGGTGCAGGAACACCTTAAAGAGAGGATGCAGAGATGATGAACCATGAGACTGTAGAGCAACACAAGCCCCAGACAACCTGATCATTATAATCAATGCTCGCCTTTCCTTTCGAGACATAGGACATTGACAACCCTCCTCAAGCAAGTTCAGTCTCGAGCTGCTTTTTCTGCATCTCTCCAGTTGAGGTTCAGAGACCGACGTTCATGTTCACAATATCTACTCCTTGCGTTTCTCGGTTTACCTATTTCGCTCTTCCCCCGTGGATTCCATGTTAGCGCCTGTCTGTCTAGGTTTCAAAGTGATTTATGTAGCGTGTGTCTTTTCCAACCCATTTTCCTATATTTGATCTGTTGCAAGTCTAAACCCATTATCCTCTGAAGACATTTATTTACGAACGACTGGAGTTTCCTCTTTACTGCCTTTGTCGTTCTCAAACTTTGTGCTGCGTACAGGAGTACTGACTTAACATTGGAAACAACTTGATGATCTGCCCAAACCGTCTGGAAACTTAAAATGGAGATATTGAGAGAAACGTGAAGGCAATCCACGAAGCTGAACATAGTAAACATGATGTCTGATGTGGTGCCCAGGACAGGGAAAGTAAATGCAAGTAAGTTATAATAAAGAAAGAAACAAACACATTTTAAGGTTAGCAAAAGAAACCATGGTCAAGTAAGAATACAAAACTTTGGAAAAGATTTCATTGCATTGGAGACTTTGTAGAAGTCAGAAATTAAAAGCACCTACAAAATTCAAACTTCAACTCTAACGTAAAATATGCTCTTCTGTATGGCCCTGAAACATGGAGGACAGCACAGATACTTACGAGAACGGTACAGACTTTTGTAAATGGTTGCCAGATTTCAAGGGTGGAAATGGTAGGACGAGATCATCAACGTGGAACTGATGGAGACAATGGGAAAAATAACAATGGGGCATGAAACACGAAGGAGGCGATGCTGTTGGATAGGCCACACATTAGGGAAACCAGTTAATAACATTAACAAGACAATTCCTGTTCTGGAATCCACATGGCAAGAAAAATAGAATAAGACATTACAATTTCGAAGAACGAGCTGGATGTCATTGTCAGGCATGAAGTGAACAGAACTGGCTCAGATGGCCCATGATAGGAAGACTTGATGAGTATTTATTTAGGACTCATGCTACACATGAAGCCGACAGGTTTTTGATCAAACTATTAAAGTAATGTGAAATCCATGGTCCTTTCATATCATTTCATAGTGATATCATGCAGAATGTCCAGTTCTCATCACTGCACTTATCCAAAAGACAGTCAATTTACAAGTAAACAAAATCTAACGGAGGCGGAGTGAAGAGAGCAACAGCTAGACACATTCTGTGAAACAAACGACCCTGCTAAAGTCTGGCTCACTGATCAGGAAAGAGATGACCAACATCAACCCCAGAATCAACAGCCAAGACGCTTACAGCGCGAGCATGATAGCGTGAGGGTCTACATCAGGTGACATGAATTGTCCACTGGTAACTTTGTACACAACTGCACTACCAGAGACAAGGTTGGAACCCACACACGATTAACTACCATGTCGAGAAACGACTTTTTAGGGGGTAAAAGGGTTGCCTCTCTTTATTCTACTGACGGAGACTCGCCCTTTCTCATCCTGAACAGTAGTCTTTTAGGCGATATCGGGACTTATTAATCAGTGCTTGAACGCCTATGTCCGTCTTCATGTACCTATAATAGGGCGATCTCAATGGTCAACCACAACGGAAGTGCAATGGAAGGGCTCATCTTGAGAGCGGGTGCTAGAGTTGTGTAAGAGAACATGTGTGAAGCTCAAACGTTTATGACTTTATTTGTGTAAGAGTGCGTGTGTGTAAGTGAAGCTCTAACTTTTGAATTTATATGTGTAACAGTGAGTGTATGTAAGTGAATTTCAAACACATGACTTTATCATTTCTTGGGGTCTAGAGCAATTGTGCAGTTAATGGATTATAATGTAAGCGTGCCTTTAGGCTTTACATGGGTTGGCAAATTAAAACAAATAAATATAATATTGCAAAACACATTTCTCCGTTTAAGCTTTTATTTTTACTTATACACACTTTTTTGTTTTTATGACTGCAGGAGTGTCATTTACAGTGGTCATGTCAAATTAAGTTGTTTAATATCTACAGTAACTAAGGGTAGAGTGTTCAGTGGCGGGTTGCAGTAACTTTCCTCACATCCCGAGTGTGCTGATAAAGGTGGACCGGGGTCTTACAGGCGGTTGTGCTATGCTTGGCTTCATCTGCGTGATGATGACTACTACTGGGATCATGTCGATCCACATCTCACCAGTCAAGCCACCTTGAAAAAAGTATGTTTCTAAGAAACGGTAAGTGGAAGAGATTATGGTCTTGGTCAGTATATTGTACCTGCCTCTGACGCGAGGTCCTGGCTAGTATGTTGTGCCTGACCAAACCAGCCTCAAGTTAAAGAAATGCTTGAAAATTGAGGAACAATCGCTAATGTGAAAATCTTAGAGGTATTTCCATTTTTAAGTGTTCAAGGAAACGCATTTTTTTAAAAATGAGTTGTTTATTTGATCAATTTGTGTATTGGAGTTTTCAAAAAATTATAGTGAAATAACCAAAGCTTACAATTAGATTTAATAACAAGTCGTACTAGTAGAGGCTATGTACGAAATTTCAGTTCTAGAGGCTATGGGGACGTTGGTTAAAATAAGAGAAATAGAAGTAATCGCAAATGGATAATATGTGAAGTTAAATACAAGATTTAATGATTTAAGAGTAGTACTCTATGAACTATGCCAGCAGTCCGCACCAAAAAAAGTAGTGGTACAGTGGGTTCCATCCCACTGTAACATCCAAGGCAACGAGGAGGCAGACAGACTGGCAAAAGAAGGCGAAAGACTATCACAACCAGATCCTAGTGTAACCTACGAAGAGTCCAAAATGCTTATTAGGACCAGATACATGACCAAACGGGAAACAGAACATACTGGCTACACAAAAAACGATGCCTATTATCAGTTGAACAGAAGAGAGCAGGTTGTGGTCTTCAGACTCCGCACAGGCGACAACAGACTGAGGTACCATCTATTCAATAAAATGAAGATAGGTGGCACTGACGAAAAATGACGGCTGAACATCTGCTGCAAAACTGCCAGACATACGAGGACCAGAGAAAGCAGATGTGGCCATCACCAGTGGCAACAGTAGATATGCTCTATGGCAGTGTCGACAGCCTCAGGATGACCGCTGCTTTTTTCGAAAAAATACAGGTTAACGTCTGACAGCGTACGAAGAAGAAGAAGAAGAAATACAAGATTGTCAAAAGGCAGGGATTTGTTATCCGGCGATTTTTTTATCAATGGTGATAGTCCAACACCTAACCCATCGTAACAGTTGGTTACGCCTATTTACTCAAATTGACGTCTGAAGCGAAAACACAGGGTATTGGAAACAGATAAAGCATATATGACATCGTCAGTACATATGTTGGACAGTATCTGTGTAGACAAGGTTAACCTCTACCTGACCACTGCTTTCGTAAGATAAATTCAAGCCTTATAACTAGAAATATCTTTGATATATTGAAATTTGTGTTTTATAACTTAAATATTACCTTGTAGGCTACAGTTGAATGCACAACTTACGATCAGTTTGTGATTCTTAATCCATAACAGCATCTCAAATTTAACACACCACCACACAATTGAATACAACAACTTCAATCGTCTGATAACAACTACCTACTGAGTTGTATCGGGTACAGTTTGAAATGAGGTCACGTCTGCGTTAAATATAGAGGCTCACGTATAGAGAAAGAGGCACGTGAGAGAGCGCGCGATTAGTACATGTGCGAAAGCAATTTACCTACGCCGCCTGCTCCTACCCCTAACTTAGAGAGAACACAGTAAGAGAATAATGTTTTTCTTTCTACTAAACTTTTGCATTGCTTGCATCAGTCTCTGAGAAACTTTGAAAGATCCCATTAGGGGGCCAAAAATGTGCAAACATGGATATACTTTCTCCTCAATATATATATATATATATATACATACATACATACATGCATACACACGCGCACACACACACACACACACACACACACACACATACGAGGGGGTTTCAAATGAAAACCTTAAATATATATTTTTTTTAAAGTGTGTTTTGAAAAAGTGAAACACAACTGTATCATTTTTCAACGTAGTCACTATTGTGTTCAATGCACGTTCTTCAGCACGTTCTTCAAGTGAATAGATTCCTGATATAGAAAATATGATAGAAAATAATGTTTCTTGGTCGCCTATGTAACCACTTATGCAAATCTGCTGGACCTTTTCATCTGACCTGAAAGTCTTTCCTCCCACTGCCATTTCTAGTCGTCAAAAGACGTAAAGACGTGCAAATCACATGGGGCTAGGTCTGGTGAGTAAGGCAGATGGGGTAGGCACTGAAAGTGGAGGTCCTCGATGGTTACAGCAGCTACACTGGTAGTATAGAGTCGGGCTTTGTCATGTTGTAAAAGAACACCATTATTCTGAAGTCAACGTCGTTGAATTTGCTTGTGGGTCGAAGATATTTCTTGAGAAGATCTGTATACGGGTCACTGATGTCAGTGCTTCCAGCTGGGCATGTAATACTATAAAATAACGCTTTTTTCATCCCAAAAGAACGTCATCATAACCTTCCCTGCAGATCCAGGCACGAAGCTTTTGTCGCGCGTGTTGTTGGGAAAGATGAAGTGTTGTGAGCAGCGCATGAGCTGCAGTGGTCAGCGACTCATAGCTGAATGCCAGCGAACCAAAGCTGCCAAGACCCTTCTACACCTCCACGAGGTGATCCTGGATAACAGGCTACAGGAGGGCAGACTGGCTAAGGAGAAGGTGATCGAAGAGGGAATGCTAACCCGGTACTCAAAAAATGCTTGCTGAAGTCGGATGTGTTGGACCAAAAGGTGCAAATATCGCAGTCAACGCATTCAGTTCTCTGGACTATATTCTGCTACTTAAGCCCTTTCAGTGTTTGGTAGTGGGAGATTGAGAATGAACCAAGCCAAGCCAAGCCAAATCCAGGCACGTTAGTCTGTCATTCTTCATAATGTGGCGTTTTTTTAATCTTTTGTCCTTTTTTTTGGTTTTTTTTTGTACCATTCAACATCAGGAAGCTTTACTGCGTCTGTTATTTCTATTGCGCTTAGACTTTTATTCTTCATTGATCTGAAACATTGCATTCATGTCTTACCATTAGGCTTGGCAAGGTCAGATCTAGTGTATAACTCTTGTGCGCTTTTTTCAATGCAGACTTCTTCCAATCGGTAGATAACTATTGAAATATATTTTTCATAGCTAATTATACACATGCGTCAATAATTCATTAAATGCTTATCAAAGATCACGTGACAAAATTAATCGTCTTTCATTATCGAGAAACAAATACATTCTTTCTTCTAATGCGCTAATGAAACAAATCACCCTCTTCCCTCAAAAAATGCAATGACTTAAAAACAGTCAGGTTTGAGTTGAGAAAGCAGATTCATCTGTGATTTCTATTCCATCGTCTCTCCATTCGCAGTCACATTTAAAGACGTGATTGAGTCATTTAGTAAGAAATAGTGACTTTCATGCTGACACTGTAGCCCCATAGAGCAGAAATAACATTTAACACAGCTAAGTCTGCAAAGTGTATAAATTTACGATTTCAAAGATCTGTATTAGCTAGAGATCGGAATAAAATGTATTAATTCCATCGCTTGGAACATGCAATCACTGGTTCCTCAACAGACCACACTTGATATATCCCTTAACAATGTATTTATACTGGTTTAGAAGATTCTGTAGAGTCTGTATACAACCAGTTTCTTGGAGGATGGTTTAACCGATGTGCGAGTCCATCTTAATGGACTCAATTACTAGAACTAAGTTAGGCGCCATCTATCTCTTTCGCCTTCTATCACTCAAAAGTGCATAGGCCATTAACCAACCCATTAACCAAGCAGCTCTGTCCTGTTTAATCTTTTCTACTTCCTTCCAGTTTTTTTCCTCTTTTCTGTACTTTCGCCTCCAGATCTCGTCTCCATGTATTCCTTGTTCTGCCTATGCCTTTCCTTCACTGAGGGTTCCATGACAGGGATTACCTTGTGATACTGGCCTGGGGCTTTCTTAATGTATCACCCATCCATTTCAACTTTCTTTCTAAGATTTCCTGTTCCAATTTACCTCGTCCCGCTCTCTCCCACAGTCTGTCATTTGTAACTTTGTCAAACCATTTTATACCAAGAATATTTCTCAGCCATCTGTTGACAAAACCCTGCAGTCTCCTGTCATTGCCTTTGGTCATCCTCCAGGTTTCAGCTCCATACAGCAGGACTGGCTTCACATTTGAATCTTTGTCTTCCTTCTTATTTCCTTGGAGTTCCATCTTGGTTTCAACATTCCGGATGCAACTCTTGCTTGTTGTGTCCTTGTTTTTATATTCTCGTTTGTCCCTCCTTCTTAGTTGAAAATACTTCCTAGGTATGTAAATACCTCTACCTCTTCAAGTGGCGTTCCTCTCAGCCGAATTGGTTCTGTTTGCTGCATTCTAGAGAGTCTGTATACAACCGGTTTCTTGGAGGGTGATATAACTGATGTGTAAGTCCATTTTAATAGACTCAAACACTAGAGCTAAGTTAGACGTCATCTATAGCTGTTCTTGACAAACCACACAAGGAAAGGTACAAATAACTTATATGCATATACTATGCTTCTCTTGTAGTCACAACCTTTGTCCAAATCACAACATGATTTCAAATATAAGATGGAAAGATCCAATGATAAATAGATGATGACAGTGAATGATGACACTGGATCAACGACCCATTCTGGATGATGACACTGCATCAACGACTACATCCTAGATGATACCACCATGTCAACGATCGCCAGCCAGATGATGCCACTCTATCAGCGACCGCTTCTTGGATGATAACACTGGATCAACGACCGCCTCCTAGATATTTGACACTGGATTAGCGACCACCTCTTGGATGATGATACTGGATCAATTACCACGTCCTGGATGATAACACTGTATCAACGACAGCTTACTGGATGATAACAGTGCATCAGCAACCGCACACCGGATGATACCACTAGATCAATGACAGCCTTTATGGATCATGATACTGCACGTGCGACCGCTTTTTGGATGATAACACTGGATGGTCGACCGCTTACTGGATGATAACACTGGATCAACCCCACTTACTGAATAAAAACACTGGATCAAAGATCGCATACTTAATGATACAACTGGATCAACGACCACATACTGGATAACAACACTGGATCAACGACCGCATACTGGATGATAACACTGATGAACCAACAATCCACAGATAGCAAAAGTTTGAAATAAAACATCTGTCCAACAGAAATGTCGTGGGGGTATGGTTGGGTAGGGGGAGGGGTCTGATAGGTTAAAGTGGAAGTGAACCAATCAACTACGATAACCATTAATATCTACATTTTCCGCCATTTTGTGAGATACTCAACACCTATGGCTCTGCCGGGATTGCTGCTACGTTGATTCCTAATAGAACAGAACATTCCACCACTTTCGTTAGAACAGCCAGCCGCGAGAACATTCTCCTCAAACTTGCTGCACGACGTTAACGGATTTAGAACTAGGCCTACTCTGATAAGCTATCTCTGATCTATCAGATGGTAGGTACAGTTCAACAAGTTCACGAGGAAACTGAAGATATACACCAAAAGAGAATTAAATACGACGGAGAAGAGATAACGGCGCCAAGTTGCAAACACAGAAAGGTGAGTCATTTTGCGGAGATGTGCGGGCTCGCCTGTCGGGTTTAATAGTTTTGTCGAGAAATTTTCACAATAATAAATAGAAAAATAAATAGAAAAATAAATAGAAAACTAGGGTCTTACTGCAGTCGTTCGCTATTAACGTAAGGGTGTTTCTATGTACTTATAAAGCATTCATATTTTGTTTCAATGTCAAACATAAGTTTTAATTGCAGGTGATCTCTTTTAAAGTGTGTTTCCATGTCAATAGGAGGCTGTGTGGATTAAGGGGTGAAAACTTACATTTCACAATCCCAACGAACCCAGTTCGAATCACTGTTATGTCCATTTTCGCAGACATGTTTTTTTTTAAAACTCCTCCACATACGGAAAGTAAGGCAACCTACCGTACTGCACACCTGCCAAGAAACTTATAACAGCCAAATTGGTTGGCGGTTGTAAGAAACGACGTTCTGAAAAGGACACGCTATTTACTTTTTCTTCTTTTTCCATGTCAATCGGTCAAAGCCTTTCAGATTTCTGTTGAGCATAGGTCTTCTACAAACACACGACGTCTTCCTGTGTAGAACCGTCAGTACAAGCACTGCGTGCTTTCCCTATTTTCTTCACCATTGTATCGACCTCTCTCTTCCACGTTTGATTGTGTGTGCCACAACTTCTCCTGCTCCGAGAATTACAGAACGGATACTTTACCTTCTATCTTCTGCGTTCAGGCTTTTTTGGTCGTGTTAGTTCTGAAGTCCGTCTGTGTCACCGCGGCTCGCTCTGATCAGGTTTGGCATCGTAGGTCTCCTTATATTGAACAGACCTGTAGGATGTGCTCATGGGTCTGGAATGGAACCCGGTTCCACACATCCAGTCACTTGTGTGTGATATCTTGAGCCAATGCAGGGAATCCAATAGTCTGCAGTGGCCTGTTCACAGGCGAAAGATGGTGGTTTGTTCGGGTCTGTGAACTAGTCGTTGACTAGTGTAAATTCCCTGAAAATCCATAATCTGGTTGCATATATCATTAACTAAAAAAGCAGAGCAATGTAGACATGAAGCCAGTAACGGCGTCATCTTAGTTGCTCTTTATTGTTGTTGGGTCAGAGTCAATTATATTAATTGCTTCTTTGTTGTATTCATGAACCAGTCAATAGCTAGCAGAGAGATAGACAGAGATAGATGGTGTCTAGCACAAGTTACTATCTCAAAGGGCTCAGAAAGCTAGTAGCGAAGCGTTTGAATAGACAGGTTAGTCTGAGTTATCCCAAAAGGTTTTGAAGAATTAGAGAAGACACCCCTTTGCATAAAGCAGACGTGAAATAAATTATAAATTGAAATTGTAATGGTCATTTTTGTTTAAACGTAGTGACATTTCAGTAAACGTGCGAAGAAGCAAAATGAATTAATAAATAAATATCAGTTAGTCTTAGTCGACCTGTACTTCTACAGGAATAAGCCCTTGTACAGGTCCCAGCTCTGATGTGAGCTTGATCTAGCCAGGAGAAGGATTTCCTGCTTAGTGAGCTATGCTCGAGCAGCTTATTACTCCACTAAGGAGGGTGGTTAACCAATATGCGAGTCCATCTTAATAGACTCAAACAGAGTAAAGTAGACCTGCAGCCTGTTAGCAACCCATCTATGCTGCTCTTGACAAACCACCTAACCATGGCCGGTGTTATGCTATTTGACATAGTTAGTCGCCTCTTACGACATGCTCTTTGTAGGCAGTGGTGCTATTCTTGTACTTGTCATGTACATAGACCCCGGAAAACCACTCAATTTATCAGTTATTATTTGTAATCTGATTGGTAAGGTGATTGAGTCCAGCCTAACAGTGTAGAAATTAGGTCAATTTGTAGCTAAGAGAGGGTCATTACAATGCTACTTTTTCTTCACAGCCAACAAACCACAAATTAGGCAGGCCCTCCCTGACTATTACATACCACGCTCTCAAAGTGTGTTTCAAATGTTATTTAAGTACAGTTTTGTTTAGTTTTGTGATTGCAATTGTATCACGTGTTAAAGAAGAGGGTGATATATCTATTTTTTTTAGAAATGAAACAAAGACGCTTAAAACTGATTTACAAGAAAACGTAGACGACTGTGCAGAAGTACGTTCACAGAATCGGTTTCAACTACCTCATTCAGCACAAATGCGAAGTTTCGACATCGATAAGTGTGCCCCTTTATGTCCATGACCCAGCTTACCCTAAAATTATCATCGCTAATGCAGAAGGCTGACCTTCATGTAGAACTTAACATTTCACATCTTCATACCTTTCCTTAATACTTACTTAATTGCTTACATAACTATCACATGCAGTATAGCCAAGAGCAGTGTCCTGATGTAAGGCCGACATAAGGTTCTTAAAATCCTTCTTTATTCCCATATGGTACTCTGGTAACACTACGAGCCATATAAAGATATATCTCGTCCCGAGCCAACAAATGACGAAAAGACAGCAGACAGCAGACTTCTATGCTGCAGGTTTTGTAGTGCTGTACTGATAAAGCGATGGGATACGCGTATCAATGTTTGTGCGAAATATGTTGAGAAATGTGGGAGTGTGTAACTGAATGACGGTTTTCAAGTCCACATATTATTTTTTTCAATAACCATATGTAACCTATTTACTGACTTAGCGTAGTATAATTCAAGAATAACAAGAAACAACGCAATGAATCATAATTTAAGAATTTCAGCTTGTACACTGCTTCCTACCAATTTCCTAAATTCCCTAGCCTACATTGTTCTATCGCCTAGAATCTAGGGCAGTCCAGGGCTGCCTGAGGCTGCCGTCATTAATCGACAGGCCGGCTGGGATTGGAACGTGGTTTCAATCTTACCATAGAAAGCCCCAAGAATGTGGCAGCACCTCTCCATGGTCATCCTCGTCGGCTGGCATTCAGCCACCAACTCAGAACTGCTGCGGAACAGGAGAATACCACTGAAAAATTAAAACGTTCAATTCGTCAGTACTCGGGTACGGGTCTTGTTGGTAGTAACGAATGCCTCATCATTGAAAGGTCTCTATACAACTGGTGATATTTGGCACGGGCTACGAGATGTATTAGAAAAATAGACGATCAACATCACCGATGTCCGCTAGTGCTGCTGATCGTGCTTCAGCAGATTTGTCTCGACACTTGATGGATCCCAAGTTATACATAATTGAACCAATGTTTCCAGGTGGAGACTGGCGACTTTGGAAGGTTGTGCATAGAGTTGGCAACCTCATAATGTAAAAACCATTGTTCTCTAAACTGGACTGCGAACAATTGGATTTAGGGTTCGTTAGAAGCTGGTTATGGTAAATCGACACCAGTGTAGTACCTCTACTCCACTATCTGGAGGGCAGACAGATGACGATGATGTGATGATGTTTGTGATGATGATGAGGGTGGTAATGCTGATGGTGATGAATAGGATGATGATGGCGATGATGATGAGCGATGATGGTGATGATGATTTTGATGATGATATGATGATGTGGATGATGAGGGTGATTATAGTAATGCCGGTGATGATGATGATGGTGATGATGTTGGTGATGATGATGATGGTGATGATGATGGTGATGATGATGGGGAGGAATATGATGATGGTGATGATGTTGGTGATGATGATGGTGGTAGTGATAATGATGATCCTGGTGATGGTGATGATGATGATGGTGATGATGGTGATGATGATGATGGTGATGGTGGTAATTATGATGGTGATGATGATGATGGTGGTGGTGATGATGATGGTGGTGGTGATGATGATGGTGGTGGTGGTGATGATGATGGTGGTGGTGGTGATGATGATGATGGTGGTAATTAAGATGGTGGTGGTGATGGTGATGGTGGTGATGATGATGATGGTGATGATGGTGATGATGGTTGTAATTTTGATGGTGGTGGTGATGATGCTGATGATGGTGGTAATTATGATGGTGGTGGTGATGATGATGGTGGTGGTGATGATGATGATGGTGGTGGTGATGATGATGATGGTGGTGGTGATGATGATGATGGTGGTGGTGGTGATGATGGTGATGATGGTGGTGGTGGTGATGATGATGATGGTTGTAATTTTGATGGTGGTGGTGATGATGATGGTGATGATGGCAATGATGATGATGATGGGGGTAATTATGATGGTGATGGTGGTGATGATGATGGTGGTGATGGTGATGATGATGGTGGTGGTGATGATGGTGGTAATTATGATGGTGATGATGATGATGATGATGATGGTGGTAATTATGATGGTGATGATGATGATGATGCTGATGGTGGTAATTATGATGATGATGGTGATGATGATGATGGGGGTAATTATGATGGTGATGGTGGTGATGATGATGATGGTGATGATGATCATCATAATGAGGATTAGGGTGATGATGATGATGGTAATGATGATGATGATGGTGGTAATTATGATGGTGGTGATGATGATGATGATGATCGTGGTAATTATGATGATGATGGTGATGATGATGATGATGGTGGTAATTATGATGGTGATGATGATGATGATGATGATGGTGGTAATTATGATGGTGATGATGATGATGATGATGATGGTGGTAATTATGATGATGATGGTGATGATGATGATGGTGGTAATTATGATGGTGGTGGTGATGATAGTGATGATGATGATGATCATGATGGCTGCCTTTTTAATGTGTAATTAAGTTTATTAATGAAGCAGTCAGAAAAGGAAGAAGGAAGTCTTAATGGAGAAAATATTGCAACTCACTTTTCGCGATCTACAAGTTTTATTCCTGAGAACGTTCATATTTCCTGCTTCAATGCAAAGCATAAGTGCGCACGCACTTCAGAAATTACCTGATAAATGTGACACGCAAATGTGATAGCGTACCGCTGTCAAAACATGGGCACAGTGCTCGAAAACAAACTCAGGTGGAAATCATAGTACAGGTATGTGTGGATTAACAACAACTTCTGATGAAGGCCACGATAAGACGTGTGCTTTCATAATGGTAATAATAATAAAAATAATAATAATAATAATAACAATATGATGCCGTTGATTGGAGAAGCGCCTTAGAAAAAAACGAATGGAAATGGCTTTAAAAAAATCCTAGAATATTACAAAAGTTATTCGCAATAATCTTTGCCAATGAAAGTGATAAAAAGCGTTCTAAAGTGTTATGTAGAAATAGCCCATTTATTGTGTCCACTCCATCCTGGAAAAACGTGTTATTCTCATCTTTATTTCTGTATTATATTTGCTGTAATAATTGTTTTCTTCCAAACTAAAAAAGATTACTTAAAATTTAATATAATTTTAGCCTGTACGGATAGATGAGTGTGCACATCATTTAACGAGCACAGTCTGTAAATCCTTAGATCAATAATCAAAGAAAACTTCATAATGCATTTAGACAAGTTTAATCTAATAAGAAATAATCAGCATGGGTTTACTAGAGGGAGATCGTGCTTAACAAATCTATTAGAATTCATGGAGAAGGTTACTAAACTGATAGATAAACGGGGCCAGTTGATGTTATTAATCTAGATTTTGTAAAAGCCTTTGATAGAGTACCTCAACAAAGATTATTTCGAAAGTTAAAATTACATGGAATAGGTGGGGAAGCAAAAGGGATTAAAAATCGGTTAACGAGAAGAAGGCAGAGGGTGGGTATAAATAAGGCGACAGGGCTGTCTTGGCACCAATTTTGTTCTTGATATATATATATATATATATAAAACTATGCAGTGGTGTCTCAACTAAAGCGGAAGTAGATATATTGAGGTCGAAAACAATTCAAGAATGGTATGTGAGCTGGCAGATGAAGTTTAATGTAGATAAATGCACAGTCATCCACGTGGGTAGATCTAATATGGAACATAATTACAGAATGTGTGAGAACAATATTAGAAAGGTAGAAAAGGCAAGGGACATGGTGGTTATAATAGATCATACAGGTAAAGTGAGTTAAGAAGTCCGGGTAGCAGTGAGAAAGGCAAATGCAATGTTAGATTTGGTAACAAAAAAATATTAAACATAGGAGCAATGAAGGGATTGTCAAACTGTATAAAGCATTAGACCTAGATTGGAGTACTGTGTACAGGTGTGAAGTCCTTATCGTAGAGGAGAAATAACCATGCTGGAAAGGATAGAAAAAGAGCGACAAAGCTGATAGTAGGATTCCTGAATTACAGTTACAAAGAAAGAACAAGCGACCTACATTGTCTAGAAAAGAGATCAATTCGAGATGACAATACGGGTTTATAAAATAATGAAAGGAAAGGATAAATTGGACTATAACAAGTTTTTTCAAAATACAACAAAAGGTTATACATGTTATAGTGTTTAATTATAGCGTCATATCCAGCGTTGGTGGTAGCCCGGTGGCAGATCCATCTGTGTATACTTTGATGTTTTGTGGATATGCCTCTATAGTTTCCAAAGCGATAGTTTTCAGCAAAGATGGTAGGGTGTTCCTGTCCGTAGGGGGGTTGGAGAGTACAGTTCTTACTGTGGGGTTAGTAGCCTGCCAGCAAGGTGGTTTGTTATTGATGATCGCCATAAGCCTTCTACCGATTGACAGATGGTGTTTATCGATATTGTCTTGCCCCTTTTTTAGGAAAGATGTCTTTTGTATTCTATGCTTTTGTTGCCAATGTTATACCATTTTCCTATTCTTCTCCGTAGTGTCCATTCTTAAGTATCTTTCACGCATTTCCAAGGCAGAGGGTTCTCATCTTAGGTTTAGAGGTTCGATGTTAGAGTTAATTTCACATGCATCTGTTGGCGTTGTTTTGTTGGCACCACTTAAAAAACGGAAAGTGTGATGATTTACTCTGTTAAGCTTGTGCAAGAGGCTTTTGCTTGCAATGGCTTAGAGGGGGAGTGAATAGTTAATCACTGAGTGGACATAAACAAACTATAACTGGCGTAGTGAATCTTTCTCTGCCCCCAATCCACAAGTAGAGAGGTGCTTGATGAGTCAGCCTTGTGGATGCTTTTTCAATCAGCTTGTCTGTATGGTGTTTCATTGTGCGTCTACGGTCAAGCTCGACTCCGAGGTATCTCGGGGTTTTGTCACAGGTTAATTTCATTCCGTTTTTTTTATATCAATATGTTCCTTTTTAATCCCTTTAATTAAGCTGAACAATCTGAACACAGCTTTCTCCACACTAATTTAAATCTTCCAAAACTGGCAATATGTAGAGATGGTTGTCAGATTCATGTTCATGTTTTTGGTGATTCGTGTCAAATGTTTTCCTTTTGACCAAATAACCAGGTCATCCGCAAAGCGTGCCTTTTGGTAGGTTATGACATCTGGTAGGTCGTTTATGTACACAAAGAATGTACAACTTAGCGAAATTCCCTGGGGCAGTCCTTCTTCCAGAGTCCTTTGTATTAATGTTGATCCGCTGAATCTTGTTCGAATTGTTCTGTTATGGAAGAAACCTTTTAGCCAGCTGCACATTTGCGATAATATTTCCATTTTTTGCATCTTGAAAAGGAGGCTAGTTTTCCAAACTGTTGGGTGAATCAGCTAGTCCATTGTCTGTTTCTTTCTTATGAAGCCTGATTGGTTTGTATTAAGAATTTTAGAGCTTTCTAGCCACCAATAAAACCTTTCGTTTATCAACTTTTCAGCGACCTTGCCTAGGTTTGAAGTCAGGGAGATCGGACGATAATTTGCTACTAGGTTTGATGGGTTGTCTT